>JAJHUT010000157.1:0-237041 GCA_020916435.1 Oxytropis ochrocephala
CACGACCTGTGGAGTCGACTGCAGCTCTTGAGATGAAGCCGCGCGATGAGCCAGAGGACGAGCCGGTGGAGGTAGACCTCGAACAGGGCGACGAGACCACAATTGATGTGGAGACCGGCAAGAAGATCCGCAAGGTCAAGAAGTCGCGCAAGCCGAGTGTCGCGAAGCTAGACGCTGAGCAGCAGCCACTGGAGACACCGGGTGATGTCGCAACGAGCGAGCCATCTACTCCACGACCTGTGGAGTCGACTGCAGCTCTTGAGATGAAGCCGAGCGATAAGCCAGAGGACGAGCCGGTGGAGGTAGACCTCGAACAGGGCGACGAGACCACAATTGATGTGGAGACCGGCAAGAAGATCCGCAAGGTCAAGAGGTCGCGCAAGCCGAGTGTCGCGAAGATCGTCGACCAAGAGACACCAGCTGATGTCGCAACGAGCGAGCCATCTACTCCACGACCTGTGGAGTCGACTGCAGCTCTTGAGATGAAGCCGCGCGATGAGCCAGAGGACGAGCCGGTGGAGGTAGACCTCGAACAGGGCGACGAGACCACAATTGATGTGGAGACCGGCAAGAAGATCCGCAAGGTCAAGAAGTCGCGCAAGCCGAGTGTCGCGAAGCTAGACGCTGAGCAGCAGCCACTGGAGACACCAGCGGAGTCCATAACGAGCGAGCCATCTACTCCACGACCTGTGGAGTCGACTGCAGCTCTTGAGATGAAGCCGCGCGATGAGCCAGAGGACGAGCCGGTGGAGGTAGACCTCGAACAGGGCGACGAGACCACAATTGATGTGGAGACCGGCAAGAAGATCCGCAAAGTCAAGAAGTCGCGCAAGCCGAGTGTCGCGAAGCTAGACGATGAGCAGCAGCCACTGGAGACACCGGGTGATGTCGCAACGAGCGAGCCATCTACTCCACGACCTGTGGAGTCGACTGCAGCTCTTGAGATGAAGCCGAGCGATAAGCCAGAGGACGAGCCGGTGGAGGTAGACCTCGAACAGGGCGACGAGACCACAATTGATGTGGAGACCGGCAAGAAGATCCGCAAAGTCAAGAAGTCGCGCAAGCCGAGTGTCGCGAAGCTAGACGATGAGCAGCAGCCACTGGAGACACCGGGTGATGTCGCAACGAGCGAGCCATCTACTCCACGACCTGTGGAGTCGACTGCAGCTCTTGAGATGAAGCCGCGCGATGAGCCAGAGGACGAGCCGGTGGAGGTAGACCTCGAACAGGGCGACGAGACCACAATTGATGTGGAGACCGGCAAGAAGATCCGCAAGGTCAAGAAGTCGCGCAAGCCGAGTGTCGCGAAGCTAGACGATGAGCAGCAGCCACTGGAGACACCGGGTGATGTCGCAACGAGCGAGCCATCTACTCCACGACCTGTGGAGTCGACTGCAGCTCTTGAGATGAAGCCGAGCGATAAGCCAGAGGACGAGCCGGTGGAGGTAGACCTCGAACAGGGCGACGAGACCACAATTGATGTGGAGACCGGCAAGAAGATCCGCAAGGTCAAGAAGTCGCGCAAGCCGAGTGTCGCGAAGCTAGACGCTGAGCAGCAGCCACTGGAGACACCGGGTGATGTCGCAACGAGCGAGCCATCTACTCCACGACCTGTGGAGTCGACTGCAGCTCTTGAGATGAAGCCGAGCGATAAGCCAGAGGACGAGCCGGTGGAGGTAGACCTCGAACAGGGCGACGAGACCACAATTGATGTGGAGACCGGCAAGAAGATCCGCAAGGTCAAGAAGTCGCGCAAGCCGAGTGTCGCGAAGCTAGACGCTGAGCAGCAGCCACTGGAGACACCGGGTGATGTCGCAACGAGCGAGCCATCTACTCCACGACCTGTGGAGTCGACTGCAGCTCTTGAGATGAAGCCGCGCGATGAGCCAGAGGACGAGCCGGTGGAGGTAGACCTCGAACAGGGCGACGAGACCACAATTGATGTGGAGACCGGCAAGAAGATCCGCAAGGTCAAGAAGTCGCGCAAGCCGAGTGTCGCGAAGCTAGACGATGAGCAGCAGCCACTGGAGACACCAGCGGAGTCCATAACGAGCGAGCCATCTACTCCACGACCTGTGGAGTCGACTGCAGCTCTTGAGATGAAGCCGCGCGATGAGCCAGAGGACGAGCCGGTGGAGGTAGACCTCGAACAGGGCGACGAGACCACAATTGATGTGGAGACCGGCAAGAAGATCCGCAAGGTCAAGAAGTCGCGCAAGCCGAGTGTCGCGGAGATCGTCGACCAAGAGACACCAGCTGATGTCGCAACGAGCGAGGCATCTACTCCACGACCTGTTGAGTCGACTGCAGCTCTTGAGATGAAGCCGCGCGATGAGCCAGAGGACGAGCCGGTGGAGGTAGACCTCGAACAGGGCGACGAGACCACAATTGATGTGGAGACCGGCAAGAAGATCCGCAAGGTCAGAAGTCGCGCAAGCCGAGTGTCGCGAAGCTAGACGATGAGCAGCAGCCACTGGAGACACCAGGTGATGTCGCAACGAGCGAGCCATCTACTCCACGACCTGTGGAGTCGACTGCAGCTCTTGAGATGAAGCCGAGCGATAAGCCAGAGGACGAGCCGGTGGAGGTAGACCTCGAACAGGGCGACGAGACCACAATTGATGTGGAGACCGGCAAGAAGATCCGCAAGGTCAGAAGTCGCGCAAGCCGAGTGTCGCGAAGCTAGACGCTGAGCAGCAGCCACTGGAGACACCAGCGGAGTCCATAACGAGCGAGCCATCTACTCCACGACCTGTGGAGTCGACTGCAGCTCTTGAGATGAAGCCGCGCGATGAGCCAGAGGACGAGCCGGTGGAGGTAGACCTCGAACAGGGCGACGAGACCACAATTGATGTGGAGACCGGCAAGAAGATCCGCAAGGTCAAGAAGTCGCGCAAGCCGAGTGTCGCGAAGCTAGACGCTGAGCAGCAGCCACTGGAGACACCGGGTGATGTCGCAACGAGCGAGCCATCTACTCCACGACCTGTGGAGTCGACTGCAGCTCTTGAGATGAAGCCGCGCGATGAGCCAGAGGACGAGCCGGTGGAGGTAGACCTCGAACAGGGCGACGAGACCACAATTGATGTGGAGACCGGCAAGAAGATCCGCAAGGTCAAGAAGTCGCGCAAGCCGAGTGTCGCGAAGCTAGACGATGAGCAGCAGCCACTGGAGACACCAGCGGAGTCCATAACGAGCGAGCCATCTACTCCACGACCTGTGGAGTCGACTGCAGCTCTTGAGATGAAGCCGCGCGATGAGCCAGAGGACGAGCCGGTGGAGGTAGACCTCGAACAGGGCGACGAGACCACAATTGATGTGGAGACCGGCAAGAAGATCCGCAAGGTCAAGAAGTCGCGCAAGCCGAGTGTCGCGAAGCTAGACGCTGAGCAGCAGCCACTGGAGACACCAGCGGAGTCCATAACGAGCGAGCCATCTACTCCACGACCTGTGGAGTCGACTGCAGCTCTTGAGATGAAGCCGCGCGATGAGCCAGAGGACGAGCCGGTGAGGTAGACCTCGAACAGGGCGACGAGACCACAATTGATGTGGAGACCGGCAAGAAGATCCGCAAAGTCAAGAGGTCGCGCAAGCCGAGTGTCGCGAAGATCGTCGACCAGGAGACACCAGCTGATGTCGCAACGAGCGAGCCATCTACTCCACGACCTGTGGAGTCGACTGCAGCTCTTGAGATGAAGCCGCGCGATGAGCCAGAGGACGAGCCGGTGGAGGTAGACCTCGAACAGGGCGACGAGACCACAATTGATGTGGAGACCGGCAAGAAGATCCGCAAGGTCAAGAGGTCGCGCAAGCCGAGTGTCGCGAAGATCGTCGACCAGGAGACACCAGCTGATGTCGCAACGAGCGAGGCATCTACTCCACGACCTGTGGAGTCGACTGCAGCTCTTGAGATGAAGCCGCGCGATGAGCCAGAGGACGAGCCGGTGGAGGTAGACCTCGAACAGGGCGACGAGACCTCAATCGAATCCTCCGAATCTTTCTTGCCAACTCAGGAGCATCTTTCTCTCGCCGGTTCAAATATTCGTCGTGTCCTCAAAACTACACCGATTGATCTTCGAGGTATGGAAACTGTTGAGATTGAAGCTGAAAGTCTCGATCCGTTTCTCATGTCCACTCTACTGTTTTACGGTTACCCTGCCGCCCGACCCACTCGGATTCATCAATGCAACATCAACAAGACAATATCTATCAAACTCCACAAACATCTGCTGATATTGATATGTCCCTCATCCCCGAATCTGAGAGTCCAATTCGAACTCAGATCCTCAGGAAATTGAAATTGTTGAGCCTACCACGCCTTCCGTTCTTGAGAGCCTGCGACTTCCGCGGAAGCTATCGCAGTCGGCAGAGGCCACATTGCCGCTTGTTGACGAGCAAGAAGAGGTTCTCCCTCAACATGGTGAGGACATCAACATCTCTGTCAATCTCAGCCTTAAACAACACGATGAAACTGAGATCGAGTCACCGATCGATCAACAAGTTGATACTGTCCATCATGATCACCTTCCATACAAAGTCCCTGTCTCTGATGGGACATTAATTGATCAACTAGCCAGCTCTTCTACCATCGATCAAGCGGGCCCCTGACTTTACATCGGAAAGGGACGTTGACCAATTAAACACCAGACCAGAAGTCGAGGCAATACGCATCCAGACAGCCGAACTTACTCCTGGCCACACTAAAGATCACTTGTATGTTCAATTGGCTACTTCAGTCCAGTCTAATACGACACAGCCACTATCCTCGACAATCAATGAACCTCGCGAGAGTGATGGCATCAGACCACTGATCGAATCCCAAGCAAGTGATTTGCTCGTAGACGATACTCATCACCCACAGCCGAAGGACTCTGAAGGACTCGACGGACAATCTCAACCAACAGAGGCGGAGGCCTCGTTTTCTCTCCCAGATATGGACGACAAACCAACTCTACAGGAGGATGTCCATATTTCTGTGAATCTCAAGGCGAAACAGCAGGACATCAACCCATCGGAGACACTGTAGGCCAGCTGGATGAGGATGCTTCACGAAGTCTCGTCTTACCTCAGTCGCAGTCGCAAATCAGCAGTCAAGCGGCCGCCGAGTTCACCATCGAGCAGCTAATCGATGAGCCAACTGACAAGACGACTGAGTCCATCTCATTCAGTTTCGCAGTGGTCTTGCCGCCGGATGCCAAACAAATGCGACACGAATCGATCCAGGATGACCATCAACAACCAACAACACAACAGCCGACACCAACAGCAGAGCATCGTATCGAACAGATAGAGGAAGCTGATCTGGTGCGATCTGAGAGCCCCACTGAGAGTGGTAAGCCTGACACACCTTCGAATGTCCAAAGCGTACCTCTTCAGCCGAGGCCACTCCCTGTCCCTTGAAGAACAACAAGAAGAGAGGTGTGTCGAACGTGGCGAAGATGTGGAAGTGTCGGTGGATCTGGAACTCAAGCAACACGAACTGTCTAAGACTGAAGCGGCAACTGACCAACAGGTCGATGCAGTTGATCACCAACAGGTGGCCATGAAACTACCTGTCTCAGAGTCTGATCTGAGAGATCAGGAAGCACTGACAACCGTCCTCGACCAGCAGGCGATTGACAGCACAATCGCAAAAGACTTTGAGGCTCCAATTGGTGAGATCACTGAATCCTCGACTGTTGACGTGAGGCGGGCTGAGACCCGCCGGAGGAGCAGCACGAAGCCGACAGATGCTGAGAGCATAAGACAAACAGAACAACCAGAAGTTGCAGCATCGCAACCTGTCGATGCCTCGACTCCTTCCACAGCCACAGATCGACCGAAGAAGGTCAGGAGGAAGAGCTCGGCCAGGCCCACCAAATCAGAGAATGTTGAGGACTCTCAGCAAATAGATATTGGTGTTGCTACTTCCATTGCCGATCAGGTGACCCCATCAACAACTGAGAAGGCCAAAGTGAGAAGACGCAAGAGCTCCACAAAACCAGCTGATGCAAAACGAGTCGAGGACACAATTCCTTCGCCTCGCCTCAACTGGACCAACCAGTGGCTCGACCACAGGACATCGAGACTATCCTAGCCGTCAACCTTTGAAGATACTCGACAGAGACGGACATCCGAGCAACTTGATTTGCCTGGTGATAAGATAGTCGAGCTAGAGACTGAGACACTGGAACCAAGTACTGGCTCAGACCACAAGAGCCTGCGACTTCCGCGGAAGCCATCGCAGTCGGCAGAGGCCACATTGCCGCTTGTTGACGAGCAAGAAGAGGTTCTCCTCAACATGGTGAGGACATCAACATCTCTGTCAATCTCAGCCTTAAACAACACGGTGAAACTGAAATCGAGTCACCCATCGATCAACAAGTTGATACTGTCCTACAGGATCAGCTTCCATACAAAAATGCCTGTCTCTGACTCTGGTCCGATCGACCAAGCAACGACCTCCTCTGACACTGATCACGCTGGCCCGGACGTTACATCTGAGACGGAGGTTGACCAATTGGAAGCTAGAGCAGATGTGACTCTGGTGAGAGGTGAAACGGCTGAGCTTCCATCACATCAGATCGTTGATCAGTTCCAGATTGACATGTCGAAATCTAGCCTGCCAGAGGCTCTACACCCGACACCATCATCCATTGATGAACCTGTTAAAGGAGACTCCAAGATACCTATGGAAGGCTCCGTCCAACCTGTTCATCCAACCGAAGTAGAAGTCATATTGTCGCTTCCCGACCAAGATCAGCAACCATCAACTCATGAGGATGTCCACGTGTCCGTAAACCTTAAAACAAAGCAACACGACACCCGACGACTCTCTCAGACCACATCAACTGTAGAGCAGCTCCACGAGGATGATTCTGAAGGTGTGCTGCTTCCTAAATCTCAATCTGAGACGACCAGTCAAACGGTGGCCAATTTCACAATCGAACAAATGATTGATCAGCCATTGGAAAAGACTACTGACTCTGCCTCGACCAGTTTTGCTGTCATTTTGCCGGCTGATGTTGAAGAGGTTCCGGATGCTTCTCACACTGAATCAATTGATATTCATGACGACCAACCGGAAGAGGATAACAACCAACACAACAACTGAAGAGCTTAGACATGAAGCACAGTTGCAAGAAGACCAAGATATTGTTGTCAAGGGGTTCGAACATCAGACACAAAGTGATATCGAGAGAGATTGATTTGGAAGGCAAGGCAACGATCGAACTGGAGGCCGAGAGCCAAAAGCCCGGAGTTCATGTGCATACGGCGGTCCTGAGGTTGCCCACTCAATCGGCGCAGGTAGATGCATCCTGGAGCTGCCCGAGGAGGATCTGGACCAGCCCAAACAACATGGTGAGGATATCAATCTGACGGTCAACCTCAGACTCAAAAAGCACGATGACTCGCAACAAGAGCTCGAAGCATTGGATGAGGTTGACACTCGAGCACCAAGAGCAATCACTTGGCCTCAGACTGCCTCTCTCGGACTCCAATCTGACAGAACAAACCACAAGTGCGACTGTCCTTGAGCAGTCTGCGTCCGACATGACGATAGAAATCCCCACCGATCAGCTTGGCCAGTATGTTTCTACGGACGTAACACCCAAGACTCAGACTGCCGAGCTGCTCGCCGAGCGTAAAGAGGGCTAGCTCCAAGTGGCGTCCTGGCTGATGTTGACACCCAGCAACCAAAGCAACCATCCGATCAGGTGGGCGAGTTGAAAGGAAGGCGTCGCAAGAGCAGCGCAAAACCGCTGGCTACTGTAACGATCAAAGATTCTGGAGTACCAGAAGTTGCAGGACAGGAAACTGTAGATGTGATGCCAAGCGCACAGACTGACCAACCTAAGAGGCTGCAAAGACGAAAGAGCTCTACAAAACCTGCTGAAGCTCAAAATATTGAGGACCGATTGGAATTGCGCTCCAGCGAAGCTGGATATGTGGATGGAAAAGCCACCCCTTCAAGTACGGAAGAGCCCAAGACAAGAATGCGCAAGAGCTCTGCAAAACCTGTGGACTCTACGCGAATTGAAGACAGTGCAACATCAAGACTGGCTCAAGAGGAAGTGATTACCTCAAAACCAATCGATAGGAGGAACCCTATGTCATCAGGAAAGAACCTGCCGGACCCACATCGTCGGTTGCCCTTAAAATGGCTGAACTCGGCCGGACGATCATCCCGCTGAAGCACCTGGCAAGCATGTAGTGGACATCGAAACAGAAACTGTTGAGCCAGGCACTGTCCCGGACCTCAGGAGGCTGCGACTTCAAGAAAACCATCGCAATCGGCCGAGGCCACATTGCCTTTGGCCGCGGAGGAAGAAGAACAAGCCGTTCCTGAGCAAGGAGAAGACATCAACATTTCCGTAGATCTCAAACTGGAGCAACATGATATGTTTGAGCTTGAATCTCGGCCCAATGATCATGTCGCCTCCATCGAGCAGGATGAGATTGAATTGAAACTCCCAGTGTCCAGCCAAAGCCCAATGGGTGAAGCCCCAAGTGAGATCATTCCAGGCCAGCCACCTGCTGACGTCGCGACTGAGAGGCAAACTGGGCAAATCGATAGTTTGGCAAAGAAAGTCTAATTACAACCGGGCAGGCGGAATTACCTCAAATGCATGACCAGATGAGTGCGGATCTGCTCGAGTCTGAACGTGTGAGAGATATTGACCAGTCAGAGTTGGCAACATCAAAGCCTGTCGATACTCAAGTTCCCGTCTCAACCACAGATCAACTGAAGAAGACGAGACGAAGGAGCTCTGTTAAGCCTATCAAATCGAAGAATATTGAGCAAATCGAACGGACCGATGTTGGTGTAGCCATTCCGGTTGAGCAACAAATCACTCCATCGACAACTGACGAACCCAAGAAAAGGAGACGAAAGAGCTCGGCGAAATCAACACCAGAAGAGCATATACGTCAGACAGATGATACAATTATCGCACACATCGAGAGCGTCACTGCAATTGCAGAAGCCAGAAATCACCTCTGAGTTTGAGAGCCTCCAGCAATCTGCAGAGGCTACTCTTTCCTTGGGAGAGCTGAGAGGAACACAGAACTGTCACACATACGGAAGATGTCGATGTATCAGTGGATCTGATTCTCAAACAGCACGACGTGTCTCATGTGACGTCACAGGACGAACAAGCCGACAAATTTGATGAGAAAGAGAAACATATGAAACTACCAATATCAGAGTCTGGCCTGATAGATGAAGTTAACATCAACATCTGTAATTGACCAGCAGGCAAATTGACAGCACAATCGAAAGTGAGGTTAGGGCTCGGCTCGGTGAGATCACTGAGGCCTCTACTGTTGATGTAAAGAGACCGGAGACCTGTCGAAGGAGCAGCACCAAGCCAATAGATACCAAGAGCATAGGACAGACAGAACAACCGGAGATTGCAACATCTCAATCGACGGATTCTCAAGCTCCTGCTACATCCACTGATCGACCCAAGAAGATCAGAAGAAAGAGTTCAGCTAAACCGACGAAATCTGAAAACGTTGAGGAGATTCAGCCCACAGAGATTGGCGTTGCTGGTCCGGTCGATGATCACAGGACACCATCGACAACTGACGAACCTAAGGAAAAGAGACGAAAAAGCTCGGCGAAACCAACACCAGACGAGCAAATTCGCCAGATTGACGACAACGACCTCGCACAGATCCAGAGCTTCACTGCAACCCCAAAACTAGATACCACGTCTGAATTTGAAAGCCTGCAGCAATCTGCAGAGGCTACTCTATCTCTCGAGGTGCAGGAAGAACACCGACCTCTTGAGCGTGGCGAAGATGTGGAGGTGTCGGTGAATCTGGATCTCAAGCAACACGAACTGTCTAAGACTGAAGCGCCAACTGACCAACAGGTCGATGCAGTTGACCAGCAACAGGAGGGTATGAAACTACCTGTCTCAGAGTCTGATCTGAGAGATCAGGAAGCACTGACAACCGTCCTCGACCAGCAGGCGATTGACAGCACAATCGCAAAAGACTTTGAGGCTCCAATTGGTGAGATCACTGAAGCCTCTACTGTTGATGCGGAAGGAGGCCGAGACCCGCCTGAGGAGCAGCACAAAGCTGACAGACGCTGAGAGGCGTAAGACAAACAGAACAACCAGAATTTGCAGCATCGCAACCTGTCGATGCCTCGACTCCTTCCACAGCCACAGATCGACCGAAGAAGGTCAGGAGGAAGAGCTCGGCCAGGCCCACCAAATCAGAGAATGTTGAGGACTCTCAGCAAATAGATATTGGTGTTGCTACTTCCATTGCCGATCAGGTGACGCCATCGACAACTGAGAAGGCCAAAGTGAGAAGACGCAAGAGCTCCACAAAACCAGCTGATGCAAAACGAGTCGAGGACACAATTCCTTCGCTCTCGCCTCAACTCGACCAAGCAGAAACTAAACCGCAGGAGATTGAGACCACTCTTACTGCCCACCTGAGAGATGCTCAATCGAGACGGACATCCGAGCAACTTGATTTGCCTGGTGATAACATAGTCGAGCTAGAGACTGAGACACTGGAACCAAGTACTGGCTCAGACCACAAGAGCCTGCGACTTCCGCGGAAAGCCATCGCAGTCGGCAGAGGCCACATTGCCGCTTGTTGACGAGCAAGAAGAGGTTCTCCCTCAACATGGTGAGGACATCAACATCTCTGTCAATCTCAGCCTTAAACAACACGATGAAACTGAAATCGAGTCACCCATCGATCAACAAGTTGATACTGTCCATCATGATCACCTTCCATACAAAGTCCCTGTCTCTGATGGGACATTGATTGATCAACTAGCCAGCTCATCCACCATCGATCAAGCAGGCCCCGACTTTACATCGGAAAGGGACGTTGACCAATTAGACACCAGACCAGAAGTCGAGGCAATACGCATCCAGACAGCCGAACTTACTCCTGGCCACACTAAAGATCACTTGTATGTTCAATTGGCTACTTCAGTCCAGTCTAATACGACACAGCCACTATCCTCGACAATCAATGAACTCGCGAGAGTGATGGCATCAGACCACTGATCGAATCCCAAGCAAGTGATTTGCTCGTAGACGATACTCATCACCCACAGCCGAAGGACTCTGAAGGACTCGACGGACAATCTCAACCAACAGAGGCGGAGGCCTCGTTTCTCTCCCAGATATGGACGACAAACCAACTCTACAGGAGGATGTCCATATTTCTGTGAATCTCAAGGCGAAACAGCAGGACATCCAACCCATCGGAGACACTGTAGGCCAGCTGGATGAGGATGCTTCACGAAGTCTCGTCTTACCTCAGTCGCAGTCGCAAATCAGCAGTCAAGCGGCCGCCGAGTTCACCATCGAGCAGCTAATCGATGAGCCAACTGACAAGACGACTGAGTCCATCTCATCCAGTTTCGCAGTGGTCTTGCCGCCGGATGCCAAACAAATGCACGACGAATCCATCCAGGATGACCATCAACAACCACCACAACATCAGCCGACACCAACAACAGAGAATCGTATCGAACAGATAGAGGAAGCTGATCTGGTGCGACCTGAGAGCCCCACTGAGAGTGGTAAGCCTGACACTGCTTCAGATGTCCAAAGCGTACCTCTTTCAGCCGAGGCCACTCTGTCCCTTGAAGAACAACAAGAAGGAGGTTTGTCGAACGTGGTGAAGATGTGGATGTGTCGGTAATTCTGCAGCTCAAGCAACACGATATGTCACAAATCGAGCCAATACATGACCAACATGGAGAAAACATTGAGGATCAGATTGGAATGAGATTACCCATCTCAGAGACTGATCGAGCAGAGCAGTCAGACTTGACACCTATCCTCGAACAGCATGCAACCGACTCAATCGACATAATCGACGGGTTCCTCCAGTTGGTGTTATCAGTGAGCCGCCTGCAGTCGATGTGAAGAGGAATGAGGGCAGCCGACGAAGCAGTACCGAGCCTGTTTGGTCCGACTTTGTAAAAGACTCGAACAATCCGATATTGCAACATCTCAGCCGATGGATTCTCCAGCTCTTGGTACACCCACTGATCGACCCAAGAAGATCAGAAGAAAGAGTTAGGCTAAGCCCACGAAATGTGAAAATGTTGAAGAGATTCAGCCTACACAAATCGGTGTTGCTGGCCCCAGCGATGACCAAAGGGCTCCATCGACAACCGAGGAAGCAAAGAGAGGACGACGAAAGAGTTCGGCGAGACCAACACCAGACGAGCAAATCAGCCAGATCGACGACACTGATCTCGCACAGGTCGAGAGCGTCACTCCAGTGCAAAGCCTCACACCACATCTGACTTCGAGAGCCTCCAGCAATCTGCAGAGGCCACTCTTTCCTTGGAGAGCAAGAAGAAGACAGACCTGCCACACATACGGAAGATGTCGATGTATCAGTTAATTTGGAACTCAAGCAGCACGACGTGTCTATGACAGAAGAGAAAATTGATCAACATGTCCGTAGAGTTGATCAGGAGAAAGTGGACGTAAAACTACCGGTTTCAGAGTCTGATCTCATCAATCACGAGCCACTGACAATTGTCCTCGACCAGCGCACCTGAATCTACACTCGAAAGGGACGTTAGAACTCCACTTGATCAAATTGATGAAGTCTCGACTGCTCACATGGAGAAGGCCGTAGACCGGCGCAAGAGTAGCACCAAGCCGACAGACGCTGACAGCATAAGATACATAGAGAAATCTGATATTGCATCATCACAATATGTCGATACTTCGACTCCTGCTAGTGCCACAGATCGGCCCAGAAAGGTTAGAAGAAAGAGCTCAGCCAAACCCATCAGATCAGAGAATGTTGAGGACACTCAGCAAACTGATATTGGTGTTTGCTACTCCAACTGGCGACCAGATGACCCCATCAACCTCTGGCAAGCCCAAGGTTAGAAGACGTAAGAGCTCCACAAAACCAGCTGATGCAAAACGAGTCGAGGACACAATTCCTTCGCTCTCGCCCCAACTGGACCAACCAGTGGCTCGACCACAGGAGATCGAGACTATCCTAGCCGTCAACCTTGAAGATACTCGACAGAGACGGACATCCGAGCAACTTGATTTGCCTGGTGATAAGATAGTCGAGCTAGAGACTGAGTCAGTGGAACCAAGCACTGGCTCAGACCACAAGAGCCTGCGACTTCCGCGGAAGCCATCGCAGTCGGCAGAGGCCACATTGCCGCTTGTTGACGAGCAAGAAGAGGTTCTCCCTCAACATGGTGAGGACATTAACATCTCTGTCAATCTCAGCCTTAAACAACACGATCAAACTGAGATCGAGTCACCCATCGATCAACAAGTTGATACTGTCATACAGGATCAGCTTCCATACAAAAATGCCTGTCTCTGACTCTGGTCCGATCGACCAAGCAACGACCTCGTCTGCCACTGATCAAGCTGGCCCGGACGTTACATCTGAGACAGAGGTTGACCAATTGGAAGCTAGAGCAGATGTGACTCTAGTGAGAGGTGAAACGGCTGAGCTTCCATCACATCAGATCGTTGATCAGGCAACAGACAGTACAATCGCTATAGACTCTGAGGCTCCGCCTGCTGATATTAGTGAGGCCTCTACTTTTGATGTGGAGAAGGCCGAGACGCGCCGCAAGAGTATCACTAGGCCTACAGATGCTTCGACTCCTCACATTGAGAGCCTGCAGCAATCTGCAGAGGCTACTCTATCTCTCGAGGTGCAGGAAGAATACCGACCTCTTGAGCGTGGCGAAGATGTGGAGGTGTCGGTGAATGTGGAACTCAAGCAACACGAACTGTCTAAGACTGACGCGGCAACTGACCAACAGGTCGATGCAGTTGACCAGCAACAGGAGGCCATGAAACTACCTTTCTCAGAGTCTGATCTGAGAGATCAGGAGGCACTGACAACTGTCCTCGACCAGCAGGCGATTGACAGCACAATCGCAAAAGACTTTGAGGCTCCAATTGGTGAGATCACTGAAGCCTCTACTGTTGATGTGAAGGAGGCCGAGACCCGCCGAAGGGGCAGCGCCGCACAAGCAGAACAACCAGAAGTCGCACCATCACGACCTGTCCATGGTTCGACTCCTGCTGATGTCACAGATCGGCCCAGAAAGGTTAGGAAGAAAGAGCTCAGCCAAACCCATCAGATCAGAGACTATTCAAGACACTCAGCAAACTGATATTGGTGTTGCTACTTCCATGACCGATCAGGTGACCCCCATCGACAACTGAGAAGGCCAAAGTGAGAAGACGCGAGAGCTCCACAAAACCAGCTGATGCAAAACGGATCGAGGAAACGATTGCTCCTCTATCTACTCGAGAAGAGCAGGCCAAAGTTCATCTAGAGCAAACTATCCCAACTCGAACTTCTGGTAGCGATAATTCGAAACCAGAAGAACCTGCGAGGGTAGTTGAAGTTGAGACTGGAACTGTTGAGACTGGCACGGCTTCCGATAAGAAGAGCCTGCGACTTCCCAGAAAGCCATCGCAGTCGGCAGAGGCCACATTGCCGCTTGTTGACGAGCAAGAAGAGGTTCTCCTCAACATGGTGAGGACATCAACATCTCTGTCAATCTCAGCCTTAAACAACACGGTGAAACTGAGATCGAGTCACCCATCGATCAACAAGTTGATACTGTCCAACAGGATCAGCTTCCATACAAAATGCCTATCTCTGACTCTGGTCTGATCGAACAAACAGCCACCTTGTCTGTCATCAATCAAGCTGGACAGGATGTTACGGCGGAGAAGGATGTTGACCAATTGGAATCCAAGGCCGACGTTAATGTTGTCCAAGGTGAAATGGCACAGTTAACATCAGATGAGCTACTCAATCAATTGGATGTTGACATATCCAAATCTTATCTTCCAGATGCCTTACAACCGACACGATCATCCACCGACAGTCTTGATCGAACTGAAGCAGAGTCTGACCAATCACATGATGCTCCTTCAACAAAGGATAAGCCCATCTCAGAGAAGAGCTCAGTTAGACTAGCCGGCTCTGAGCAAGATTCAGCTCACCCCAAGATTGTGAGAGCGACCACAGATGAGACTATTGTCGAAACCGAACGACCCATCTTCGAAGAGGATGAATTGATCATCAAAGGAGTGGACACCAAACATGAGATTAGATACAAAGAAGTTGATTCTAGTGGCAAAGAGGTCATTGAGGTCGAGGCTAGCGGTGGATCTGGTCAGGCCAACGTCGGCCTTGTATCCAAATCTAGTCTAACTCTTCCCAAAGGCGCACCTCTCACCAGCCAGGCCGAATTCTTGATTCCTGAGGGTGGTGGAGAGACAGCAGCCCTACCAGCTGAGGACGTAAGCCTCACCGTTAATTTAGAGGTGAAACCCACTGAGGTTGTAGAGATCGAACAAGAGGCTTCCAGAGACATGACGACCAGAAGACACTGAAGAGGTACTCCAATCGAGATTACCTACTTCAGAGACCAATCCAGATGAAGAAGTGCTACTGGTTGAAAGTGGAGAACCTGTTGAGGCTGAGTTCATTATCGAACAACAAGAGGAAGAACAGCCACGGGACTCTATCGAATGCCAGAATGTAACAGCCACATTCAACATATCCGATTTGGGTGAAGTTGATGAGCGAGAGAAGGCCAGTGAACAAATGAAAGATTTAACCGCATCAAACAAAACTAAGATGATCCAAATACGAGAGACTCTGGAAATGGATGCTGGAAAGAGAGCTGACGACGCTCTGGTCCACGACCTGATTGATTCTCAAGAGCCAGACGAGGAGTCACAACCCAAGACTAATTCCATTACAGCTGAGCCGGTCGAGGCTGAGCTAACCGCTCGGGACGACAAATATGTAGATGCCAAAGAGAGCCTCGACCAGGCCGATGAATTCGTCGACACAACTCAGGAACTTCCAGCGGCAGATGATTCTGGAGCTCAAGTTGCCTGTAACCTCGCCAACACCAGCGGACGATCAGGCTGTCTCTGATATGCCGCCAGTCTCGTCTGATTTCACCATCTACGAGAGGAAGAAACTTCTGATAGGTCTCAGGCTATTGGCCAAGATGTGGAGGCTACTTTCACATTGGAGAGGCCCTTGAAAACTTAGATACTCCCGCACGGTCTGCAGTGAAATCGATAATAACATCAGACGAACATCAGTCCATCGAAGATACGACAAGACGTGCGAGTTCTACCATTGAGGACCACCGGCAAAACTCACCACCTCCATTAGAACAAAAGATCCCAGCCGAAGCTAGAGGACTGGAGCAACAGGCCGAAGCCGGAGACACTGAGTCGTCGGGTCAGCTTGAGGCTGATACAGACGACATTGGGCTCAGGTTGCCGCTTTCAGAATCTGAGCGAGCCAAAGATCGGGCCGTAGTCGATAGGCCGCCCAGCAGGTCTGTTGCGGCCGAGTTTCTGATTGAGAGACCAGCCGGCGACGAGCCGCCTCGACGACTCGTGCGACAAGAGATCTCGGTGAGTCTGACCGCCAAGCTTCCTTTGGAATACTCAAGTCAATCTAGCGACATCACACGAGACTCGAGCTCATCCACAATCGCCGCCATGGATCAAGGACTTGGTGAGGAACAAATACCTGAGTCTGCGGGCGAACGAGTATCCTCACCAGCACAAGAAGAAGAGACTGGTCATCCTCGCGGTGTCCGTCGAAGGAGTTCCAACCGTTCCATAGTGACATCGACTGTAGAGTCTGAGGAACAAGGCCAATATGATGGAACTAGAAAGGATGATCGGCTTCAGTCTTCCGAGAATGATATCGATAATGAGATCGATAGATTGCCAACAGACTTTGAAGATTCCATCAAAATCACTGGTTCGGATAAGACACATACTGTTGATTATAGAAAGGAAGAAGCTAGCGGTAAGGAGGTGATAGAAGTTGAGACTGAAGCAAAACCAGAGGCATCCGCCGTATCGATGCAGCTGAAGCTAATAAGGAGGAAGAAGTCGAAAGAGGCTGTCAAAGAATCTGACGTAGATTCGGAGGGCCCAATGCAAGAGCAAGTGATTGGAGAGCATAAACCAAACTGACAGATCACCTGCAGAGGGGCGACAGGAACTACTTCAATCACAGACTGACCACGCAAGAGGAGCACCTCCTGAAGGCCAATCTATATGCGCCGAGCTGATAATCGAACGAGACGAAGCTGATAAAGAACAGCCACATGTCGCTGGGGATGTATCAGCTAGCTTCACGTTCGGTGATCTGGCCGCTGAAAAGGCCGACGAGTCCGAAACTATCGAAGCAGAGATGGCCGAGAAATCAACACCCGGAAGTGGTGTCGAGGTCCGACGAAAGAGTTTGGCAGATCGACGTCGCTCGTCCTCGATCGAGATGAGAGGCGTCTTGAAGAAGAAGGAGTCACTTGACGCTCGTCATCCAGAAACGCCGAGTGAAATTCCAACGATAACATCTGGAGAAACACAAGCTCTGACAGTTGGGGAGGAGCCTTCACTGGCTGAATCCTCTAAGACGAAGGAACGCGTAGAGAAGTTGGCCCAAAGTGGATCTGATCAGTTGAAATTGCCGATATCTCATGAATCACATGATGAAACTCATGTGACAGGTGAGCCAGTTGAGGCCGATTTCACGCTGGAGGAGCCTGTGGAGACATCAGAGTTGAGACAAACAATTGATGAGGTAGACTTTGTCGTGTCAGCCGAGGTTCCTAGTGGACAACAAGGAGTAATTCCTCAAGAGTCTTGCACTGAATCTCAAACAGACATCAAGACGGTGGAGTCTAAAGAAGAAGACAAATCAACTCGTCTAGTCGCCAAGAGACTTCGTGGTGGTGACAACAATTTGGAGTCTGGTGAGTCTGATACAGTCGCTTTAGAGGGCCCCCAGTCTGCGAAGGAGCTTGATAAACGTCGCCCATCCATCACAGAGGCCAAAGGCAAAACTGCTCATGAGCATGAGCAGCAACAGGCTGATGAATTGACAGGTGAGAAGACAGCAGAAATTGGTCTTCGACTGCCTCACACGACAGAGCCAACAACCGAAGGCCAGTCGGTTTGCGCTAACTTCACCATCGTCGAACAAGATGACCAGATAAGGATCGAAGAGACTGGCGAGGAGCAAAGGCTGTCGCAAACAATTGAACTGAAGATGGAGGAGGCTGAGCAGCTCCGAGATTCTGCTAGGGTTCAGAGGAGGAGGAGCTCGGCTCGTTCCACAGCATCAGTGTCATCTGAGAGGGCCAAAGATAGGCTCAGTGCTGAAATGGCCGACCTAACGACGGTCGACTCGAGAGACATCGATCGGGCCATCGGCATCGATAGGCAAAAGATGAAGAAGTCGGCCAGCGCCGAGACTCGAGGACATTGACGACAAAACCCTGGACGAGTTCAGAGCCACGGGAAGCGATTATTTTGCCCATCAGACGTCGTTTGATGAAAGAGAAGAGATCGAGCGGGCTGAATCGGTTGGTGACGGCGCAGACACCAAACAGATCCATGATGATTACGAGCAGACTACTGCAGTCACTCTACCGATTATGTCAGAGCCAACGGCAGGTCCAGAGGTGAGCGCCGACTTTACAGTGCCACTGGAGGAACCGGAGCCACACCACGAACCTGACGAGGGGCCCAAATTGAAACTTGAGATCAAACCTAAGTCCAAACTGGGCTCTCAGGCGGACAGAAGCGAGCTCGAGCAGGAATCCAAAGGTCGTCGGGCCGAGTCGCCGGGAGCTGACTCGGACAAGTTGGAAGAGGCTGTTCCAGAGAGGATCAGCGAGATGCCAACTGATGAACAACAGCTGCAAGAAGAAACCGAAGATGAGGACGATGATGAAGAGTTGATCGACGAGCTGGGCCACAAGAAGCGAGGCTTCAAGTTGAGGAGGAAAGTTGACAGGAAACAGGAGGAGCCTCGCGCCACACTGGAATCTGATTTGTCTGGAGAATCTCGCAGACTGTCGAAGCAGCAAATCGAAAACCACCTCAATTAAGAGCAAATTGATCATCGACGACGACGATGAAGAACAGTTCGAGAGCGATAAATGGACATCTATGAGTCGATCGAGAGCGGCGAAGGGCAGCAATTGCAGAGTCTGATGATGAAGGCGATCTCGACGAGGGCAGCAAACGAAGAGGATTCAAGATGACGCGCGATTCGAGACGCCAACAACAGAAAGGCGAATCTACGGTCGAAGTCGAGAGCAAATCTGATGGAACTAAACTTAAGAGAGAACGCAAAACTTCAGAGGAACTTGAAGAGGAAAGTAGACTCCGCCGGGAGTCCGAGTTGGCCGAGGAAGAGCGACAAAGAGTTGTGGAACAACAGATGCTGGAAGAGGTGGCTCGGCGCGAGAACCTGAGGCAAGAATGCATCGAGAAATTTGAGCAACAGGTCCGCGAACAGCTCCAGAGGGAAGAGGAGCAACTACTGCTTCAGCAGCAGCAACAACAACAACAACAACAACAACAACAGGAGCAAGAAGACCAACGACAGCAACAGCAACAACAAACTCAACAGCAACATTATGAAGAGCACGTTTCTCGGTCGACGCGAGCCGAGTTCAGGTTCGAGCTGGCCCCAGAGATCTGGCCCATGACTTGCACTACTATGAGGAGGTTAACATGGAGGCCACCATTACGTTGGATTACAGCGAGCAGGTTATTCAGAAGTTGGAAATTGTCAAGCTTGACAAAGCGGATCTGGCAGACGACCTGCCGGATCCAAATCCAGAGCTCTCGCTCGAGAATCGACTCAAGCGGATGGGAATCAAGGAGATCATTCTGGACGAGGACGGCAATGAGATCGACTGGATCTGGATCAAGAGGCCAGAGTTGTCGGACGACGACGACGGCGACGACAAGAGCGACGGCGAACAGCAGCACAGGAGGCGTGGAGAGTGAGATTAGAAAGTTTAAAAAGAAGATCAAGAGCGAGCAAGAGAGTACGAGAGGCAGCCAAGAGAGAGGAGAGCTTGAAGACAAGAAGGAAACTATGACTCAGGAAGAGTTTGCCAGTGTAAAATCTTGCGTGGACAGAGACGAAGAGCATGAAACAACAGCAACAACAACGACTCCTAGACCAGCAGACGAGGACCTCGAGGGCAAAGGGAAGAAGAAGAGGAAGAGGAAGATGTTCTTCCGAGTCCGCCTAGGGATGTACGCGCGCTAGAGTGAGGGCCAATCATATACAATTGAACTGGAAGAGAGCCAAGGAGCTCGAGGTTGAGTTTGATCAGTCGATTACTTCGTCGAAGAGGAAAACCATCAAGAAGCGAACAACCACTACTACCAGAACTGTCGTGAAAACCATCATTGAGAAGAGGAGGATACGAAGGACGACCATGAAAACCGTGACAGACGTTGAGGAACAATTCGACTCACTGTCGTGGTCGCGAGTGGCCAAACTGGACTCGAAGATCACCGAATACTGTGACTATGACGTCGAGCTGGGATCAGAGGAACTCGACAGACAGGCCAAGGAGTATGTGGCCCATTCCGAGCGACCATTCGTGCCTCTCTATGAGTACAAGCTCATGTCAGAGACCGCGGATGGAACAACAAGTCGGCCTGTGTTTGTGACAGCAGACTATAGGCCGTCCGTTGGCAGAGCTTGATGAAGCCTCATTGTCGTCGAGAAGAGGTGAGGATGAAGACTCTTCTTGTTCTAGTCGCCACCAGAGACAAAGCTCGCTAGATTCCACTACTTCCACCGTTCAAAGTGACCAACAACAACTACAAATAATAGATACTAGTTCGTTCGAGAAACGAGTTCCATGTCGGCCCTCCGATCCGCTCGAGATCAGACAACTGCACTCCAGGTGTGGTGGTGATCGAGTGGGGCCAGCCAGAGCAGCTGCTCGGCTCGCCACAGGTGCTCGGCTACACAATCCCTTGTCCGCAAGGAGGGCCAGGAGTCCTGGTTCCAGGTGGGGCGAGTGGACGCCGACACCCACAAGATCACCATCAAGGATCTACAGGAGGACGAATCCTATAGGATTAGAGTGCTCGCCTGGAACTCAGTTGGACCGAGTGAGCCGCTTGAAAGCGAGCCCATCCATATTATCAGCTCAGAGGCCTCGTCAGTAAGCGAGCCAGCGAGCAGAGTAGCCTCGGGCGGCGGCGGCGGCGGCGGCGGCTGCGACGACGACTCACAGACGAACTGGATCCTCGAAAAGAGCCTCGAAAGAGTCAATTGTCGAAGTCGAAGACCAAGAGCCACCGGTTGTGTTCAGTTACACTCGCAAGTTTTGTATGAGACCTCATCGGGCAAGATGGTCAGTCCATTTGAAGACCAAATTGACCAGACGCCCGGCGAGGCCATGCAAAGTGAGTTCACGCTCCAGGCACGGCCCAAGACAAGAGTCCGGCGCACCAGCTACGACTCGCGACATACTGTTGAATTGATGGGAGAGGAGCAAGACGACATCCAAAGAGAGGTGAGTGAGCTGTTAGAGGAGCAAAGAGTGGCCTCTACATCAAGACAACTGATGATGGACGACAACGAACAAGAGTATAGTTACAGCGAGACGACAAGGAGAAGAAGAAAGAGGACGACAAAGAAGACAACGACGACGATGATGACAACTACTACAACCACCACCAGCACCGGTCGAGTAATGGCTGGCCAGGAGGCATCGGGCGATGAACAATTAAGACCAATGGACGTGTCTTCCGACGAGGGCGAACCACAACAGAAGGATGACACCAATGATCGACGGGACGATCAGGCTGCTCCAGTCAGGTTTGGGCCACCCTCGCCACCTCTGGGACCTTTGCGGGTGACGACTGTCATCGGAAAGGGTCAGATGTTGGCCTGAACCGGCCCAGATATACGAATGGCTGCGAGCTGACACATTACATTGTTGAGAGGCGGGTCGATGGCAGCGACATTTGGATCCAAGAGGCACTCGTGGAGGAGGGAACCAAGTATACAATCAAGAACCTCTCGGCCCAGTACGACTATCACTTTAGGATATTTGCTGTGAATGCGCTGGGCCGCAGTGAGCCGCAGAATCCACGGCTCCCATCGATTGCAATTCGAGATCAGTGCTCCGGATCCGCCCATGCGTCCACTCGAGGTTCGCCAGGTCGGCAAGGGAATGATTAGGTTGAGCTGGGGCAAGCCACCGCTAGACGGAGGTAGTCGAATTCGTGAATATGTCGTTGCATTGCGTGATATGTCCCGTAGGATGTGGATCGAAGTGGGCCAAGTTAAGGGTAACCGGACGGAGATGTTTATCAAGGACCTACAGGAGGCCACAGCTACGAGGTGAGGGTGCTGGCCAGGAACACTGTGGGCATCAGTAAGCCATTGGCGAGTGAGTCGCCGGTCACTATATTGGCCGATTTCGAGAGCTCATACAGAGCCGAAAGCGATAGCGACTTTGATTTTGATGAAGACGTCACATTCAGCTGTTCCACTGAGCAATCGTGGGTTAGGCCAGGAAAGATAACCAAATATAATAATATAATATCCTATTTAATGTAACATAAAAATGTCTTTATATCAATATTTGTTATACAGATGTATAAAGCAATAACAACCTTATGATGGTTGTTACCTATCACCAGTGAGCTACAAGAAACACCACAACTAGTCAATATATACCAATCATGTAGCTAATCATTATATTCATTAAAAGAAACACACTAATTAACAATTAATTATAATCTGTAGGAATGTGTTCTTCAATCTTATTTCTGGTTCAACCATGTTCTTGTTCAAGGTGAAAGCTGTGACCAATTTCATTTGTTCTCGATCCACCACGTGATATATAGACCTATGTTCATCAATAAATTGTTGAGCAACGTTGCGGGCCTCTTTTCTAGACTCGGCAATCTCGATTAGATCGCGCTCGAGTCGACTCCTGAGCTCCGGTTTGATGAGATGTGGAGAATTGCATTGAAGAATAGCCATCGTATAGAGCCAGACCGAGTTTGGTGGGACATAGACGGGCGTTGGGCAACTTTTTAACATAATTTCGACTTTGTATTTTATCGATATGATCTGCATGGGTGGCGTCCGTTCCAATTCCGTGTTTCTCCATTAATGCGATCAACTCTGATTCGGTCAATAATTTGGGTGGGACAGTTTGCTCTCATTCATCAGAATAGAGTCAGGAACAAACTCCTCATTCACGAGAAACTTTGGGATCTCTTTGGCATTCCATTTGAAATAAATGTAAACATCTAGATAGTTTAGCTCGTGTATGATCAAGCCACTTGTAGTGAACTCTTCACCATTGATATTGATTGTAATGGTTGTCTCGTTTCCTATTGCGTCCTTGTGACAGCAAGCCAGGAAGTGTCTTGTTACCATTTCGTACAGCTTCGCCTCGTCGCCAGTGAGCCCGTCACCTCTCTTTTAGTTGGATGAATCGGTGGATGCGCATTGTCTGTCTTCTTTTCCAGCTCGAGGCCTGGCTCCCCTTCTTCCAAAATTCGCCTGGCAAAAGCACCCCAACGATTATCGTTCGTTTGCTGCTCGACTAGCTTGTTCAAATCCATCCCCTTTGGGAAAATATTTGTCTCTGTCCTTGGATAACTAATAAAACCTTGAGTGTACAGTTTCTCTGCAATGGTCATGGTCTTTTTGGCTGGAAATCTGAGCTTGTTTGAGGCGAGTTTTTCCATTGAGGTAGTGTACATGGGCTCTGGTCTCCAGTTTGACTTGTGCTTTCCCACAACATTCGTTACACGAGCTTTACAGCCCTCCATCATTTTAGAATACAGAGCCAAACAGGCATGCTCTTCGAACAGTCTTCGTCTCTTCCAGTTGAAATTGACAGATATGTTATCTTTTTGTGGCTCACTGCGATCGACCAAAATGCCTGGGGCACGAAACGTATTATCTCGAGGTACCTGTTGATGATGAAACCCATTGTTGGGAACTGGCATGATCCATAACTGACTATTTGACCTTGAGGCATACCGCCACAATCTCTCAGGAGTAAAGTCTGGAACCTGGTGAAGACAGCACCGAATCGCAGATCTAATTCTTTTCTGATGTCCACAGCTTTTGATACGTTTTCGTCCGGGTCCACAAGGTTTCTAATCGCTATTCCCATAGCCCTAGGTGTTATCTCTGAGAATTTGGCACGCAGCACCCTCATTCGACTGTTTGCTGCCAGACATACCCTGATGATTTCAAACCAATATTCTCTCTCCTCTCTATCACCGTCGGTCCATATGATTAGAACCTGATTCACGCGGGCCTCTTGTTCTAGCGTCTTTTTGATGCCTATCATGTTACCGTTGACTGTCTCTCTAATGGGTGCTTCGAATAATATTTGGTGTGGTGAGCCTTGCCAGTTTCTGAACCTTTCGTCGAAATCAAATTTAATAGATGACCGCTGACTGATGTCATTGTCATGTCACACATGCCTCCTAGTTGGGGCACCTCGCATTGAAAGGTATAGATTTTGTTATACTTTGAATGTCCATTTCTGGTCGATCTGTTGCCTCTGGATAAAATACCTGCAACATTCTTGGCGGCATCATTTTTTCGGCAACATTCAATACTTTCATGTAATTCCAGTAGGTGTATTGATATTATTGGCTAGATACATCCGATAATATCCTAGTTGCTCTTAGAAGATTCAATGTTTTTATCATCACAGATTGAATATAATATAAAAGATGACATCGATCCCGAAATATTTAATATGATTATATTTCACATAATATACAATAATTGTGTATAATATTGAATGACAGAGTATTCTTAGTCAATTAGAGTTCTAATGATTGGTCATCATGTTTCGATTGTACTCGAATTACGCGTTTGCAATGAAAAAGAGCGCCAGAAAGCACGTGCGCGAAATTCTTCCATTTTTCGCAGCGAATTTCGTGGCGAACGTGAAATTCTATCATCAGGATTGCTTGCTTGTTTTGTCAAGATAGTTGACGTATATTTTATCATATCACAATTCAGAATATAAAATCTATTCCATAATAATGTCAGATGAATACAGATTCGAGAAAATTACAGAGCTTTGAACGAATCAAGCGACAATGCTTGGGCAAAGAGGATCTCAGCCGAAAAGGTAGCATAGACGAGCCAATTCGGCCATTGGTAGAATTGATCAACCTCAGTCTCTATTACTACACTACTTCGACCTGCTCTGGAAGGATATCTCTAGTCGAGAAACCCCGCGATAATCCTGGTGTCAAGAAAGGTGGAAACTTACTAAACAATCACGAGGAGGTGAGCCTCGAGAGATTTGAACAGGTGATCGAGAACCATGTTAAAAATGGCGCTGACGACAGTTGCTTGTGGCTCAAATTTGAGCCCTTTATTATGCATATCCAGTGTCTGGATCTCACCAAAGCCCATATCCTACTAAATACAGCTCTGGCAGCTGGTTGTAGAAATTCCGGCATCACTTTAGGCAAGAACGACAAATTCATGGTGGCAATCAGGTCGACCTCGTCCATGGAGGTTCCCTTCACAGTGGTCCAGATTTCAGACTAGATCGCAATTATCTCGCATTTCTTTGCAACGAATGCAATCGGAGGCTCAAAGAGAACCTGCTAAAACTGGACAAATTTCAACAACAAATATCATCAATGCTCAGCTCAACTCTGGAGTCCAAAACAACAGAGAAGAAAAAGAAGAGGAAACCGTAAACTTGGTGTTAATTTGTATAGATGTTTATTTTGTTCATTGTGTCTGAATGAAACCAACAAGTGCCCTTAGTGTTTTGTTGTTGTTGTTGTTGTGGTTACAAATAATGATAGTGATTATTATGATATATGGTTTTAGTTTCAGTTGCTGTTGATATTGATGTTGTCGTGTTCATTTAGAGTTGTGTGCATTATTAGATGATATTGATGATGAACAGGATGCGCGCCTATATAATCAATAGTGTCGTGTTGGCTAATAGTGTAAAGCGTCTCTTGTAGTTGTTCCACAATATCGTTTTCTAAATCTCATGTGGTTGGATGTTGTCATAAATACTATTCTTTGGGTTGTTGTTATCATACTCAACTTTCAAGACAAGCTCCTCAGTTGGAGGAGCTCGATGAAGAGTTACTTTGGTCAACAACTAGACACCACGTTGATGACGATGATGATGATGATGATGCTGGACAACTCAATTCATGTTAGTTGGATAACATGATTAAACAACACTAAGTAGTCATTGATATTGATTCGCTCATCATCATCACCATTCAATTATTTTCGCAAAACCAAACATCTATTTGTTATCTAATCGACCAGATGTTGTTTGACTTGGTTGATTGTTCGCTCGCTGTTGGTGCTCCGCCAATGCTATCTTCTCTCGACATTAATTTTAGCACCTGTGTGTGTCCACCACTGGTATTGTTGATCCTCGTTTACAAATACAGACCTCTGGTTAGATTGTTGCTGTTGGTTTGGGGCGGTGACCCATGACCTGTGTTTGGCTCGGAATGAAATTGAGATTTGTCTCAGCCTGGTCGGCGCGATCTTCGGCCGCCTCCAATTCGCGTTGGAATCTTCTAACTCGTGTCAAATTCTGCTGGGTCAGGCCCTCCTGTTCGGCAATCTGTCTCTTGTATACCTTCACCTTTTCGCCCAACTTGTCGCAACTCTCCTGGGCCAACTGGTAGGCCTTGTGTTCCTCTTCGCATTGGACCAGCAACTCCTTACATCTGGCGTCCTTCTTGCGCAGTGTCTTTTGGGTTTCGGCATGACGACGGCGCTCCTCCTCGACCTCAATCTCGATGTCCCTAATTCTCGACTCCAACTTAGCAGCAATGACTCTCTTGCCGCCGGCCAACGCGTTGGCCTCCACCTCCTCGAGGCGAACCTGTAGGTTGCGCACCTCCTGTTCGAGTCCCTTCTTAATAGAGTCCAATTTGTTAAGGCGCTCTTGTTCCTCCGTCAACAGGTCCTTGATGGACTTGTTCTCAATGCTCAACTTTTTGCACTTTCTCGTCGGCAAATCTCAGCTCCTTTGAGACCTCCTCGTAGTCGCTACTTAGCGTGGCAAACTCGCCCTCGAGTTTGTTCTTGGCGGCGGTCAAATTGACATTGATCGTCTGTAGCTCGTTGGCCTTCTGTTGGGCCTCTCAGCCGCCTGTTCGGCCACCCTCTTGTGTCTAATTGCCTGTTCGCAATTAACACGCATCTCTCTAGTTCGCCCTGTAGTTGTTGGAGCACGACGTTGAGCAACATTGAGCGCATCCACGGCCTGATTCAATTGACGATTCACCTCATCGTAGTGGGCCTGTAATTCGGTGATCTGCAGTCCCTGGCGTTTGATGGTCTTTTGTAAATCAATATTCTGCTTATTGACAACATCCAATGTCATCTCTAATTCAGTTATTTGAGCCTGCATCTTCTTCTTAATTCGGGCCACCTCAGACTTGAGCTTCGCCTCCACCTCCACCAGACGCATATTCAATTGTTCAATCTCAAGGCGGTGGCCTTCCTCAGGGCCTCCAGTTCGTCCTCCTTCTGTTGGAGTCTCTTCTCGTACTCATGGCGTACCTGGGCCAGTTCAGCGGTCAACCTCTGGCACTTGGCCTCCTCCTGTTTGCGCAGCGTCTCGGCCTCGCGATAGGCGGCCGCCAGCTCCTCGCGTTCGTTCTCCAGCCTCTTGATCTCGAGCTCTTGTTCATGAATCTTGCGTATGGCATCGTTCAATTGGTTCTTCGCGTCCGACAGGTCATCCTGGAGCTTCTTGACCTCGCGCTCGAGCGCCGCCTTGGCGTCCTTCAATTTTCTCGTACTCGTGCTGGAGCTTCTGTAGCTCGGCTGCCTTAGCGCGAGCCTCGCGCTGGGCATTCTCCATGAGCATTGTAATTTCCTCACATTTCGCCCTCAGATCAGCGTTCACCTTCTCCAATTGGGAGCAACGTTTCTCGAGATTCTGCGCGTGGGTGGTGGCCTTTTCGAGGTCCATAATGAGCACCTCCACCTCCGATTGGAGGCGCGACTTTTGTTTCTCGAGCGAGCCGCACTTGTTGATCAGCGACTCGAGTTGCTCCTCGTACTCCTGGATACGCTGGGCCATCTTACGTTTCAGGTCGTCCACCTCGTCGATATGGGCCTGGAGCTCGGCGTCGAACTTGGACTTCCACGAGAGGATGTCGCCATTGGCCTTGGCGAGCTCGTCTCTCCACCTCAACCCTGGCCTCGCTTTCCTCCTCGATCTGTACCTTCAGCGACCTGTTCTCCACCTCCAAAGTGTGACAGTGGTTCTCTACGGCGGCCCGCTTGCGTTCCTCCTCCTCTAGCTTACGCCGGGTCTCTCCCAGCTGGGTGGCCAGCTGTGACTTCAGGTGATTCACGTTGTCCAGCGACATCTTGAAGTCGTGCACCTCCTGATGAGCTCGACATTTTCGTTCGCTAGCCGCTGGCGCTGGGCGGTCACTTCGATCACCTGCCTGTTGATCTCCTCGACCTTGATGTTCAGGTCGTAGATGGTCTGTTCGTGTTTCTCCACCACCTTCTGGACGGCCACCTTGTCGCGGTTTGCCTGTTCCAGCTGTGAGATGAGCTCGAACACTTCGGCTTGAAATTTAGACTTTTCCTTCTCGGCCCTTAATTGTTACGAGAAAAATATGAGGTCAGAATATTAGATTGAGAACGTATATTATCAGCGGACCCATCAAACTAAGGCTACTCACTTGCTCTTCTGCTTCTGCAGCTGGTCCACCTGGTCCTGCATCTCGGCCACGGCCGCCTGATGCTTCGTCCTCATCTGGTGGGCGTTCTCCTCGCTCCAGGTGCACGTCCTCGAGCAGCTCCTCAGCTTGGACAGCTCGGCGTCGCGCTTCTTGTTCATTTCGGCCTTGGATTCGCTGTTGCCCTCGGCGTCGTCCAGCCGCTCGGACATTTGCATTAGCTGCACCATCAAGTCGGACTTCTCGCGCTCGATCCTCTGTCTGAGCTCGCGCTCGCCGTCCAGGTCCTCCTGGAGGAGGCGCACTTTGTCCTATTTTTGAATTGGTGGTAATTCAAAGACCATTCGATTTGATCACATCGTTAGTTAGTGACTTAGACCTCCCTGACTCTCACCAAATTCGAGGCTCCCCTGCCGCAAATACTCACCTCGAGACGCGTCAATGCGCCCAAATCTGTTCCGTATTCGATGGACAGTTCGCCGGAGTTGCCCGGCGCCGTTTTTGTACATGTATTTGGGAGTTCTAGCGGCGGCCGCCATCTTGTATTGATTATATTATTGTGTGGTTTGAACTATTAATTTAGATCTATATATATATATATATATGTATATATGTAAACAATTAACTTGTTGTTGTCCTTGATTATTAATGATCTGATTCTGGATTCTTCACACTAAAAATCTTGTAGCTTCAAAATTAGACAGTTGGTAGAGTTTCTTTCAATGAATGGATGATAGATACAAATACTGATCAACTTATAATGATTATGTATATAATGATGATGATGATTGTCTTGAATCAATCAGATATATTTGGGTAGATATATATAATTTACCAATATGCTTGTCCTATAAGTGTTAATCAATTAACCAATAATTAGTGCGATAATAAGCAACGTCTCTCTATTGTTGCCTTGAACTCAGTGCTTACTTGCTCGCGTTCGCTCTGTAAACCTAACACAAACAGGCGCAACAAGTTTAATTAATTCAAATTGGTCTAATTTTATTAATTGTAATCACACAAACCAAACACACACACATACAGACTCTGTAGTAATAGACAACGATGAGGATCAATAGGTAGGGACACCAACAAGGAGGGGATATAACAGAGAGATGGATAGAGAGAGAGAGACAAACGCACTCAACTCACAGAAGCTGCTACCTGCTGATTAGAAACAAAACAATCGTGACGCTCAATTCTCGTTGACGTGTCTCGCTGGGCTCATGGTCGTCGTCGTCGTCGTCGTCGTCGGCGGCGGCGGCCCCTATTTTCTTCTCCCTCTCCTTCTCTTTTCTTCGTCGCCCTCCTCCTCCTCCCTTGCCAGCCCTCCAAGCCTCGGGCGCCTCTTCCGACTTGAGCTGGGCCCTCACCTCTGCCGCTATAGGCGCGTTATATCGGGCCTGTTTGATAGGCCTTAATTTAGAGAGAAAGTCTGTTTGAAGGACGCCAGTTTGGAGTGCATCCACTGAATGAGAGACTCGCTACGTACACAGCCGCAAAGTAGGCGGACCAAAGTCGAGCACACAGACAGAGACAGAGACCGAGAGGGGGCTGAGAGTGTAAACAACAAACAACAACAACGACGACGACGACGACGACGACGAGATCAACAATTATTATTACCATTACCTCTATCTGCAGCTGTTTGCATTTATTGCGGGCAGGCGGGCGAGCCGATGTGATGCAGAACACTTAGGCCCGACTCCAAGAGGCGTCTCGATGATCAGAAATTTGTTAGAAATGCCTTTCTTCCTCTGGCGGCCGGCACATGAGACGAGACGAGAACTGATCAATGGCGTTCAAGACTTTACACTTAAATGCTGAGGTAAGTCTGACGGCTCTAATGAGACACAGCGGATGCGTCGCTCAGCTCAGCTCGTTGACTCACCTAGTAGACGTTGTGTCATGGAGCCAGACGTATATGTGGCTGGCCCGAGCTGAGCTGCATAGGAGAGATCCAGTGGCCGAGAGGCAGGTAATAGTGGCCGGCAGTGCTTTGGGCGGCGCGTCTAGTCGGCCAGCCTCGCCTGACCTCAATGACTTTGGGCCGTGCGAGTCGGCGATGATGAGGAACTAAAAAGTTTCAACAAAACGACTGAATTCTGTCCTTCCAAAGGCGCGAAAGATATATGGAATGTCTTCGCTTGCATTTTCGGCTGCCATTCTCGAGTACAAAGTGTAATAATCAAATGGAGGCAGAGAAAGACTGAATTGTGAGACAGCCGCGCCTGCAATGGCACCGGCCGTTGCACAGGTTGAATTGGATGAGTTTTAAAACAAATTTTGTCTCCTCAAGACGGAGGTAGTCCTCGAACGGGAAACGCACAAATTCAGGCAGATTCTCAAGGTTGAAACAACAACACTAGAGACGGTCCTCGTTGGTGGTAATTGTCAGAGATGCTCGCTGTTATTGTTCAGCTAAACGGCGGCCATCATCATCGTCGTGGTCGTCGTCAGTCGTCAGTCGGAGCACCTAACGCCCAAGCGCTCCCGGGTCGTCTTGATCTACCTCTCGCTTGGCTGGCTTCCGTGTAACGTGGCGCAGCTACGGGCCGAGACAGAATGAGACGAGACGAGCCAGGCCGAGTAGTTAGGGGAAATATTTACACAAATTCTGGCCTAACGTCGTCGTCGTCGTGCTTCATGAGAGCCATTTAAGGCCGCCCAATCTAGTGAAATGGCGACGACGACGACGACGACGACAGCCCATTAGCCAGTCTGGCTGTTGTTGTATCTTGCAGGGGCGGCAGAGGCGACTACTGCAGTCGGACGAGCATAGCTGGTAGTCAAATTCTCGTTGTTTAGGGGAACCTTAAAAGGATCTAATACAATCTTTTAAGGTGAGCTCTAGGCGTCTCCATAGCCGCCACTCAGTCGACCAGTTATCTTGTCGTCTGGCCGGTCGGAGGCGAGAGGAAGGCAGGCGACTTCGTCGGCAGGGGAAGAGGAGGGGGCAGTAGCTGGCTAGATGACGACTATAAGCATAAACCAGATGCAGAGCGTATGCTTAGCGACTGAGGCCTGAGTCATCGTGTCGATGAGGCCGTGGAGACATCAGTCGACTAGGGCGTGCATCTGAAGAGTCGACGCGACGCCGGCAACAAATCTACGTAGCGACTCTCTATCTCTCTCGAGGAACAAACACAGATGGACAGACAGACAGTCCTAGCGAGAGACATCGTGACAGTTAGACAGACGGACAGACAGACGAACACGTTGACTGACAGTTAGACGAACGCGCAGACAGACAGACAAACAATGAAGCCACGTGCATGGGCGACAGACGGACAGACGAACGGTCATTGTCGTGTATTAATTTGTCTCTATGTCTGTTATTGTGTGTCTGTATTTGATGGGGCCAGCTGCCCAGCAGGCCCCTCCTTCGTCGTCATCTCCTCGCCCCACAGCCTCATATCATTCTATCGCCAGGAAGTCTTTATATTGCAATATCTATCTAGCTTCTGCTTTGTTCGTTATCTTCTACTCCTCCTCATCCATCTCGTTCTTTATTCCTCCTCGACTTGTCTCTCTGTGTGTCGTCGTCGTCCTCTTTAACAGTCTAAGCGTTTATAGAGAGACTCTATGCCAATAATCAATAATAATAATACAAATAATAATAATCATACAAACAAACAAATACCATATAGTACAGTATTTTGTCTCTCTCAAAAGTCCTAGCATTTCGTTCAACAACATTTGTTAGACACTTTTACCAACTGAGAGATATATTCATAATTAATTCATCATCATCATTTTATTATATTGAATTATAATAAAATACACTCACACAATAGTGTTGAAGATTATCTTTAGAGAGTAATACGTAAAAGAGTAATATTAGCCAAGATGCCGTTTAAAATGCCAGAGCAACCCAAATGCCCTGAAGTGCAGCAAGTCGGTGTACGCCGCCGAAGAGATGCTGGCCGCCGGTGCCAAGTGGCACAAGCAGTGCTTCAAGTGTGGCCTGTGCCACAAGAGACTGGACAGCACCAACGCCACCGAGCACGGCGGCGACCTGTTCTGTAAGCAGTGCTATGGCCGCAAATTCGGACCAAAAGGCTACGGTTTTGGTGGCGGTGCTGGTACACTGACAATGGACAAGGGCGAGCATTTGGGTAACACCGAATGCGAGATGACGTAAGTAGAGAGACTATCTCAATTCGAATTCTACACTATATAAATACCTACAGGATATAGATAACTAATATTTAATTGACCAACAACAACGACAATAACAACAGCAACCGGCCACAAAACACAAACGTTTAAGTGTATTGTTCTGTATGTGCAGAATATGAATATGGGTCTCGTCTAGTCTAGTCGTCGTAATCATCAACATCATCTTGATCGTCGTGATGATGATGGCTTAACAACGAGACACTTTTTGTAATAATAAACACGTACATATGCAATCACTTAATGTTGATGAACACCTACCTGATCAAGAAATGGAACATGTATTCGGAGATGGGAGAAGAATCGAGACTCATAACATTAGCAACAACTACAACAAATAGCAACAAGAACGTCAGCTAAACAAACAGCAGCATCAACAACAACAACAACATCAGAAACAACATCAATCACTTAATACATCACTATTCAATGATACACAAACATAACTCACAATAATCTGCCTGTTTGATGTTGATAGGCCCGGCCGCCGAACAATACATAGCAATCTAGCGAACTGGGCAACAGGTAAGCCTACTTGTTGCTGAGGTTTGAGTGATTGTTCAATTGTTTGCCAACAGTTAAGTATGAACTCGAAAACGACACAAAAACCATTACGACGAGAAGAAACACCGACATCATTTGCAACACTATTCTCCCAAAACAACACTAGTCATCTGGTCATATATTATGTTCAATCGCTTCTAACAACAACTATCATGGTAATTGAAGAATCAACATAATGTAACCAAGACGATAACACCGCAACAACACAACATTACACTTTCACAACAACAATACAGAGATTACATCTATATAAAATATTTATATAATTATATAATATCATTATGAGACAATGTGCTGAATTTTATATTAAAATAACCGGAAATCATTGTTGTCAAGTCTGACGACATCAACAATACTTCATGCGACTTATCATATACATATACATACACAACAAAGACATGAAAGATTTATAACTTCTATCTGATTTGCTTGTCGTGCTCTGAGTGGCGCAAATAAAATTTGCATCATATAGCCAATCAACTTGATGAAAGGCAGCATGAAATTACACCATTGATTGATTGATCAATATCACTCTATTTAAATTAATTAGTTCCTCTATCTCATAACTTGCTTGAAGCTTTTCAATCTAATCATTGAGCTCTTTTCTATTCGTCCCTCCTCAACACCCATCTATTGCATCGGGAGATGCAATTTCCTTTCACAGGCTTAAATTTAGCAAAACATATGGTACAATCAGCGTCGACCAGGGCAAATACCAGCTTTCGCGTCAGGTGTTCGCTATATTCTCGCTGGAATGAGAGTATTTGCTCGCTAGATGGAAATGAAGACGATTTGTCGCAAAACAACGATTAAATGGTCTGGTCTCTCTAGATCCTGAGGCTTTGTTTGTCGTTTCTTTGTTGTAGGTTTCGCGTTTGAATACACAAAATTGAGGAAGAAGTTTGGGAATGCTTGAGGTAGGCACAGCTGAGTGGACTGAGGTAATCTCTGTGGTCCCAAGTTCCTGAGCTCATTAAGGACTTCGTTAGTCGGCTTCTTCTGATGAGCACATATCAAAAATAGGCTCGATGACATCTACATTTGGTTGATATTGTAAGGGCTCGTCATCGTTGGGTTCATGTGAGACATGTTGTTGTGATTGAATGTTGAACTTGAAACAGAAAACGAGTTACGGTTCAATTGAGAGAATACAATGTAATTCTTGAGATCATTATTATCTTTTGAAACAATTGATACGCTTCAGGTAGACTTAAATACAATTCATTGTGTAGTACAAGTAACTGGCGTAATTCTACAAAATATAGAGCTTCATATGGGTTCAAGCAGTAGTAGCCTAAATCTTTGCATAATACCACTAGTTTATCATATTGATTTGCATTGGTATTAGGGTCCAGCCGGACATGACGCTGTTCAGGACACCAGAATCCCTTTGTTTGAATGTAGAACCTTCTTAACTTGACTAGGGAAGAATAATTGGCGTAGTCGGTCTTGGATTATGCTCTGCCTCCTCTTGTTCTCTGTTGTTTTGATGGTCTGGCGGGTGATTTCGTTTCATTATTATTCACAAATAATGACTCCTTGAACATGTTCACCATATAAAATATCTGAGTGCCTTGAACAAACAAGTGATTGTTTGTTAATTACATTTTCGCTTAAATAAACAGACAGATTGACAATTGGTCAGAACGAGAGCGGTTGGACGATAGTGAGAGGTGCCATGTTATTTTGGTGGGGTGTTAATGGCCACAACGACTGAGGTGAGCGCAATTGATTCCCTTCGGTAGGCGTCAGCTGCGGCGTTGGCCAGCGCGCATTTTGTTCTGCGGGCGGCCATTTTGTCGAACAAAACAAAGTGCACGCTGCGAAATTGAATCCTTCGAGTCGCGTTGTTCGTTTTCTACAACAACAACAACCACAAATAACTGCAACCACAACAATATTTTAACCGCAACGAATCCACAGGAGAAAAAGTGAATCCCTCATTAGCGGTGATGACGAATTAAAATTTCTGATATTGATCTCTGCCTCGAATATGGCCAAAACAGATGATCCATTCTCATTATTATTGTTGTCATCATCAATGTTTTCATCATCATCATCATCATCATCACCATCATCATCACCATCATCATCATCATCATCATCACCATCATCAACAACATTATTATCACCATTCCAATTTGATCCAATTCGAAACGAAACCATTGGCAACAAGAAGTTGTTGTTCACTACAATACACAATATCACTAAACACAATCTCACATAACATTCAGGTGCCTCGGACGTGGTCGGTGGTAATAGGAGTCTGTGTAGTCGTACTTCAGACCCATAGATAATGTCCGAATTGTCGAGCCATTACACAAATGGAACCGTGGAGAAGGAGGAGGCCAATGAGAACGAAGACGAATTAGATTTATATGCCAAAGTTGATAGGTATGGTTTTGTTCATGATAAAGAACCGCCTAGGTTGGCGAGGAATCCAAATGAGGAGAAACGGACAAAGAAATGGATCAAAATGTTGGCCGAGTGGAAACAAAATGGAAACGGGACAATCCCTGAAAAACTTGAGAAACGTATTAGAAAAGGTATACCCGATTCGGTTCGTGGCGAAGTGTGGCGAAGACTGCTTGGTATACCCAAAATTTTGATTGAACAAGAGGGAAAATATCAAGAAGTTTTAGATTATGGACTTAAACATTCCAAAGATATTAGACAGATTGATTTAGATGTTAATAGAACATATCGTAATCATATCATGTTCCGAGATCGTTATAGCACAAAACAATGTATGTTATTCCGGATTCTAGTTGCCTACAGTATATATAATAGTGAAATTGGTTATTGTCAAGGAATGTCACAGATAGCGGCATTATTATTAATGTATATGAATGAAGAGGATTCATTTTGGTCATTATCGGCTTTAATGTCTAGCGATAAACATGCAATGCATGGTTTCTTCATACCTGGTTTCCCGAAACTACGCCGCTTTTCTACACATCACGACCTAATTATTAAGAAATTTATTCCAAGAGTTTATAAACGTTTCAAAGAATACCAAATTGATTCAACATTATATACATTGAAATGGTTCTTTCAATGTTTCATAGACAAGGTACCATTTACATTGACATTACGCCTTTGGGATAACTTTATTTATTACGGGGAGATAATATTAACTAGTATGAGTTATACATTGTTACGTTTGCATAGGAAAACAATACTCAAGAAAATTCCGATGATTTGATTAGATTTTTACAGGATGGTTTAGAGAAAGATTTTGGTTACAGTGATGACGAGGTAGTAGAGGCATTATTTAAATCAATCCGCGAATTAAGGAGCAAGAAACTGGAACGACCCTCAGTTGAGCCAAGTGTCGATGAACTACCAAGTAAGCCGTTTGGTATCGAAACTAGGAAATGAGTATGGCCATTGTTGAAAGTTGTTGTGGTAATTACATGTAAACATCATCATGAACAACAGCAACAGCGACAATATCAACAATAAATGCACCATCGTCAACAACAACAACTAATACTACAACAACAACTGCGGCAGCAAACACAATCAACGAGAGTAGCTCCGGACGATGTAGGAGAAAAACAACATCAGCATCACCAACAATAATAGGACAATAAGGAAGAACAAGAAGAAGAAGAAGACAAAGAGTAAGATAATCATGGATGAAAGAGTAATATTTAGTTAGTGCTATTTTATGTTTAATAAAATGAGCGAAAAAGAATGATTACGCATAGATCCTCTGAGATTTTGAAAGTAAGCAACAACTGAGCACTGTTGGCTGGTTGGCGTGTTAAAAGGCAAATCGCTCTTTTTCTTAGCGACAAGGAGAGGGGAGATATACACACTATCAGTCTATGTGTTGTTGTTTGCCCGCCAAATCTAGCGTCACAATATGAGGTCTGTAGATAGTCTGAGACGCTTGGCGATACGTTGACTCGCAAACGACCCTAGGCGCCGCTTGTCAAATACATCTCTCCACTCCAGCCGAGAGATGAGCAAGTAATGGCACTGTAATTCTGTCTCCCCTCCTCTCCTCTCATCCTCAGCTGGCGCCCGACTGCCTGGAAGGCCTCTCTCGGCCAGCCGTCGACCAGGTCGAGTCCTCTCACCGTCGCCGCCGCTGATTACGCCCAGCCAAATAAGGCTACACAAAGTCAAGATGGCGCCATGTTGGTTCGCCCAGCCAGTCTGTCAGTCAGCCAACCAGTCAGCCAGTCGACATTTCAGCCTGTCGTTCATGTTGATGTTGTTTATTGCAACCCATCATCGACTATCTTTGGCTCTCGTTGTTTCAGTATTATGATTATTATTATTGTTATTATTAGAAAGGGCGAGATGCATTTGATCGCAAGACTTGTGTGTGTGTGAACTTGTCTTTTCAAGCATCATTTGGTTATCGTAAAGAAGAAAAAGAAAAATTTTAATTTTCAGACGAAGGCAGAGATCTCAATGCTGATAAGTAGAGATGTTTACATAGCTCAGGTTAGTGCTGGCTCATTTCAGATGCCCCCTCGCGCCAGAGGCTCGTTGCGGGGCCTCGACGCCCACTCGAACAGTCGCCTGGGGTTCTCGGCCGTCGTCATTTGGCTCATGTTAAATATTACTTAATGCATTGGTAGCGACAAAGTCAAACTCGTCGCCGCTGACACCATCCAACCAATTCGAGCTAAAATCTGTCAATTGGCAATCATCATCATCATCTTCGTCATCGTCATAGTCATAGTCATAGTTGTTTAATGGCTGTGAGATCCCGGCAAGAGAGGAGATGTCAGCTCTAAGTTGAGTAATGTGTCATTCTCGTTCAAATTGGATGTATTGCCTGCCAGCCCTCTGGAATGCACTTGAAATCTAAATGTTCCTGCCGAGAGATACGTGCCAACATGCGAAAAGAGTATGTCTCAAGATCGAAACATACACCTGCACCTGAAAAGGTATCTGTTTGACGAGGTGCATAACCCAATCTTGCCATTGCTAATTCATATCTTGCGCCTGGAACGAGAAGATTCCAGTCTCGGCTTGACCAGTTGCATCATGACAGCCGACGGTCAAGGCAACTCTTCAAGGTTGTCGAACATGTGGCGGTGAATGTTAACGCACTCAATCGAGGGTTTTAACATCACTCGCGGTAGTTATTAATTCATGCGAATCAATCTCGAACATGATGAATGGACTGTTTGTTTCAATTCTCATGAATCCATTCGATGAGCCTTTGTTTTGTTGTGACACTAAACACAACACACCAATCCGGTGATAGAGACACAAGCACAAAGACTAATGGCTGAGCCCCTCCTGTCGGGCCGCCAGAGACATCCCCTGAAGGCGAGTGTGCTGCTTGTCAGACGAGACTCTTCGAGTGAGTTTGTTGTTGATGTTGAAGCTGAAGTTGATTAACGTCGCCTGGCTTATATCTTTCACTCAGACAACGACGACATAGACATAGACCAAGACCAAGACAGAGGCCGCTGACTCATGCAAATTGCCGAGGCCCCGTCAACTACATACAATCTCGTGCAATTGCATCTGATTAGATGATATTACGATGAAGGCCTAGAGGCGGGCCTCTGACTCATTCCCGAATGCATGGCCTCGATGAGCTCTCACTTGAGTTTGTTGTTTTGTCTGGTTTAACAACAACTAGTTAGCCTCCCAGAACATTCGTCGTCTTGTTTAGTCGTCTCGAGCACTGAAGCTGAGCTGTTGCCATCATTGAATCACCGCCGCCGTTGCTGCTGCTGCTGCTGCTGGAAGTAATTCAACGTCGTCATTCTAAATTGCTCGACCAACATCATCATCACCGTCACCATCATCGCCTGTGTGTTGCTCTTAAATTCGTATAAACATAGCAGTTTATCTAGAGAAGCCAATTGCGGATGGGCAACAAATGGAATTGATTGAAAGCCGCCACCCAAACACAACACACAAACATTTGGCGGTTGCCCATGGCGACGGCCATCTATACAGAGGTGATCGCGTTTGTTTGCGATTCTGGACGAATTTTTTCATCGCATTGCCTTTGGATTGGATTGGATTGGATTGCTTCGAATGAATGGCATTACATCAGTCAAGTTTACATTGCCTGTCCTCTGGCTCGCCTTGCTGGTTAGAGCCATTCACCGCTGCCTCCCCATGATAGTCTAGTTCACCTGGGCCTGCTGAAATGTGCGCTGGCTCATCGGGATGGGGCCGAGACTCCAGTTGGAGATAGGACGAGACAAGACAAAAGGGAAGATGAGCTTGGGGATATGGAACTGAAGAGAAGCCTTTTCCATTTGTCATACAGACTTGCACGTCTGTTAGAGAGTCGCGCGCGCATTCTGAGGTAGTATTGAAGGAGGGGGAAGAAAGAGAGACACAGAAAGACAGACAAACAGACAGACAGACAGATAGACAATAAAAGAGGAGCAGTAGAGTTTCAAGAAAAACTGGAGAGGAGAGAGAGAGAGAGAGAGATTTTCTGTCCTGTTAAGAGTTGAAACAATTTGAATCAAAGAAGAATTCAATCCAGCCATCATTCAAATCAAAAGTATTATTAATTTATTTAATTGAAAAAATATATATTTCTATATAGCCACACTCAACTAGTAGAAAGATCATATAATCATCTAATAATCAATACATCAAAATGTCGTCTCGAGGACCTGCATACGGATTGAGCGCCCAAGTGGCCAACAAGGTACGCCAAACTATTCCACACTTTAAAATGCTTATCAAATAGATCTCATCCCCAAATTTGAAATGATTGAACAACTAACACACAAGTATATATACCCTTGAATCAAATTGAATTGAATTAATCAACTGGTGGTGTTTGTAGATTGCCGGAAAGCGCGACCCAGCGCTCGAGGGCGAAGTTCTGGCCTGGATCGAGGCCATCATCGGGCGAAAGTTGCCCGCCGGCGCCTTCGAGGAAGTGTTGCGCGACGGAACTGTCCTATGCGAGCTCATCTCAAAGCTCTTGCCAGGTTCGGTGCCCAAGATCAACACTACAGGTGGCCAGTTCAAGCTGATGGAGAACATTAACCACTTTCAGACCGCCTGCAGGCGATACGGAGTGCCCGACGTCGATGTCTTCCAAACCGTCGACCTGTACGAGAAGAGAAATATCCCAGCCGTCACCCAGTGCATTATGGCCCTGGGCAGAACCTGTTACCTGCATCCAGAATTCAAGGGACCATTCTTGGGCCCAAAGGTAAGTGATAGTCACGATAAGTTGAACATACAATAGATTGATTGGAGATGGAATCCTGATGATTATGATTATGATAATGATAATGCATGAGATATCCAACCCGTAACCCTTCCGCATGATAAGTAAGCGATGTTGCCTATAATATAATCTGTTAGGAACACTCTCATTTGTCGCTCTGTTTCTTTGTTGGTTGCATTGTCATGAGGCTAATATCATCATATAGATTTAGATATGCTTTTAGAATTAGATATTAGCATTAGAAATCGTGCCAATCAATAACTAATAATTTGGTTCAACTAAACCATATTTAAAATTGCAACCACTTTTTGGCACGGGCCGTCGTCGTTATTTGCTCAAACTAAACTGCGCGAATGAATTGAACATGAATTGATGATTACATGATTATATATAGCCAACTGACTTGTAGATGCACACAAGCCTTCATCATCATCATGCTCATCGTCATGATCATTATCATCATCATCGACTCCATCAGAGATGATTCAAATAGATATAGACAAAAATTTAAATTTCATATTGTATATGTAGCAAATGAGCTGAGAATGAGTCATGACCAATATCTAATGCATCTCGTTGTCATCATACATATATACTATAAATATATATTTATTCTATTCAATTATCTGGATGGAACAATCGATTGGCAACACTTGAACACGTTCACGAACAACAACAACAACAACAACAACAGCCAGCTGAGGAGGAGAACAGGAGAGAATTCACAGACGAACAATTGAAGGCAGGTGATACAGTGATTAACCTGCAATACGGCACAAACAGGGGCGCCAATCAAGGTGGAATGAACTTTGGTAACACACGTCACATGTAGACCCGAAGAATAAGAGAAAAGTTAAAAATTACAGCAATAACAAATTATATAGAACAATGAAATCAATTGATTGGCTAGTAATATTGATTATCTATAATTAATCAATATTATTCAATAAAAAGATCAAATCGATGATGTTGATCATGTGAACACTTGACTAATCTTATAATCATATATGTCAGCAATGAAACCACCACCGCCCAACAACAACAACAACAACAACTACAACTACAACCACCACCACATTGACCACTATGATGTCAAATTAGATTGATTGCAGGCAGAACAACATCAAACTTACCTGCTGTCATATTGAACACATAAACAACATCAAACAGCCAAGGCATCATCACCCTCAATGTCCACGATACAGGTCTTCAGGTCGAAACCTGAATATCTTTTGTGGGCATCGATAAAGAACGGCCAGCAAAACTACACCTTCTTTCGATTTGTGCCCCATGAACTTGTCTCCAGAAACCACTATTATACAAACACGATATTCGAACCACTACGAAATCCAGTGGCTTGAATAAAATGTCATTTAGTTGCTTCACACAAACAAAGATTATTGATTTAAAGCATTTCGTCTTGATCCTCTATTAGAAATTCATCTTAGATTTTTGGTTCATTGTTGTTTAGCAGGCGTTTTTGATGCCTGAGGTAATGGTGACACCTTATCAATTAGTTGCTTGATGAATGGTTTCACCTGATTTAGTTGGTCCTCGCTCTGTTGGACAACTATCTCGATGTTGTCTGTCTCTTTGTGTCAAACTTCCCAGATCCTCGCGTAGTTTCTCTCTTTCTTACCCTCCTCGTCTAATACACGCAATCTCGTTTCATGATCTAATTTGGAAACCTTGTCTGGATCGAAGAAGCCGTTGGTTGTTTCGGTGCTGTTCTCTGTTTGGTGGTTCTCGGTGATCATTTGCACGTCACCTTGAGTATCTACTCTGGCCGGCTTCTTCGGTGATAGTCTTTCTTGGCTGTGTCCACCTGGAGTGGTCAAACAAGTTGCTTCGAATAACAAATTTTCACTTGCCTCATAAGCAGAGACTAGTCTTTCATTTAATTCTCTCACTTTGTCATGTTTCTCCTCCAGCTTATCCTTTGATATCCTATTCAATCTCCTTAGATTCAATAGATGTGGTAAATTTCTCATCTTTGTATAATTGGAGTACAGCCTCATGATCCTTAGTAACATTTCCAATTTGTTCAACTTTGGACTTAAGATTATTTAATGTCTCCTTCAGCCTCAAGCGTATACGTGTCGCTATCGTCTGTTGCCTCCATAATATCTCCCTGCCTCGAAGGAGCTCGATAAGGTTATAATTATGGATAATAATTCAATTAAGTTTCGATCATAAAATAAATAAGTTGGAACATAATCTGAAATGTTCATGTCATCTGTTGATTCGTCTGCTTTAATATTTTACCGTCACGTGGCCGTCGACGGAGAAGAATTGCGCATCGAATTTTATCCACGCGCCCGCACGCGGCCAATGTCCGCTCAAGCCAATCGAGTGGACGAATATTTATTTAAAGAATCAACTAGCCCATCGATATCAGAATGTGATAAACAAACACTAATTACTATTCTTATTGAGGTGATGGGAGCCGTCATCTCCTCATCTTCAAGGTATCTCGATATTGTTATTGCAATATTCTGCTCGTTTAACATTTGAGCACATATACTATCAAGCAAACGCTCGTCCTCCTTATTATGATTATAATTCCCACTCGGACCCTTATATCGGCCTTTTATGGTAAGAATTTTCACTGATGATAGTGGATGTGAGATCACATCAAAGTGAACCAATCCCTTGAATTTCTCATGAGCATAAGAGCACAATTCTTTGGCTGTCTTGATTATATCAGCCTCTTCGGCAATAATCTTCAAGGACGTCAAAGCCACTTGACCTGTAGAGGCGGCAATGAGGCCGAAAAACAATAACCCGCACCAGCCAACCTCTGATGGTCGATCACAAATGTCGAACCGGCACAAAATCCACCGAAACTACATAGGCCATGCTCCAGCGAGCCCATAATCAAATCCACATCATCTATATTGGCCCCCGAGTACTGTGTCACCCCTTTACCTTCGCTGCCGAGGACACCAAATGAAAGCGACTCGTCAATGAACAGTCGAATTTTTATGCTTCTTCTTCACCTCGATCAGCTCATTCAATGGACAAATATCTCCCGTTTTGGCATAGATTCCCCTCCACTATTAAGAATGTACGCTTATTCAACACCTTGCCATGCATCTTACGTTGCTTCGCGTGTAATTCTTCAATTTTTAGCTCGAGATCCTTCACGTCATTGTGTCTAAATTTGATGATCTGACTCTTGAGGCAATCAAACCCTGTTGGATGGCAAAATTACAATATTCATCGACGAATATGATGTCCGTTGCCTTGGCATAGGCCGGAATGGCCGAGGCGATCGTTGAGAAATAAAACGAATACAATACAACCTCCTGGACATTTAGGAAGCTGGCCAACTCCTCCTCGAGTCTCAGGTGCACGTCCATCGTACCGTAAAAGGCCTCGGACCGCAAGCGCCCACTCCGTACTTTCGGGCGGCCTGTATAGAGGCCACCTCTAGTCGTGGATCATCTGCCAGGCCCAAATAGTTGTGTGTGGCAAAATTGAGACATTGTTTGCCATCAATTGTGATGAGTTTTCCAGCTTTCGATGTGATCACATGAGGATTCACAGGCGCTCCTGTTTTTGTTCTTCACTCAGCTCGGGCACGAGAGGCTCCGGAATCCAGGAATAGATGAATCGCCTTTCTTCCACTGGCGAAGAGGACCTCGACGTGTTCGATGAGTCCATGGTGATTATTTGTCTCTATGAGAAATACAAGAGATTGACCAGGCCAACGACGATGATATATCGAGAATATAATATTTGTCTTGTGAATCATCAGTGAGATTTTCTGCTCACGAGAAAAAATGGAAACAGATTCATGCTGTTTTGTCTCACATTGTTCCGAGGTGATGATGGTGATGACGGTCGTGGTGGTGTCTCACCACGACGACGACTGCTTGGATGTCTCTAATAGCCTGTGAAGTGCAGCAAGCATTATGATATCAACAAGTTAGATCAGTGTCTGGTTATGAATGCCACCAACAAAGCGCATCATCAGCGTGTTGTGTATAACGTCGCCAAAATGGTAAGATTTCGCTAATTGACCTTAGAGAGCGCGACATCTGCTCTCGTTAAAATCATTAATGAAAGTTCGTCTAAAGTTTTACGTAACGTCTGGGTCACATTGGATTTATAAGTAAAATCATCGGAGCAATTCGTATTCACTGTAGGAAACTAGTTTTTGTTATTATAAACCTACAAGAAGCAGGCGCCAGTTGAAACTAGTCTGGGTAGTCTTGAAGTAGAGAGAGAGACAAATAGTACTCGACGGCATCGGAATTCGGCGTTACCTGCGACCAATCGACTGGAGCTCTAACAGCCATACTGTTATTGTATAAACACAATGGGCATGCTCAATGAGCCAGTGAATATACAGTTGATTGAAGGACAACATCCACTTGCATGGAGCTTCTCTTTGAAAGGCTCTTGCTATGTGTTTTTAAACATTGACATAACCTAGTGGAGCCTTTCCTTGCCTGATGACTGTCACAACACACTCATGACTGATATGTGAGAGAGAAAATTCAACAACTGACGACTTGCGGATTGTTTTCGTTCGAGTTCTAGCTGTGAATAAGCAATTTCAATGGCACTCGAAATTCTCCGTGTCTCAAGTATTGTCCGATGGAGGTTACTTTCAACGATCAGGTAACTATCAGGGCAAGATTCAAGGCGGCGAATTGAGTCGGCGCATGTTTCCTCTTGGTAGTCCACTACATAGAACAGTGGAGCTCGAGGAGGTAAATAACAGTCCAACCAAAAGTGGCGACTCGATCGAATGGCTATGGTAGTTGTCGTTGTGTTCTACGAAAACCGCTGCCTTTTGCAGCAAACAAGTGCACTTTTTAACAATAACAATTTACGTCGAGCCTACGACTATTGCCTTCTAGAGCAAGTGCCGGCTCTTCTCAAGTGGGAATTGTTTAGTGACGAGCCAGAGATAACAACCTGAAACTAAGTCGACTCTCCGGCGAGTTGCACTTTTATTGATCTTGTCTTCATCGCGACAACCCAAACAAATTCGTCAATCCAATTGATTAGCTGCTATTCTCCTCCTCATTTGAAACTACGACAACAACACCACCACCACCACCACCAACAACAACAACAACAACGACGACGACGACGACGACTACAACCAGCAAACCAAAAGTGAGTCAATCACCACCCAACACAATTGTTATTATCTTCGCCTGTTGCTGGTAATTTGCCGCCATGCGGAATGCTTGGTTTCGTCGTTAGAGCCGCATTTTGTAGTCGTCAAGTTTGAGATGAGTTCTCGTATGATATTATTCAAAGTTTCAGCCTTACAATTTGGCTTACGTGTGGTGGTTTATGGGGATGGGCTAGTGGTTAATTACAACAATTAGCACAGTTAGATTGGGGCCGTTACGATCATGACGACAAACTGACATGATCAACACCAGCCAGACATGAAAAATGGTTTCGAATATAATGGAGAGATACTACGACGAGGACAACAACGACTAGTAATGACGGTGTTTATCGCGCCCAGTGATCTACTCGTATTGTATTAATCTAGTCACTGTCGATCAGGTTCACATCAAGCAACAGTTATTAGCAGCAAACTGTTGATGGCTTCGTTTGTTGAGTGAATGTCTAATCTAATTTTTAATTCATCTGTTTACTTCGCTGCCACCATCAGCTCATTATTATAACAATAATATCTCACCTCAGACGATCTGCAATAGTAGATAATTTTCAAGTAACAACCGAAAGCATCTATCCTGTAAGCAACAAAAGATGAGTTTAGAAGCCGAAAGGATTGGAGGGTCAACAGTCAAGGAGAGTTCTGGAGTGTCAACGAACGAACGCTCAACATTAGTTAAATCTCTAGGCAAACTACTCATATTGTTGACCATAATTAGCTTCATATTTGTTGGATTGTTTATAAATTTCCTTCAGTTAATATTGGTTTGTACCATAAGATTTAGTGGCAATAAAAATGGCGTCTTTGGCACAAGAAATTGAACGGAAAACTTATTTATTTGCTCTACACTCAGCCCATATTCATCGTCTATGCCTGGAGCAACATGAGGACAAGAATCGCATTGAATGATGCAAGGATCATTGAAGATGTCAAGAAACCCTTCTGGCTATTCTATTGCCAAATCACACCTACGAACTGGACTGGCTGACGTGTTTGTTTTGGCCGATCAATTAGGCAACATAGGGAGCTACAAGTGTTTGGCCAAGGATGAGCTGAAGTATTTACCAATCATAGGCTGGTCCTATTGGATGTCCGACTTGATTTATGTCAAAAGGAATTGGCAACAGGACAGATTAAATATAGCCAAGAAATTGGATGAACTACTGACATATGAACAAATCCTATTGGGAATCTTCGCCGAGGGCACTCGATTCACTGCCGAAAGATATGAACTATCGAGGAGTTCATGGTGAAACGTCGCAATATTGAGCCATATAAGTATCATCTATATCCAAGGCCAAGAGGCTTTTGCCTATACCATTGGACACTACTTATATAGTTCCCGTAAATTGGGTAAATTTGACGAGAGACTGCTGAGGCTATTCAATATGGAGATTGTGATGCCAGACAAGCCCAACTTTAGGACTTCTTGGAGGGAAAACAATTGACAGCAGATGTGTATTGTGAAGAAGTGCATTTAAGTCGAGAGTTCGCGACCAAATAGTTGAAGAGTATCACCACCAACTGAACGCCGACAGAGACAAGGAATCAAAACACTCGACTAGCTTTGAGTGTCCGAAGGCTGCCGTGAAACTACTGGAGGACATTTGGAGGAGAAAAGATGAAATAATGGACGAATACAAGGCCAATGGCAACGAATTTCCTGTCGACCAATCGAAGGGTGGCGGATATTTTCCCTACGTAAGACCAATAAGGCCATTCGTGTATTGGCTCATATTCATGTCCTTCACTTATGGTTCGTTGACTTACTTGGCCTTGGTTATCTTCGCCGAATCATTTACATTCTGGTCGATCTTGGCTATCTTCATGTCAAGTGGCCTGTTGATGTTGCGCCGAATATCTCGCGAAAGCAAACCTAGACGAGATCAAGCATTTGGAAGGCCTATCGAATCGCTTAGGCTGACCACAAACTGTAACCAAATTTGTGATAATATTGATAGTGAGGCGACCACGACCACTGGCTCGATGAAGGTTAAAGGCCACCAAGAGAGCCTGAAGAGAGGAGATCCAATGATACTCGAGGCAGCCGAGTCTGTGCCAGCTTGAATGCCAACCACCAGACAGGATAATCTCAATAGATAATTAGCATACTTTTCGCCTGAATATTGACTTGATTACTGTTTCCCGTCATTCTCCTCGTCGCTACCTGTTAGATTGATAACATCTAATGGGTCCCCATTTTCCACGAGGAATCCAGGCCTCACTTCGTGCCCCATTATATGAAGAATGTCCGCTCGGGGGCCCTGTTAAACCTCTAGCTAGTTCACCATCAAAGTTGGTGCTCGAATCAGGTGTATCCACACGCTTCTTCGCCCTTTATTGGCCTCGTCAATGAGTTTGACAATTTCATAACGAGTGTAATTAGTCTCGTGCTGGCCAACTCCCTCAAGTTGACGGACCGATCCAATTAGTTGGCCCCGGACAGCGACATTGTGTTCATCTAAAGTGTCTCGAATTGTTTCTCTTGATGTAAAACGCAAATCTATTACAACAGGTTGTTGTTCAGTCGACACTCTAAACCACACCACACAGATTGAACACAATGTGGGCTAGCTGTTGAGGGAAAGAGAATAAAGGATGTCACCTGTATCAATGCTTCAATCGAAGTTCTTTTTCCCATAAATGTCACGTGCTGGCACAAACTTTGCACCATATTCTCTCAAAAATACCAGCTGTGTCAGCTATCTGTTTATTGATTGCAACAATCTGATTTTTTGCATTGCATTCAATAGTATTTGATAGAGGTTTTGCTTGTTTCGCATGGTCCGTGATGTCACAAGTGAGACATCCTTTATTCCGCCTTAAAAATGTTATCACTAACATCTAAATTGATCAAGATCAACCAAAAGGCGAGCTGACCGACGAAAGACATTTGTCTCGGTTCAGCTTGCTCGATAATGTGAGAGGACCAACATCATCTAGAGTCGCAATCTATTCTACAAACAACAAAAGTTGATTAATGCTTGTCGATTGCCGGTAAGGGCTGATATGGTCAGCAGGACCGGCGACAATACCATCGACCACACGCGGACAGGTCCGTCCTCAAAGAACCACCGGCGCCATGAGTCACTCACGAGGTCGTCTTGTGAGGTTATGTTTGGTTGCTAGCCTAGAACTCGTCCAAACTTGCCCTCAACCAATACGGTCGCAATAAATGAAGCAAGAAATTTGATAAGAGAGGCAGTAGCAAGAGATGTCGCCGGAGCCTAGCGAAGACAGAAACATTTCTATGACAGCCACGGGCGGGAATCCAAGTACAAGATTGGGGATTGTGTGATGCTAAGAAATCATTTTACCAAAAGAGCAAAGCAGTAGGCTGTAACCCAAATGGATAGGCCCTGCGATCGTATTGAAATTAGACAAATACTTGTCCGACAGGGACCCTGGGTATCAATTCAGCTCACCAAAGAAACCAATACCGACGGTTTGGACGAGTCTAATAGAAGAGTAGCGGATTTTTTGTCGGAGGTGATCAAGCTGGGCAACAAACTGTATGAATTCCAGATGGGCCACGAGATGCTCGGAAACGGTAATCAAGGCGACTGACCTCGGGGTAGGAGACACGTCTGTCGTGATTGTCAACCAACTGATCATGTGAGACGATCAAAAATTCGAAGTACTTTGATGGGCCTTGTTGGATGCAGCAACTCGTATCTGATCATCGCCTGGATCTCAACGACGGCTGTGATGCTATTCAATAATTATTGAATCATCTTTTATATTATCTGAAGTTGGGCGCCACCAGAGCAACACCAGATCCATTAGATGGCTCGCGAGGTCCAGTCGAAATGTGGAAATCAATATCCAGAAAGAGCATTTTTCTTTATTGATTCGATTTCGTTCGGCACGCGGTTGGGCGAAAAATTCAGCTCGCGCGTTTTGTGTTGCGACAAAAATCTGGTTTTGCTTTGTGTTCGATGGCTTCTCTGGATAGATGTTCCACGATAAAGTCCATGTGATTGAAACACAACCATATTTTCGCCGAATTTCTATTATCAACTACCAGAATAGCAGGCATCTTAGTTATATTTGACAAATTAGATGAGATCCTAAACACCAACGAATGGAATAGGAAACTTGGGCAGAGGCAACTGCGGCATGTCGAAAGTCGTGGAATGAACTCTACTCTCGTCGGGCCAACAAAGTGAATTAGCCCGATGAGTATATTTTGTGTACGGCAAACACAAATGTAATTGAATCAACAAGTCAACAACATCATCACTTAATGTTTATTCAATATTTTATACACAATAATTAAGTGCTCAACTTTTGTCGTCAAATCAATTTGATCATCATCATCATTCTCACGATCGCTGTGGTGGTCGTCATAATGTAGTCGATAATATTTTGCTCGACCGACAATATGTGATTATGCATATGATTGATGATGAATTTCATCACAAACCACTGGCGCAATGTTGGTTAATTAGTGAATCAATATTGATCGAGTACATCTCTGGCTGGCTGTGCTGTTTCATGTGCAATTGCACTACGAGTTCACCAGCTGTTTGAACAAGTGGTTATGCTCGTCGGCTTGCCATTGCTCCCTTTGCCTCGTCAGTGTATTCAACCCTTCTTCCGATCATTGGCTTTCATCGTTCGTGATTTTCTGGTCAAGCAGAGCGAAACATTTGCCGCTATCGATGAACAGCAAAGGTTGTCGTTGTTCATTGTTTTGGTTGTCGTTAGACCAAAGAGTGACAGCTATTGTCTTATATCATCATCTACCCTTAAAACAGTTCACGTTTTGTACGACGAATAGCTGGCGAGCATATTGAAGTGAGAGCCAACACGAGCGCGAAGTTGTGACATCCGAACTAATTAGTTGTGGCCACCAGTTTGTTGTTTCAGTAGTTTATCCTGGAGCAGTCGCCCGTTGCCGAGTCTCGACTCATCAAGACAACGAGGACGACTAATTAGCTCCATCAAAAGGTAGCGGCCTTAGATAGTAGCAGCGACAACAACAACAGCAGCGTCGACGACGACGACGACACAGAAAGAGCAAACGTTGGCTGTGCATTCAAACATCATCATCATCACCATTGGCGGCATCATCGTTCATAGTCGGTGGTTTGTGGCGAATAATTGCCCTACACTAGCCTCAATTTATTGTCGAGTAACATTTGTTTTATTGTGACAAAATTTTTGTCTATGTCCTGCGTCTGTGTTGTGTCTATACAAATAAAGTGAAAGTCTCATCGTTGTAACACATAATCGGCCCTCTAGTCTAGTTTGTTGATTGAAATACTCAAAGTTATTGCCCTGCTTATGTCATGGCGATCCACACAGAACACCACAAAAACTGCAACTTCGACCACCACCACCAACAACAACAAGTGCCATTTACGCCGCCATCAACGAGTCGATTCAACGAGGAGTCTCCTCAAGTTTAAAACTTCAGCCAAAGTTCGGGCGCCCGCCATATCCATCTCGAGCCCCCAAACTGCAACTCCCACACAATTTCAAGGTAACCAGAGACAGTGGCCATTTGTGGCAACGACGACGTTGAGGTTACGAACAAAGTTGGCCAAACCGATAGAGACATTCAGACTGTTCTTTGAGGAGACTTCAGGTTGCAAGAATGTCCAGTTAGAAACGGCGAATGGTCCAATCGAAGGCTCGGCCGTGTCAAACAATCGAGAGTGCAGACGAACTAGAAGGAGACTGTCCATTTTGAGTTTGTGGAGATCGTCCGAGGCAGTAGGCATGGAGGCTCAGATAGAGAACCCGCCAGTCGTGGCCATGTCCCAGAGTGATTATTCCCGACAGCAACATCAACAAGACAGAAGACATTCTCATGAGCCCTCGACATCTTCAAAGTGAAAGCTACAGTAACATGAACGTCCAGCATCAGCATCATCACGTCATTATGACCACCACCACCACCACCCCATAGGCGACCTTCGTTTGGTCAGAGATAATATTATTAGCATTCAATCCGCCGAGATAGATGATGAGCACTCGTCCGCGAGTGCCCACTTCAGCTCGAGTGAGCACCAGAACGCCGTCGAGCCGTCCAGTGAAGAGCCTCAACCGAAGAGATTCTGGCAGAGTCTAGTGCTGCCGGTGGTTCTCGCCTGTATCATCTTCCTGGTGGTTCTCTGGACACGCCAGATCAGCGTGGCCATGACGAACGACACTGTGGCCATGTTAATGATCCTCATGTTAGTGTTTATCATCATGTCGGGCGTGGCATTCTGGCTGTCGTGCGATCAACATTTCAAAGATACAAATGGCGGCCTCGGAGAACGGCGAACTAGGCGACCAGTCCAATCAACAGGTGCCCAGGCAGTGCCATTGTCACCCTACATCATCATCATCGGAACTACCACCAGCAAGGCGGCGGCGGCGGCCACGGCCGCGGCCACGGCGAAGATGACGAATCTCAACACCAGCGATCCAGAGCAACCACCGACCACCACCACCATCATAACCACCAGCACTTGTACGAGGTGGACAAATGCTGCAATATATCAATCATCGACTGCCAGCCGCCCGACTATTATTCAGCCTGTGCATTCGCTGCCAGTTAGTTTGTACAATGCAAATGATCCGCCGACGAGCCAAGAGAAACCAATCGATTCGAGCCACAACGAGCTGTACTTGTCGCCGATGAGTTCGCCGCCCAGTTACGACGAGCTGGCATTATACAAATGTTGTTTAGATGACAATTGCGATAATAATAGTAAATAATTAAACGATTCTAGTCCAAATATCTCCTCCAACTTGTAGATTTATTCTCTTTCTGTTATTGTAGGACCAAACCCATTCAACACGCTCTGGCTTTGGTCAACATGCTTGGTTTTCCGTGATGAATGCTGCCCCTTTGATAACAAATAGGATTGCAACGAATTGGGTAGGACATTGATCAGGAACCAGCAGCGGAGTCGCTCGAAATTGGGAGGAGAATATCTTGTTGTGTAGTTCGGGGTATCTAACTGTAATGGAATCGTACATGGCCTGAACAACGTCCGGGATGTTCGTTCGGCAGTGCCTATTCCATGGTCCAGAAGCTTTTTGGCGCCGTCAAAGAACTCCCCTCGCCGTAGTCGTCGCGTGTCACCTGTCGACTGGAATCCCATAGTTTGCGTAGGGCATTGTGCTGAGCCTCGTGAGCCACCAGATTTGTCCTGAACAAATGAGGCTCAATCGAAATCACCTGAATATTCCACTTCAGTAGCTCAATCCGGACGCCGTCGGTGAACGATTGAGCCGCGCATTTCGAGACACAATAGCCGACCATACCTGTTGTGGTGGTTGTTTGGGGTGATAATTGTTGTTTAGTAGTTTGTGGTTGTGTGTGTTGACTGTTTTTAAGCTGGTCGGTCATAGAGTTTTTCCTCCTAATCATCATCGTCACATCTTAAATCTCTTATCTCTGACAATCGCGCTATTCGAATACTAATAACAACAACAATAACAATAACTCAATCCGACCATCCATATTCGTCTGTCGTACTGAAAGATTACATGTCTGCAGTTATTGTTATTGTTATTGTTGCTATTCACTTGACTGTTTATCTATCAAATCGGCTCTCTACTAGAAGCTAGAAACAATTAAACAGATTCTCGTTATTGTTGCTGTTGGCATAGTCGTGGCCATTTGCAACAAAGTCAAGATTTTCATTGAATTGAAAACGCGCCAATCACAAAGAAGAGAACAATCAACACAGACACAGCGCCCACTCTCGATGATTATCGCGTCGACCGACTCCGAACTTACCTGGCAAACTAACGCGAGCCGCTAGACTAGTGACGTTGACCAAACGCGGCGACGTCTTACAGCGACGCAACAATGGACTGAACGCCTTAGTGACCCGAATCACACCCATGCAATTCACCTGTACTTGTCTCTCGAACGGTTCCAGACTCTTGCCGAACTCCACCTCGCCTGTGGCCAGAATTCCCGCATTATTGACGACGGCCAGCAGGTCTGTTTGGTTGTTGGACAGGTATTTTATCTAGTTAGTGGTGGTAGCTCCTCTCTGTGGGTGACGATTTATCTATATCATTATCAAGCGAGACGTATGCACTACTTACCGCATTCACTTTCTGTTGCCAACTCCTTTCCACTGTGTCGTAAAGCAGTCTCAATGTCGTCGTCCGATGTCACATCCATCTCTTGATCACTCGTAGCCGCTCCGAAGAACAGTCCGACTTGAGCTGTCTAGCGCCCTCGCCGAGTGGAAACAAACAGCCGGCCAACACTTTGAAGCCAGCCTTGTCGAGTTTACGCGCCAACAGGTTTCCAAAGCCCGTATCGCAGCCGGTCACGAGGACTGCATGATTCTTGGCATCTATCCGGAGTTTAGGTACCTTTGCGTGCATTGATTTAGTTGTCGCGATCGATGTTTGATGATTATGATGTGTTAGATTAATTCCATCTACTATATGAACAACCTTTAAGCTGATGGATTGATGTAAAATTTACTTACAATTTTGAAACGCCAGACAAAATTAGAAAACTGAGTCGTCAAATAGAATAATATCAAATGTCTCACTGATTGTGCCCAATAATCGTCGACGTAATTCTGAAATATAGGCAACTTCTGATAAAAGCCAAAATAGCTTGATAAGAATATAATTAAATATGATATCATTTTGATTCTTGGCCTGAATTTCTTGTAGTTGTGTCTTCAAAATTGTGTTGTTGTCGTATTGAACATCTTGTCACTCATCTAATTCCTATTAGAATATCTTATTTTTGATTAAAAGAGTTTACAATCGAATGGTTATTTTTCGTTTGTTTCTCGCCAACTTGCCGACCGACTCAATCCATGACCATCGCCGTTGCCGTCGCCTGGAAAGCAAATACATTTGGAATTTGCTGATAGCCTTGTTGTTGTTGTTGTTCTGGGCGGCGATTCGGTGGAATCCAAGTAATCACCATGTTGAATAAAGCTCCTCCAACAGCCATCTTAGTGGCGGGCTTGCGAAGCTTGCAGATAGCCGGTGTTGAGCAAAGCCAAGGCTAAGCTAGTTGTTGTTGTTGTTGTGTCCATCGTTATGTTTTTACTTTCAACGATGAGCAGTCGTAGACGAAAAGCCGATGCTGATGGTGATTATAATCAACTAGTGTCTACCACCATCCTCTCACCTGGAGGCTGTTTTCGAGTTGATGGTCGCCGTCGCTGATCATCCAGCGAATGCATGTGTCCGGCCCATTCATACTGCGGCTATCTCTCCCACCGAACAAACCAGCGGACGTCTGCGTTTCTCGGCCAGCATCTTGACCTACTACTGGCTAGGGACTAGAATGTTACGACCACAGCTCCAGATTATTACCTATCAGCCTCCTCGGATATGTCTGGCTTTACCGTTAAATGATAGCCACTGGCCATCATCCTGCAAGATTGCCACTTGCATGCAATATTTCGCACATCGAAAGGCAGCGTCGCCGCCTGCCGTCGTCCACTCTCTGCGTCGCCCATCATCGTCATTATTTTTGTTTTGGTTTTCAGTGTCCACACCAAAATGAGCCGGTGAATTATCATATCATCATTTAAAACTTATAATATTTTTAATTAATTAATTAATGTCACATTCTTGTGCCTTATTTTTGTTCACAATAACACATAAGCTCCGATTATTAGATGCCTCAGAGGATGTTGAACTTTGATTTTATATCAATCAAGAGCAAAATCGGAGTGGAGTTCAGGAGATATGCTCTTAATTATTATGATACGTTAACATTCGATAGCTTTTACAAGAGAATCGAGGCATCCCACCAATTAAATGATATTCCATTTGTTATATTCTACGCCGATTCAGAGGGAATTCCTACTTCCAATAAACAATGATGACAATTTGGCCAAAGCAATCAATTCTGCAAAGCACATCTATTTAACTAATATCAATCACAAAAACAACAATTATTATCCAGCATTTATCAGGAGACCATATCTCAAGTTATTCATTGAAAAGAAGGGCGTCTTCCTTGAGTGTTACAATGGAAACTTGACGAGGCAAACACAAGAAAGGTCAAAAAATTTCAAAGGATTTACCAATCTAATCTCATCATCAAGTGATCAAAATCCGCGACCATCCATTGGTGTTCCAGAAGATTTCAGATGTGTATCATCCATTATTGATGTTGACACTGTGCCAAAAACATGCCGCCGAGTGAGAATAGCCAAACATGGATCTGACAAACCACTGGGATTCTATATTCGAGACGGAACTTATAAGCGAATGAATGCTCACGGACAAGTGGAACTTGTTACAGGTGTTTTCATCAGCAGACTTGTTCCAGGAGGTCTGGGCCGAAAGCACCGGACTATTGGCTGTCAACGACGAGGTGTTGGAAGTCAATGGTATTCAAGTTATGCACGGCAAGACTTTAGATCAAGTAACCGATATGATGGTTGCCAACTCTTCAAATCTCATCATGACAATCAGACCTGGTAGAATGAACTACATATCCTAGTGAAGAATATAACAACATCTCAAGCATTTAAACTAACTATGCACCTTGACAATTCCTTTAGATGAAGTAAAATTAATTTAATAATAAAAGGAAAAGAGCAACAATAATTCACATGAACTTATTTTGTTTATTCTCCTCCTCCTCCTCCTTGAGGCTCATCTCATTCCTTCGCAACCGATGCGAGAGGATTTGTGCTTCATTCAGTCAGATTCAATATGCCTGAGTCAACTGCCATCCTCGAATGCGGAAAGAAGACGATTATTTGCACAGACTAAAATGTAGCCTACATCAACCTGTGCAGTCGTAATCAGGCTGCTCACGCGTTATCGAGAGCGCCCGGCCGATGCATTCCTTCACACAAAATTCGTCGTTTTTATTCAGACTTTCTCCCACTTGACAAATAACCAAAGTAACTACATATTATCAAGCCAAATATCTTAGTATTAGTCTAGTTTTACTCAATAAAATAAATTCAATTCGATCAAAATGGCCAATCCCGCTGCTCCCATAGATGATAATTTTCTCCAGAAAGTCTTCCAACAGGTAGACAAGGACCGAAGTAACGCAATCAATGCAACTGAATTACAGGCCTGTCTATCCAATGGAACATGGAGCCATTCAATGCCGAGACTGTCAAATTAATGGTTACCATGTTCGATAAGAGCAATAAGGGCCAATTAAACTACCAAGAATTTAAACAACTATGAAATACATCGAGGACTGGCGTCGTGCTTCCAATCTTTTGATAAAGATAAATCAGGTTATATTAGTAAGGAGGAACTTAAGGCGGCTCTAACGACCTTCGGCTATCAACTATCAGACTCATTTTATGATTTATTGATGGTCAAATTTGTCAAAGGTGGACAAGGTAAGTGACGATCAATGTGTGGTTTTATACATATAATTTGCTTCCTCAAGTGCCGACGAGTTAACACTATATCGCATGTTATTATGTTGCTTTTCAACAAACAAATAATTTCTACACTTTCCGGCTGGGCATGTTATAATTTCCAATATGATCGAAAAAATGAACGGTGAATGATCTAATTCTAATACATACAGTAGGTAGAATCTATTTCTGACGACTTTATACAGATTTGTGTCTCATTACAGACAATCACCGCTGCTTTCCGTCATCACGACACCGATTCGGATGGGTGAGTATTCGAGAAAAACCATAGTCATCATTTAAGCTACATATCAGATGACTTCGAGACACAAATACTAACATTTGCCGATGTTTACTGATTATATCAACGTAGAGTTATCACTATCAAATACGAGGACTTCCTAAAGTTATTATTCAGTATGCGTTAAGCGGCACTCGCGGAAATTTGGGGCTTACTGCCAAATGGGAACACAAATGATTCAACAACACCAACTATAACAAACCATTAGAAACAAATTTTCCGGGATTAAAAGCAATCAAGTCAAAGGCATTCGTGCAGGCTTACGTCATATTTGGCACGAGAGAAAAAGAGGTTTCGGAAAATGATAAGACACTAATAGTTCACTGCTTGTTCCACTTCTGTGTATCGCAAAAGCTAAGGCCGACAATCCGTATTCAATTTATGGTCAATATGGACTATGTGGCTGCTACTCGACTGTTCTATGTTTACATTAACATTCATGCAAGATGCGGAGGAAATGTATGTTTTACCACCATCGTCACCACCACCACCACCACATTGTTGGTTGAGTTCTGGTTTTGTTTACAAATTCTGTTCATGTAGCGCAGAGACCGGAATTTGTTTTCATAACAATTGTTGATGATGATGATGATTACTTGATTCGTTAGGCCTGAGTAATTTAGACAAATCGATGCGTTCTCGAGCTTTATCGATTTGTCCATGGCGAATGTCGATTATATTACCAACACATGGTCATGGTGGCCGCTTCTGGTCTTCATCAATTATATGTTCGTCGGTCACTCGTCTCTTCCATCCGGCACTGCTCAATTGGCCATACTGCCATCTGCACTCGCTCTCAAGGCAAAATACTGGCGCTGGTCAATTGATACCGCTTGGGCCGGTCTGCAATTGTGTATTTGTCCTTATCGGGTGTACACCAAATTGTGTTGGCCGTGTTCCGTTTGATGACAAACAAATTGGTGTATGCACCCAGGGCGTTGGCGATACAGCCGCTACTGCTCATGAATAACAGTCGACAGTCGACTGCCGGCTGGCTGAATGGCTACCGGTTGACCACACGACCAGATGATGACCATACGACGACAACGATGACCACCATTATTACTTTCTCAATAGAGTGAATGGATGTCGAGAACTTGAGCTCTTGTTTCTGGAGCCGCGCCAGTCAGCCAGCCCCTCATGGTTTTCAGCATCCATTCTGGATCTCAAGCCAAATCGGCTGGGCGATGGTCAGGACCAATAGTGCCGGCCGGCGGCCTCGATTGAGCCTCTTACGATGATGGCCCTTGTGGTGGTGGTGGTGGTGCTGCTGTGGTGATTCCAATGGAAGAAGCCACAGCGGCCGACATCGGCCTTCATCGGCGTCGCATTAGTCAAGTGAACTTTGCCCAATACGAGTCGTGCACTTCCATATCTGCACAGTGCAGACAACATTGCACTGGAGGCGCAGGCCGCCCAGTGGATTGGCGCGGCCGCCTCTGCCGCCGCAAAGCAAGACAGAGAGAGGCAGATAGGCCGCGAACAGAGAGATCGAGTGGCGGCAAATGTGGAACGAACGAGAGAGAAGTGCCGCCCTTGCCCTTTATAGAAGAGGCATGAGAAAAAAGTTCACATTAGTGGTTTTCCTCAGATTGAATTGAAATTTGCCCAGTTTTGATCACAATTACTCTGATTTACTTTAAATTGTATAATAATTACACCAAAATTTTCGTGATTTCCACAACTTTTATCCGCATAACAAATCGCTGTTCCTGCAGGATCGACTCGGACAACCGAACAGCCAATTGATTCGAGACCATATTAGCTATGCCCTCTCATTATTATAAAAAGGCGGACCATTTTAGCATACCCGAACTTGTGTTAATTCTATTCACTATCAGTTTACAACTGCAGGAAACAATTGGCTTTTTCTGGTTCAATGTAACCCAGAAATCAGCGAGAATCACCTCAACTAGGGTGTATTCGACATAGGCCGAGAGACCTGCCTTGGCCTTTCAATATATTGCGATTGTGTGTGCAGTGTTGTTTTGTGCGCCGCTCAAATTCTATGAGTATCCCTTGAGAGAGAGGAAAATAAGCAGAGAGTGCGACCATCGAACGAACGAATGAACGAATATTTGGCCAAATGTTTTCAAGGCGCAACAGTTGGACCTAAATCCTACCATACTATTTTGTTCCGTTAATTTGGATTCCATACTCATCATCTATATATTTGAAACTTATTCCAACTACTTAAATAATTAACTCAAACTAAATGTAATATTTACATAGCTATTACTCACCATCAATTATTGTCATTATTATTATTCTCACTGATAACAAGGATCACATATCAACTATTTAAATGATTCCATATTAACATTCAATTATTATTAGAAACAATATTGATAATAAGCATCTTTGTATTATTGTTATTGTCGGGCACATCACAACATCCACTAGAAAAATTAGCTCCTTCAATCATGGAACTTCGCGTTTGGGTCGATGGGGCCCAGCGTGTTGTTTGTGGAGTTAAATTAACGACCACTTGTCAAGAGATAGTGTTTGCTTTGGCTCATGCTACCCAACAGGCAGGTCGTTTCACGATGATTGAAAAGTGGCGAAACAATGAGCGCTTACTATCCCCGAATGAACAACCTCTGGTCACGTTACAGCGTTGGGGTGATCACATGAACGAGGTAGAATTCATATTGAGAAAAACATCAACCGAACCATCTCAACCACTACCACCGACGAGTCAAGCGACCACAAACAAATCATGTTACACAACAACAACAACAGCCACCACCATCAATGCCATTATCGCAGCAACAGCAGCAACACCAACAGCATCAGCACCAACTTCAACATCAGCACCAACCAAATGAACAACCAAAACAACCAAATGGGTCGCCGAACACCCAGGAAACTCATTTCGACCTACTCTGTCGGCGCCTACATTGCCAAATCCAACAAACACTGTTGCTCAGTTTGAAGATCTATATAGTACAATAAATAAGAAACGTAATCATCAGCCGCCAGCTGTGCCAGCCAAACCTAGAGTCATGATTCAATGGGGAAATGTACCAATGCCCCCTACTATCAATAATGCTCAAATGAACTTTTATCATCCAAATCAAAGCCCACACCAAGTATATCCCAACAATCTAAGGCCCTGTCATCCTCCCGGCTATTTAGACTATCTGGAAGCAATTGCAAGTAGTCGAAATTCCTCCTCAACCGCTAATGCCTGAATCATAATTATATCCATCAAAGTCATAGTGCCCAACCAAGCAATATTTATCCTAGATCATATGATCCCCAGCAAATGTATGCACCGCACCAAAATGGTTCAAGTCCAGCTAACTCATCCACACGACGAGTAACAAGTATTGTTATCAAGCTGATAGACCACTAACAAATCAGTTGAATTTTATACATGGCCCAGAAACTAATACCTCCTCATCGGGTATGCAGAACTTCAATAACAATCCTATCAATAGTAAACTGGTCGAATCAGGTCTTGTTATCAATAGAGGTTCAGCTGTTAACGTCAAATTACTCTCTAATCTAAGTCAAAGTCAGAATTTTACTCATACAAACAAGTTGGAACATGATGAGCGTCTCAATACATCAGCTCAAAGTAATGCATCCTCTGTATCTCAAATGGGCCATGATATGTTGAAACTCATTTGAAGAACAAAAACAAGTGCTCCTGAATCAAAAGAGTGAGCTTGATAGGCTGGACAATGATCAGGAATATTGGGAAGCCAAACAAAACTCCGAACAAGCTGAATTAATTAACCGTATAGAGAATGAGATTCGTCAATTGGACGAATTATGGAGAGATAATCAAAAGCAGATAAGAAAGCTTGAAAATCAGAACTTGGAGAAAGAATTGGAACAATTGAAAGCGGAACAGACGAGGATGGAGCTCGAGATTGACAAACAGAAGATGAAAGTGGCCGACTGCGACAGGGATATAGCTCGTTGTAAGACCAAAATTGAGATTCTCGAGGCAGAGCTCGCAAATCAAGAGCTAAATGATACCTACACAGATGACAATGGTGTTGAAGAAGTTGTCGAGGACAAACAGACCATAAGGAAAACAACATATCAAAAAACTCTGTTGAATCGGAAGAATCGACGATCTCAAGCAAGATAACTCAAATGATTCATCGAGTTTTGGCGATCAAGACATAAAAAGTAGTGAGGATGATGAGAACGACCACGACGACAATGATGAGGACGATGATGATGATGACGACGATAGTGGTGGAGATGCGTCTGATGATTTAGATCCACGCAATATGGATTCAACGAAATTGAGATCGGCAAAGGATGTCACATACGTTGACAAGAGAGGCGATCAGTGGATTTGAGATCGCTGAAGCTATATAAATCTCGCGGAAGATATATTGAGCCCAATAATCATTCGCCCGATACACTTTCATCAACCGTTTCTACTAACGTCAAAGATAAAGCACCCATCAACAACAATATTTTTGAGAATGAATGTCCCGAAACGAATGGTCACAACAACCACAACGACAAAACTGCCAACAAATATGAGTTTCTAATGACACTTTGACTTGAGCGGATGTCATCTAGAATCAGTTATAAACAAATGATTACTTTTAACATGACAAACGTTGTTATTAATTCTCCGCCAAAATCCATTGTTTCATTAGCATATTGTAATTGTGCGAAAAGAGAAAAACATCCAAGTGCCAACTAATCAAATAGAAGCAACAAACTTATGAAGATGAGGACAGACACGAGATAATAAGCTGTCGCCCCAATTGCAATGGTAATAAAGAAAAATATTGTAACTCATATCTTTAGGCTAACAATGACACTTTGACTAATTGTTTGTTCGGTTTCCTATAGTTGGCTCTCTCGCGCCCAATCTCATTGCGCGAAGGCGATACAATTGACTTGCATCATCCAAAATCCGCCCACTGGCACACGAGATTGGCACGTTTTTTCGTTTATTATTATTGTTTCGTCGTTGGCGCGACACAACAATAATAATGACTCGAAAGAACCACAAATTCTCGCCATGATTTGTTTGTGATTGATCAATTATTCCTTCTACTGTAGTTCTTATTGTTATGTCTGTTGTTTTTAATTTTATGAAGGCCTGGCAGAATCTAATGGGAACCATAACTGATATTGATGTTTTAGTGTCCGACAATACAGCGGTGGACTTGGTTCTATTCGGTATTGGCTCGATGGACACTCAGGTAAGTTAATTATATCTCTTATAACACAATTATGTTGAAATTTATCTCATCAAATCTCATCATTATTAACATTTGAATAATTATAATTGTAATTGTCGAAACTCGTTACAAGTCAACGAATCAGCGGCATTCGTCCGTCGCAATGAAGCAGAATTCCTTAAAAACTTCAATGACGACCTCATCATCGCGGACATTCTCGATCAATACAGAACCTTTGCCCTCATCGAGAAGCTCCTACCTTGTCCGGCCAAATTGTCAGAAGATTGGACATTTAGGATGGCCGAGACCACCAAATTAACATTGATCGAGAAGTTTCACGATTTTGATGACAACGTGATGCAGGCAATATTAAGCAAGAAATTGTCGGCAAGGAGTAGGAAAGACCTGGACGAGGTTAGCCGAAAGTCGGGAAAATCCCTCAAGTCGTGCCGTAGACAGTTCGATAATTTCAAGAGGATATACAAGACCATCGATGGGCTTCCAGGAAATATGGTGGCAAATATACAAAGTCATTTCTTTGTTGTCTGAGAGACTTGCGCAAAAGTATACCAACTACATGTGTTACAATAGATTTGAGTTGAATAAGCGCCGGCCATTTGGAGGTTGGGCATCAGTATTTAGAAGCTAGATTATCAGATAGCCCGGCTGGCATCTAAATCAAGAGATATGTATATGACATAATACATACGTACCACCAACCAAAGCTATACATGTATGTACTAGTATATATACATACATGTATGTATATAAATATACACATTAATCTACAGACAGAGAGATGCCAGACTTAGCCGCCAAATGGCTGCCGACCATTAGAGAGGATGTCGGAACGAGCCAGGCAAACCCTTCAGGTTTTCCAAATGACCAGAAGGCGAGTTCCAATAAATCGATTGCGACTTTGTTCCCATTTAGATTTTAATTATATCATCCGGCAAGTGCAGTAGTTTATCTATAAATGTATTTATTATTTAACTGAGTTATAGTCGACTTTGATCTGGTTTGGCGGAGGTTGTCGTAGTTGTCGTGGTCACCGTCATAGTCGTCATCGTCATCGTCGTCGACGTTGTTGTTGTTGTTGTTTCACTTGACCGAATAAAAATTGAGGCTAAATAAGTTGAAATTTGCCACTCGGATTCTGTTAATGCTGCTGGCCGGTGCGGAATGGAATTCAACAAACGCATAAAATGCCCAACATTATTATTATTGACGTCGTCGGTGGAAAAGGCCAACTAGACTGTAATGCAATCAAGTGAATCAAAAGATTGAGTGAGTTGAATACATTTAGAGTCTTAAGCTGTCGTGGTTGTTGTTGCAGTAGTTGCTGGTGCTGTTGTTGTTGTTGTTGTTGTCGTTAGCTCTCACCTGTTTGATTAGTATTAAATTATTATCAGCATTATTAAGAGCTAACTAGAGGTGGATGGGCTGGAAAAGAAGAAGACGACTACGACGAGGACAAGACTCAGTGAGAAGGAAGGCAAACACAAATTGGCGACCAAGAAAGACTTGTGTCGATTGAGCAAAGAAGCGACGATGAGTATCGACATCCATTACATGATCAAACAGGTAGCCAGCCAAGTTTATCTTCTTCGCTTATTAGTTCGTCCGTTCTTTTTGTTTGCTGGCCGTCCATAGCACCAGCAATGGCGCCGGCGCCAACAGCCTATCTTACTGGACGCCGTCGTCTGGCTGGCCTAGCCTGGCCGCTCGATGATGAAGGCCTTCAATGTATGCTTGATAATGGCCATTATTATTATTATTTATCGAGTATGGTGGTAACATTTGGAAACAGAGCCCACTCGTCCCGGCCGGCGAATTGATGGAATCCACTAATAGATCGAGATCGAGAGATGGAAAGAGTAGAAGAGGACGAAAACGAATACTATCCGGCAACTCCGCCCACAATCTAAAGGTAGAAACAACCCGATTTAGGCCCTACACTTCCACTATCTTGGCTGGTTAGTGGCGCCACCATTGCCGCCGTCGACTGTTATCTGGCGCCTAACACTGCCACCCAATAAGCTCCTCTGATATTATATAATATATTGAAACTCGTTCAGTTGCGGTAGTCGGTGTTGGTTGTGTGTTTTAGATGGCGAGTCAGTCAGTCAGTCAGTCAGCCAGTGGTCGTCAACATTCACTCGTCTCACACTTGGCGCTTGTTTCTCATTGGCGCGATAGTTTTACTTATCCAAGTTCAACTATCATAACAAGTTTTCCGCTTCTTTCTCAGCTCATAGTCGCCAGTTAGTTTGGCTGCCTTTGCTCTCTAAATCAAGAGGCGAATTGGCTGACTGGCAGATAGATAGACAGATAGCCAAACTAACCAACATCGACTGTATGAAGCAAAAGACCAGCACCAAAGCAAGCAGAGACTCACTCGACTTGGCTCAATTGAACTTTCCTCTCTACTTTTGGATCGATCTTGAGTCGAGCTGGTGTTTGGTAAGCCGGTGGCCGGCCAGCCACTGGTTGCATAGCAAGAACGACGACGACGACGACAACAACTGCAACTGGTTCGTTTCACTAGTCAAACTAAATTTGTTACTGCTCTGCGGACGGCTCGTAAAGTGAGTGTGATCAGTATTAACAACGTCGGTAGGCGGGCGTCAGCGTCATCGTCGTCGTCGTCGTGTTGTTGTTGGTGGCGCCATTTACCTGGGAAGAGGAGCTCGCGCCAGTTCACTAGCTTTTCAGGCTCTCTCATTCGTTCTCGTATGCGTCTATTGTTATGTTTGCAGGCCGAAGTGCAATGCATATTCGCTGTAAATTCACAACAACAACAACCCAGAACTGGAGAGCTCGGCCGAATTGTAGGGCCAGTGGGAAAGTGCGACTGATACAGGTGATTAATTGACTAGTCGAGGCATTAGCCACTCAACTCGTTGCTTGTCATCATCTTCGTCAACGTTTTATCTCTTTCTTCGCCCTCTCCCAACCTCAGCTCCATCAACATCAACATCAACATCACCACAACAACCAACCACCCAAGAGTGAAGTCCACAGCCCTGGACTACTACTCCACTCACCTTCACACCAATTAATTACTATCTAACTCTTCTTCTGCCTCTGCTTCAGCGTCTGCCTCTAATCTCACATCAGATGATTGAATTTTAACGAAGCAAACAGAGCGACCGAAGTAGAAGAAGAAGAAGAAGAAGAAGAGCAAGAAGAAGATGCGAGCCAGTGAACTGCAGAAGGCTAAGAAACAGCAACAAAAGCAAGTCCTCATTGACGCGGTGAAATCATAGTCAAGTCACACTGATGTTTATAGCAACAAGAACAAAAATAATTTATCAAATCAACTTATGTAACCCAAAACAAGAAGGAATAATAATTGATAGAAGTAAGACATCAACGACAACGACAACGAACAAGACTGTGACAACAAGAAGAAAACTGCATAACAAGAAGCCATACTTTAGCAAGGTGAAGATTGCAAACAACGAGACGCATATAACCATTAGAGTATATATTCATTCAAGATGGTTATATCCTCCTTCATTAGTTCCATTCTGGTGCTGGCACTGGGCATTTGGGCCTACATGAAACTGGAGTCGTCGATGAATATCTTCGCCGAGAAACAATTGTTGATTGAGCCAAGCAAGTTCTCATATAAGATGTGGAAGGACATGCCAGTGTCTATGTACCAAAGTTTTACGTTCTTTAATTTAACTAATTGGAATCAAGTGAAGTCTATCGGGCAGAAGCCGAAGTTCGTCGAAGTGGGGCCCTACGTTTACAAGACTGTTTGGTCCAAATCGGACATTCAGTTCTTGGACGACGACAAACTAATCAACTTTGCCGAAAGAAACAATGGCACTTCCAGGCGCATCTGTCGCGCGGCTACGAAGAGGACCAAATATGGACCATCAACACGCCACTAATGACAGCCCTGGCATTGATACAAAACGCACCTGTGATAACAAGGAATATAGTCAGTGTCATCCTGGACGGACTGGGCGAGGGCGCCTTCATAAAGCGATCCATCAAGAGCCTCCTATTTGAGGGCTACTCCGATCTAATAGTCTCAGTTGGCCCATTGTTTGATCGAAGATTTGCCAATTTCAATGGAAAGTTTGCCTATTTGTATAATAAAAATGACACAGTGGACGGTATTTGGACAGTGTCGACTGGCCTGGACGACCTGGCGAGCCTAAATAAGATTCAACGTTTCCAGAGTGCCATAGTGAACATGACGAGCTTCTCGTCGGGCCCAACAGCCGCAGGGACTCAACGAAGTGAAGGCCGAGTGTGCGCCCGCCTGGAGTCTTGACCAGTCCACGAATGGCCAACTGTTTGCTCCCTCAAATGTCAACGGCGAACAGTTGAAACTCCAGCAACAGTTGGCCCAATTGAGAGCGAGAAGTAAGGCGCTCGCCGAGCATCCATCGAGTCCAACTCACAGGTCGGCCTCTACAGAGTCCATAGTGCAAGCACCGAAGAGATTCTTCAGTAGAAGCACTAGCTCCAATCAACATAATAATAATAATAACAACAACAACAACAACAACCAATACGACAACATCCAACAGCAGCTCAACTCGAATCAACAACAAACCAGCAACAATAACCAGAACCAGCAACAGGCGAGAATTCAAGAGCAACTGAAGGAGCTGGGCAAGTTCATCTTCTATCCTGACCTGTGTCGGCCCATCCACTTATTGCCCACCAGCCGCATGGGGTGACCAGCGACAACGGCGGAATCAAGGCCTCAAGATACTACATAGACCCGCGCGTGTTCATGAACTCCACTCAGGTGCCAACAAACAAGTGTTACGAGATGAATCCGAGGCCGCCGCTGGCCAACGCGCTCGCTGCAACCATCAACAGTGTCACAGGTGCCAATGTCCAGGTGCCAAAGCTTGTCACTGGTGCCTCGTCGCCATTGCCATGTTCATCCCGCCAAACAACCACCACCATTTGCATGGTAATCATCACAATCACCACCACAACCATCATCACGACAACAATCTGGGCCTCTTTGAGCGCTCCAATCATCATTCGAGCTCGTCGTCGATACTGAACAATGCCCTGCATAGTCTGGGCGCCACAGCCAACCAGGCGGCCGATCAGTTGGCGGCCGCCGCCTCCACCAACAGCAATGCACCGGTCAGCAGGTTGGGCCGAGTCAAGCAGCTCTTCAGCAACATAGTGTCGCAACGGATGTCCGCTGCCGGCCCACTTCTGCCAAGCCTGACTGCCGGCCCTAGCAATCTCCTCATTGGCAACCATTACCTGTCGTCGAATGCGCGCAATGCGCCGATGTCGCCTCGCCGCCGGCGCCTCTGTTCGCCTTGAGGCCGCCAAAACTCGGCCTCGCCTACCTCGAACATACCTCAAGACCACTCGGTCACCACCACCGCGGCCAATCTCGACGCCAGCCAGCAGCTGGCCTCCAATGCAATGGCCCTCCAGGCGAACGGAGGATCTCCTCGTCGGGACTCATACAGGCGCCACAACAACCACTGGCGCCACAGTTGGCAATGCCACCGACTAACCAAGTTCAACCACCACCACCGACGGGCAGCGATCGCTGGATCACCCAGTTCAGGTTCAAGTGGCCCAGGGCGTGTTCAGCATTGGCCAGTGTCAACTTGGGGCGCCTATCTATGTGTCTCTGCCGCATTTCCTCGACGCCGACGAATACTACCTCGAACAGGTGGACGGACTGAGGCCAAACAGGAGTTTGCACGAGTTTTATATCGATGTCGAGTCGACACTGCACTCAATTCCGTCGGCTTGAAGGAAGACTCCAGTTGAATGTCGCCACGCCCGAGCTGAGATTCAGGAACATCCCAAACGCCATGATTCCCGTGCTCTGGCAAGAGGTGACCTTTAAGATCGACAAGCCCATCGCAACTATGCTCTACTGGTCGTTCACCATGTCGTCAACTATTTATAAGATAATCTCCATTTTGCTCATATTAATTGGCTCAACATTGTTCATTTGCTCATTTGTTGGCGAATTCAAGCGCCACAAGTTGTGTTGTAGATCACCATCGAAACGAGTGGCCAGCTGCGCCAGCGGAGGTAGTAGTAGTAGTAGTTTAGATGGAAGTCATCGTAGTGGACGTCGTTCGTCCAGTTCTACCACTCGAACTGGCTCCACGTCAAGTCGCGAAAATCATCGCCACCATCCTCATAATCACCATCACCATCACCACCACCAACAGCAACAGCGCCATTATTCAAAAACAATATTGCTAAACAACAACAACAAGAAGGCCAGAGGTCGTCCTGGCAGCCACATATGATCCATGTGCCATCCAATAATAGTGAGATCATTCGTAATGTTATTATGCCGGGAACAAGCAGCAACAATAATAATGCTATCGTGGCCGCCTGCAACATAAGCCGGCAGCATCACAATGGCAGCATCAAAACCGCCGGCTCCAATGATTCACTGGAAGACTTGCGACACACCGCAGCTGGCCACCTGAATCACTCTTTCATCAGCTCCTGCAATGAGATACACCACCAGGTAGAGTCGGAGGCCTGGCTCAGGCAGTGGGCCAGTGAGCTCGACAAACACCAGTGTCACCTTGAATGGGGCATCACCTAAGCAACCATGGTCACAGTCGAGCAGCCAATGTGAGCTAGTCTCCAGTTTGAGCACGACAGTTAACTGTGCCGGTTGTCTGTTTGCTTGTTTGCGACATTCGCCAAATAATACAACGACAACAACAACAACCACAGCAACAGCCAACAATCATAGTCAACAACAACAACAACAACAACAACGGCATCAACAACATCAAGTTAATTGTAATCATCTCCATTCCAGTATGATACGCATGAGCATCTAATGTGCGCAACCGACACAAGTGATAGTAGTTTAGTGAGACAACACCAACAGCAGCAGCAACAACAAACAAACGACTACTGAAACTACAACAACCACAACAACAGTTAGTGATATAGACAAGGCAACATTGTCATCAAGGAATTCAAATCTAGATAGTTGTAGTTCATTCTTTACAACAAAAAGAAATAGGACGAGCACATAGTTAATCAATCAAATGATACATATTCAATACAATTTCTGTTTGCAATCATCAACTATCACCAATTGCACAAACAATATTTATTCTCATCATCATCATCATAATCATAAGCATGAAATATATTATGTTCATATTGCCAAACTAAGACTCAAAAACTGCCATAATTTAGCACTACTCTAGTCAAATTAAATTGTAATCAAATGAGACCTTATATAAAATATAATGACAACTTTTAAATTGGTTTATTTTTCTTCTTCCTTATTCTCTTTCTTGCTCATACATCCAAGCAAATATCTGCTTGTCCATCACTCTGGTATCTGTGGAGCCTTGGTAGATGTCAAACCTGCTCGCATAATCTCATCGACGAGCAGTAAATTGTTCGCAATCACTGAGCAAGAGTTAATTAGTTGCTTCTTGACTGCGTAATTATCAAAAATGCCAATGTCTACTGGGTTGACGGGTTCGCCGCTGTTTAAATCGAGACCGACAACAAGATTGTTCTCGGTATTGCTCATGAACTAATTTCACCATCACATCTTGTTGGTCGAACCCTGAATTGGCTGCTAATGTTTTGAAGTAATACTGTTAGGGCATCGGCGTAGGCCTGAATGCCGAACGACTTCTTATCCTTGATGGTGTTCTTATACTTCATCAGTTGAGTATAAGCAGCAATCTCGAAAGCTCCGGCACCTGGAACCAGAGCCTCGTCTTCGATCGCATTCTTGACAGCACGCAGACCATCGTAGACTGCATCCTTTATCTGGGTTATTGTATGCTTGGCCGCGGCCTTAATGAGTATGGTGGCCGAGCTCATATTCTTTGAACTCTCCACGAAGGTGTACTTTTCTTCGCCCAGAACGTACTCATACACGAGCTCCGCCTTGCCCAGACACTCTGGTGTTAGATCATCGACGCTGTTGATTGCATAACCACCAAAACAAAGGGCATACGCTCCATGTTACGGCGTTTTGCGCGCCTTAAAGCCATGATACCAGCCTTGGCCAACAGATCAAGACTGTTCCGGGTCAACACCCTGTTGATTATAGAGTAAAAATCCTTCTCCTTTGGTGCAAACTTGTTCTTTCAGCTGAATGATTTTCTTGCATCTATCGTCAATGAATTTTCGTTCAGAATTGACAAGTCTCTCACGTTCCTCAGCAGATTTGTAAACAATTGTTGAGTGAACTGTGGATTTTTCGTATTCGAGACTGACATTGAGACATAGGACGTAAGAATCTTTCATCATTTTGGGCATGTCCGGATGACGAGCGCCATGATCGAGCACTAGACCCTTGATAAGTTGTGTGTCATCTTCTGTGTGGTGGTTCATCTCCATAATCTCAATCATATGGAGATCAATTGCCTTATTTGATGTGTTGACTGTTTTCACAGCCTCAACGCAGATATCTGTAAGCTTGTCGGCGACTCGCGGCTTCACTTTGGTCCGAAGACAAGTGTTGGCGACCTTTCTTAGGAGATCGCTGTCGTTAATATCGATGGGTATCTTTATTTTTTCGAGGATCTCCAGAGTTTTCCTCTTGGCCAATTCGAAACCGTCAGCAACAACTCGCGGGTGTAGCCCGTCATTGATGTAAATTTCGGCTTGTTTCAACAACTCCCCGATCAACAAAACGGTTGATGTACTTCCATCACCTGTCTGGTCATTCTGGGCTGTTGATGCTTTGGCAATAAGCGACGCTGTTGGATGTTGAATTTGCATCTCATGCAAGAGGACATTCCCATCTTTTGTTAGTTTGATGTCGCCAGCTCCAGACACCAGCATCTTCAATGTACCACGAGGCCTAGATTACTCTTGAGGACATCTTGGAGTCCTTTGGCGCCGTTAATATTTACGGCCAGGGCCTGCAGGAGTGCCTCACAATGTCGGCTTTGGGTTCAAATATGAAATCGCTGACATGACTTGTTTTTTAATTGTATATATCAATAAATTATAATCAAACTATCTAAATTTTAAGAATATAAGATTGTTGAGACGAATACCATTTAACTGATTCGATTCAATGCGATAATGCCATGTGGAAAGTGCCACGCCCGAGCCATACACGCGCAAGCATGGCAGCTAGCCCATGTGGTTTGGAGAGCTGTCGTTTTCAGCTCAAGCCGACTGTCTTGTTCTGCGATGATGTGCCTGCTTTTGAACTGAGAAAAATAATCATTGAACATCCAGAGCGTGCAAAACTTGAACATCCAGCTCCTTTCGAACACAGTGAACGGAGTTGTACGACTGCCATTACGGCGGTTATTTTGAAATTTTAACCAATTCAAAACTATCCAAATAATTAGATTCATAATTTTCATGATAATCATTTGTTTCTGATGTCACCTCAGTTCACATAGTGGACAACTATACAAAAACTATTGAATCATAATGGTCAGAAAGGAGAAGGATCCTACAGGCTGGAGACCGGCCGTTGGTGACAAAGGTTATATGTGAATCTAGTGGCGTCCCATACGAGGCCAAAGTTTTAAATGTTGGGAAGGATCCAAAAGATGCCGAGAAGACAGCAGAGACCAAATATTTTGTCCATTATCAAGGATGGAACAAGAACTGGGACGAATGGGTCAAGCTCGAACGAATCCAGGAGTTCAACGATGCCAATGTCAAGAACATGCACGAGACCAAAAAGAAGGTCAGGAATCAGGGCAAGGGGCCCAGGCTCGGGAAGAAAAAAGTCCTCCTCCAACCAACAGAATCAATCGATCACAAGTGCCGCCAATAGCTCTCTAGAGAGTATTAGCGAGCCTATGATTATCGAACCTGAAGAGCCTATACAATTAGATAAGGAGATAAAGATCAGAATTCCGGATGAGCTGAAGAATTGGCTTATAGACGACAGAAAACAATATAAAAAACAAGAAATTGACAATATTGCCGGCCAAGGTGCCTGTAAATAGCATACTCAAAGATTTTATTAATTACAAAAGAACACAAGTCGAGATGTCAAACGAGGCTGTTCTTAATGAACTCACTCTCAGTATCAAGACTATTTCAGTGTGATGCTTGGATCCCATTTGCTTTACAAATTTGAGAGACTCAGTATCAGAATCTACTCAAGGAGCATGGAAAGGAAGTTGATCTGGCTGCTCAATATGGTGTAATTCATTTAGTAAGAATGTTTATTAAGGTGGGAAAGATACTCGCCCACTCAACATTAGACCCCAAAATGTAACCATTATCGTGAACTACATGCAGGAGCTGCTCAAGTTCATTTCAAACAAACCAGCCTATTTGATCTCGAGAAAAATTATAGTGTTGCTCCACCTGAGTATATTAAAATGCCTAAAATAAATTAACACTAAACAAATGTGAGATTGTTGCCAAATAACTAATAGAATAACAAATCTCGGGGTTAGACTATCCAAATCGTTCAGTTGCAACACCAGTTTATTGGATGTTTACAATTGGAATAGAATTTGCTTGGTTGCATTGTTTATGGCAAATCGATGAGTGATTGTAATCTTGTTGTTGCTAAACTTAGGTCAATTGTTTGGTTTGTTGTTGGCGAAACAGGTGGAGTTTGGAAATCTGGCTGTTGCTGGCCGCCACTCTTATTGGGACTCAACGACGAAGATTTATCTGATTGTTGAAGTTTTGTTTCCAATTCATGAACCTTGCGCTCGAGCTCTTGTATCCTTTTTCTTGCTTGTACTAATTCCTTCTTTGTATCAAAATCTCTACCGGAGGCATCTAAGAACTTTCTGTAGGCCAGCTCAAAGGCCTGACCAATAGTGAGTGTTATTTCCTCGGAAAGTTTGTCGCTGACGAACACGAAACATTCATGATGGTCTGAGCCATCTTGCACTTTAGTTATAAAACTAAGATACTTTCTCTCTGATTTGTCATCGGCGCAATATGAGATTCTATGCAATGGAAATTGGTGAATATTTTGTTTCGTCTTTGGTTCACGTATTGCAACACCATCAATTGAGATGGTCAATTCAATCCGTTTTATCTTTTCACCTTCGGATCTTTTTAAATGCTCTTGGAATTCTAATTTCTTAATACTTTCTTTGACGACCTCTAAACCTTTTGGCTGGTCAACCTCACAGTTACCTAAGAATTTGACCAAATAGGCAACATGGCCATTGACGAGCATTCCATCATCGTGAATCCAACGCTTTGAAGTTGGGTTATGATGTCCGCTTGCGCCCGACAATGAGTGTGGATTATGGCTTCTTGTAAGTTTGCCTACTGGTGAAGTCCACTTCAATAGACTAGCAGACATCTTCAACTTGACCATTTGAAGTGAATTATAATATCAGATTCTCGTTCTTGTCAACTGGTTATTTAAGTTAGGAACGCTAAAAATAGTGATACAGTTATAATTGTTCTATTCTACCAGATTATTTCTAAACTTTAATTAGTGGGATACCAACAACGAGTGTATATTTTTTTCATATGTAAAAATTGTTGAAATAGTTAACTGGACAATATGGCAACTTATGAGAACTTAAAATGTACTGGATAGGAGATTAAAAACAACAATTCATTAAGTCCTGTTGTTGGGCTATCTGATATTTGCCAATAATATTTAAATCACATCATTAATAGAGTATCAATTTGGAATAAACATATCGCCTCAACTACAGACACTTCACTTTGTTCTAATTCAACAATTTAAATATCGTGTAGTGTTTCGAAGATAATACTAAACGATGATGATGATAATGTTTACATATGGCGGAGAGATGTTCGTATAAGCATCCCAATTGTTTTGAAGGAAAGAAGTTTTCTCCTTTGGCTGCTGACGAAAACGACATTCGCTGTGGTTGTTGTTGTTGTGGTTCTCTGGCTGCCTCTGAGAAGTAACGCAAAATCGCACAGACCAAGACGAGCCAATGGCATCGACACAGAAGCGGCGGTTTTGGCAGCAGAAACAACAACAACGAAGTTGTGCGCCTTTGGGTGTCGTCGTTTCATTGTCGTCGTCGTGCAAAGCTTTTTAGCATAAAAATCTCATGTTATCAGGAACAAAAAGGGCCACAACAATTGGGTGGATGGATGGATGGTATCCTATTCGCCGCGCTCATCAAGTTTGATGGCTGCCGTCAACATTCGTTACGCTGAAGACGAATGATAGGCAGGAGCAACATGAAACTAGGGGCAGGAGGAGGGGCCTAATGATAGCTCATCAAACAGGTTCCATCATAGCTCAGGCGTGCAATTTTTGTGAATACAAATGAATTGAACCATTGGAATACTCATCGGAAAGCGGTATTGTCTGAGCCAGGTCGGCATTGATAATAGTGTACTAGTGGATATCGCGGAGAAGGAGAACAGCAATCACTGTGAGAATAACGTGAATGCGCACCAATATATGGCCAGGCCAGGCTAGCGTCAGAGAGGTAGGCCCGTTACATGCACACTGACACTATGGTAGGCCCATTTTCAAGGTCTCACGCGACCTCTCTCGGCCCTCAGACGCTCGCTTAGGTCTTGGCGCCTCCGGCTTGCCAAAATGCACTGCCGAGTCATGTCTGCAGGCCCTCTACAATTGTTATCGTGTATGTTATGAAGCGAGCTAGTTCGTCCACTTGTCTGGCTTGGCTTGTTGGGCGCCAAAATTGCACGTTCGAAGGTGGGAGGAGACACTGCGAAGACACGAAGTGCAAATACTATTATTGTTTACTGGTCCAGCCAGTCCACGAATTTTTCTATTGTTGTTATGTGTATAAAAAACAAAATCCGGCTGAAGCAGTTCTATTTCATTGTTATAAAATGATGAAATGATGAGAGTGGGCGAATTAGTTTTTCTAGTCTCAAAATTATAATCACACCAACATGAATCCAGGTCAGCCAAGGCAAGAAGATGGAAGCGCGGATTCGGTCAACCAGCAAACCCTCGCAAATGCCCCAAACTCATCGCAAGCAAGCCAAAACAATCTGAATAATACATCGGAATACGAGCGATTTGGGCCCACCGAGGAGATTGTGCAGGTTGTTTATCAGAACAACCAAAATGGGTCCCTCGTTGGAGTGGGACGCGACGCTCGTAGGTCAGCCAAGTGGAGGCCAGTTCGAGGTGGCCCATCATTATGATCAGTCGCCGGCGATTCCAATCGATACAATTACACCAACAATGGGCCCGTCATTGGGCGACCCGATCACGCTATCACCTGAAGGCAACGCATCAGCAATCCCGACTGGCGGGCAGCAACTATCTCGAACAAGCTCGACTTTGCCGCCAGTAGTCGAGGAGTCGTCCACTAGCGGCGGCGGCCACAGTTCCATAGAGCATCGGCCAGAGATCAGCCAGAGTAGCGTCGACCTAAATAACAATCCTCTAAAGACTGATGAGAATGTCTACGAGAACTATTACGGGAACGGCAATGAGCAGCAACACCACGACGATGTGAATGTAAGCGAGCGCCAACAAACAGCCTACGTAGCACAGAGGACTCAAATCCAGTGTATTCAACGGTAAACAAAGCAAACCAACAGCAACAACCTCTTCTACACCAGCAAACCATCACTGAAAACCAAGTTCTACAAGTGGTGGACCCATCGCTGCCAATCTACGCGAATACATACAGCCAGCCAACAGTTGGCCCATCGACGGACTTGGGGATCGGCACCGAAGCTGACCAACAACAGGCAACATTCCTAGAGCCTACAGGGAATGTCCAGCAGCAACATTTGAGGCCGAAATTTGGCGAAGTCCATGGGACGAAAACAGCCGACGAGGCCAAGGAGAACGTCGGTGATGAAGATATCGGACATATCCTCTCTAGACACAAGGCGGGCGCCGTGGAGGCGGCAGTTTTAGACATAACTTCCGCAAGAAGCTCGGCATGAGCGTCAGCACCAACAGAACGACCTCACTGGTTATAGGCAAAAGTTGCTCCAATCCCAGGAGCCACCCAGTGGCGGCGATACCCTCGAGCTAGAGGCCACCCAGAGCACAGCCAGCGGAGGCGGCGGTGGAGGTGGTGGTGGTGGTGGTCATTCTAAATTCAAACGTACACATTCGGTTTCGTTCAACGTCAGCTCTTCCAGATCCAATCGACACAGTGTTGATATACGCAACTTACCCTCGTATCGACACACAAGCGAGCCTCCATAGTGGACGTAGCCAAGGGCGCCATGTCGTCGTTGATCAGCAGTTTGGGCGGCGCTGGCACTGGTGGCGGCGGCAGCAGCAGTGGAGGAGGTAGCAACCTGTCGGGTAGCCACCGGCGCGACTCGTCGCCCGACGAAGAGCCCATCTTCGAGGAGCCTATCGCGCCCACTCTGTCGTTGGGCCAACGAGTTGCGCTGGTCCGAAGCAGTGGGGCCGAGTTTGCGCACTGTCGGCTGGATCGGGCAGCTGCCCGATGTGGACGACGATTGGATTAATGGGCGTCATCTTCGACAATATGATTGGCAACTGCGACGGAGCCTATCAAGGCAATCGTTACTTTTATGCGCGCGAAAACTACGCCATGTTCGTCCCACTGTCGATGCTCACCAAGACGGACAACTACATTGGCCGGCCGGAGACAGGCACAATGCTGTCGAGGATGTCGATTCAACTCAAACCCGGCCAGCTAATTTGGTATCCAGCGCTCGTCCATTCGGCTACAGCATTGCTTCTTGAATGCGCCCCATCAGCGGGTGGGCCACGACGTGCGGGCGGTCAGCAACAGGCTGCACTGTCAGTGTCATAATTGCGGGCCCTGCGCGCACCTCACCAAACAGGGCCGAATGGCGTCGATGCCCCCACTTTGGGGCCCACCATTTGAGCCATCACACCAAGAAGAACAGTTTGGCCCATGCGGCCGTCGAGATGCTGGCCCACCACCATCACCACTTCCACGACGAGGAAGAGCACGAAGAGGAGGACTACAAGTTTGGCGACAATGCCGCCCATGCCTGCAACTATGTCCGCTACAGTTGCTGCCAACAGAATGGCGCCGCCGGACACGAGTTCATGAATGATTGCGGTATGGTTCGGCCCGAACTATTGGACAATCTGATTCATGCACCCAAGGCGCCCCATAGGCGCTCCAGGCCACGTCGCTCGCGTGCCAATCAGACAGGCCCGGCTAAGGTGCGCGCCGCCGCGGCCACCCTAATGATCGAGTCGATCGACTGTATGAACTTTGGCCCGCCGTCGACGGGCGAGTTCAATCAACCACAGTTTGGAACGGGCGCCCTTTTGGGCCCGACAAATCAGTCGACTCTTGACACGACCAACCTGACTAGTACTCTGCAATCCTCTTATTATGGCAGCGAGACCACAACAGGTGCCGACGGCGGCGGCGATGGGAGAGGCTACGCGAGAAATGGCGCCAGTGATGGTGCTAGTGGTAGCGCCAGTGGGTCATCGTCTCGCTCTTCGTCCTATTCGTCATGCTCGTCTCGCTCGTCGTCGTCGCCGTCTGGCTCAGATGGACGACGAGAGGACAAGTTGGTGCCTGCACCGGACCAGCAGCTCACTGAGGGCGCTCCTCAACCACCTCACAACTACTACCAGCACGACTCGTCGACATACAGTCGGCCAGGGCGGCCACAGGCGCATACGAAACGATGGACAGCCAGTTCAGCATTATGGACCAGCGTAGGTTCATCTTCCAGAGGCACTCGTCGGCCAACATCTACGGACATTCTTATCAGGCCTCGGAGGCCAGCGAAGATAGTCAGGCGACCACCTCGACAGCAGGTGGCCTTGGTAGGGGAATAATGCGCTGTTTTAGGTGCTTCAAGAGGCGCAACCAGAGGCAGAAGCTCGCCGACCACCTAAGCGAAAGCTGTCCGCAAAAGATAGAATGATCGAGTATCGCCGCAAACAGTCGACCTTCGTTCCGTCGACGTTGGCCAAGCCTCAGGACGACTTTGCCTCGCATGGAATCATCTTGCCATCGCCTTTGGTGGTGCCCAATCTGGTGGCTATGGCCACCACCACCAACCATTCCGATTACTCCAGTTGTTCCAAGTCGTCGGCCAGCTCGTCGCGTTCTCAATCGCCTGACCAGTTTCATCAGACCAGCGGCCAGCCAGTTGGATCAATTGAAAACCAAACACAGCAGCATTTGCCACAACAAACCGTGGCTGGATCCATCTTAAACTCCATTCCAGATCATAATGAGCAACTGAAGAGCAGTAGTTTTGGTGCAACGAATGCTGCGGCTAATCACCAACAAACAGATGAGCCTCAACTAAATTACGGCGACTATACCTTTGGCGATGGCTATGTATCGCACAAATTGAAAAAGCGACTTCAGCAGAGACTCGGCATTGGCCGATCTGGGCTATTGGGATACCTACAAGACAGACAGCTCATGCGACACACTGAAACAATTGGTCGACCAGTCAATCAACGAGCAGGTCAGTCTGCCGGAACCAATCATGGCTAGCTCGAGCAACAACTACAACAATGACGGGGGCGGGTGGCCACCAGAGATTGGACCTATTGATATCGCCATTGTCCTCCCCGCGTCGGGTGGTGTTGGTGGTGGTGGTGATCAGTGTCATTGCAACTCGCCCGAGAGCGAACAGGTGGAGGTCTCGTCGCCGACTGCATCAACTGCTGATTGGCCTGACGAAGAAGAAGACAACACCAGTAGTGGGGTTGCTCGAGGAATCGAAAATCTCAAGTTGAACCAAGACAATGAAACTCCATGATGTTGTCTTTAGAGTTACTTAAAACTCGCTTAATCAAAATCAACAGTCACTTGTGCCGAATTGTTAATTATCATCCATTAAACTAATTATCAGCTTATTCTGAGCATTCACAAATACAACATCAGCAGCACTCCTCGTCCGTCTGCTTGTCTGTGCGTCACATTTAAACACAGCGACCCATTGCACGTCTGTCTGTCTGTGCGTCTGCTTCGCGGCAGCGCCATTCTGTTGCTGAAGTGCGTTCGGCCAGGCCGCCATCGGTCCGAACCCAAATGGAAACAATTGTCTGAATTACACATGTCAAAATTCAACAACATGGAAGCCCAAAGTATTGATACTCTCATTCATGGACTTCAGATAGACAATGTCATCTTGAAGTGGCTTCTTGTGAGATATTGGCGAGACAATAAATGAACAAACAGACACATACAATGCTTAATCAATTAGAAATTCATTTATTTTATTCTTCTTCCTTTTTAAGATTGTGACGTCTCATAAATGATGCTATGAGATTCTCTTAAACGTCTCGTAAATTTGCAGACCAATTAAGATCTCGGTCGTCCACCCAATCGCCGTAATATAGCATGAACGTCCTTATTGTTGTGGTCCGTACACGTCCTTAGTCTGGCGCGATCTGTCTTGTTTGTTACATTTTCATTTCTATATCTAATATTTGATGATTCAATTATTATCTCAATGACTAGACATAATATCATTGCCTGGATTGCCCTTTCACCCTAATTACAGTCCATGTTAAACTTGATTCATCATTTTTGATAACATTATACATGGTGATAATAATGATAGTTGTGTGAGGTTAATTTTTCTTGGTTTTAAAGATAATACTGGTGGTTTTAGTTGTTTCTCTTTTGCTTTGGGTGAAGAGGTCGATCTCTTTTGATGTAGTTGTTGGAGAAACATAACTTATGAACTTCCTTCATGTTCTAATGATTTAGGAGTTTGTTTGCTTGTTTGTGATGAATTGATTTTCCTTTGTCTCTAGTTTGTTTTAGCCTTGAGCACTCAGTAGTATACCTCATGATTTGGCAAGGTACAACTAATGATCCACAGGTAATTTGATATAGATATCTCATGTGTAGTAACGGCTGCCACTTTATGATGTAATAATATAAGATTTGGTAACTCCTGGATGAAACGGCTCTTAGTGATGTCATTTGTCCATCTTCATTATATGATCGTCTTTCTTATTTGGTCGTCATGACTATCATAGTTGACTTATTATCGGATACTCCTGCTGTGAACATAGTACATAATAAGCTAGTAATCAGTCCTTAGTTGTAGATGATTTAATTTGGGGATGTTTTCTTTCATTGCGCAATGAGAATACTGATTCGATTATTGTCGTTGTCATTTTGTCAGCCGTACTTTGTTGTATATGTAGATATATACTTTCAATATATATATATATATATAATTGAATTTCTTGGTGATTGTGTAATTGGGTAAGTTTGTTTCTTTGTGTGTGTGTGGTGGTGGTGGTGTTTTAGTGTGGGTATTTAATAAAGACCACAGCCTTTCAAATTGTTAGCTATAATAACGTCGGTGACGGCATCAAATACGAACTGAATATTTGTGGTGTCCGTGGCACAGGTCATATGGCAGTATATCTCCTTGTCGTTAGATTTGTTTTTGCCTCAAATTGTGCTTGCACGAAAGCTGCGGCTTCTTGATAGGTTTGCTCGCCATTATATTCAGGGAAAACATATAGTCAAGGGGATCGCCTAATCTTTTCTTCAAAGAGATCTTTTTGTTTAAAAATAATATTATCGCCGTCTCCAAGAACCATTTGTTATTACATATTGAATCAAATAGTTTCAATGATTCCTGCATACGATTTGTTGTCTCATCCTCATGTAAAAAACTTGATCATATTCGGACATGGCAACACAAAATATAATGGCCGTCACATCCTCAAAACAATGAATCCATTTCTTCCTCTCCTCGCATGCTGACCACCCACATCAAATAATTTAAAATTCAAATTCTTAAATGAAAAATGAACCTCAACAATACCTGTTGTCTTAACGCGTGTTCTGAGAATGTCCTGCTCGGTGGGCATATAATCTTTCCGGCCAAGCCGATCTAAATCATCTAAAAAGTACTTGGCAGAATCGTTCAATTGGTATTCATTTGAACGTTGGAAGCATTGTTGAACGCCTTCGTCGGTCCATAATCTCTTCATAGCTTGTAGAAATTCTTCACTAAAGGGCTCAGTGTCTTCCATTCTTGTAACTATATCAAATACCTGTTTGGCATCTTGTTCACGGTTATAATCGGCGAATGATATTTGAAGCGATTGCATTGCGCGCAATATGGCCACCATGGATTGTATTGTATTAGAGTAGACCACTGGCTTATATTGGCGAAAGTCTTCGGGCGTAAAGCCGCTGTCGTGGATGATTTTCATTTGTTTAACAATTGTGGACTTGCCCGACTCGCCGGCGCCTAATAAAAGTAATTTGATGTCCTTGGCCGCCTGAATCCCATCCTCTTTGAGATTCTTCTCGATTTGTTTTGATCTGGCGAGAGCAGCTCGCTCGTCGGCGGACATTGTGCAACCCATTGTTTATGTGTGTTTTCTTGAGTCTCTATGAGTACCTAGATAAATATATATTAAATCAGGCGATTTAATTGAGTTCGAGTTACTGATGAGTTAATTATTATGTTTTAGTGCTGAAATATATATAGGTTGTTTTGTTGTGTATATAATATGGTATTATTCTGATTTTGGTTGCAATATCAAGGTAAGGGTTTTTATATAATGATATCGACTAGAACGATTCACCCCCCTCAAGTATGTTGTTCATCAATATAGTTCGTTATGTTATGTATATGTATAAATGTACGCATCTGTAAATTTCTTTCTACTTTTTGACCTCTATGCAACAATATTGCGTGAGTGTTGATATTGGTCCTCAAGTTGTTTGATTTCATTGATTAGAATTAAAATCGCTATGATATATATGTAATAAATTACGTGTTCTATTATTCCTGTACATATGTTGATAATAGTATGTGTTTGTTAAGACGGCTTTTGAATCGAGCTCATTTGAATGAACCGTCCCTATGTTCTTCAATGTGCAAATAGGTATAGAATTATAAATGTTATTAGTTATAGATGTTTGTATTTGTATGTACGGTTTGAGGTTGTGGTTGTGATTATATATATATATGTCTGTAGAGATTTGTTGTATATATGTATTTATAGATCTATATAGATATGTAGTTTGTGATAGGAAATAGTAGGATAAAATTTCTTAATATAATACATTTGATATTGTATTTCAATAGATTATATATAATAGCTTAGAGGACAATCCGGTTGAATCATGAGTGGTATCCCTTGGTTAGATATTGTTGGCTATTATTGTACAAGTGGGCGCTGAAAATGAGGCAAAGTTTACTATCCGTTTGCTAATGATAAAAGTATAAGAAAAATGAGGAGACTTAATTTAAATGTCGATGATTATATTGCGGATTATATCCAATCCCAAGTTTGCGGGCCTCATGATTTGCGCACCACACAAAGCCATAGGCAGCAGATTGGCACACGAACGTACACACATTGGACACACACAGAGGGCAGACGGGTGAGGGAGAACGAACGAATTGCCTGGCCATTGAAAGCGGCGGCTCGCCTCTAGTCTCGTTCGCTGTTTCTATCCCGTTTTTGGCATTTTGTTAGGGACCGAACTAGCGAACTAACCAGAGGCGGCGGCGCGGCGAACTCGCGAAAGCCGAAGATTCGCCCCGCGCACGACTTCTCTCTGTCTGTCCGCCCGTCTGCCTGTCGTCGCCGCCTCCAACCCCACAACTCCACTATGCGCTTGCAAACGCGACTGGCCGCCTCCTCCTCCTCCTCGCCGGCGGCCTGGCTTTGTGTGCGCGCCGACTGCTTAGGAGACCAGCGGCGGCGGCCGCGGCGATGGACCGAAAGAGGAGCAGCCCACCAGTGCCTTTTTCTGTGAACTTCTGGCCACCGGAATTGTATCCCGCGCGAACACGAGCCGGTGACGCCAACAACAGCAACAGCAATGACATATACGCGTACAAAACACGCACTCTGTGTGTGCTCGCGCGACCCGCCGGCGGCCCAATATGACGCCGACCACCACCACAGTTCGCTGCAGATCATCGTCGACTGGCATAGCCCGGCGCGCCCCATCCAGGGCGTAGAACTCACCGGCCCGCACGGCTATAGGCCGCCCGGCGCCGCTTGAGACGTCTTTGGGCACTCCCTTCTCGTCGCGGGCCACCCGGGCGGCCTGTGATAGGCCAATCGGTCGTATGTGTGTGTGCTGTATGTTTTCGAGCGCGCACCCTTTTGATTAGGTTCGCGCGTGCAACAACAACAGCGGCCGCAGTGGCGCCAATAAAGCCATTTGTTTGTCCGTGTGTGTGTCATCGTATATGCGAGTTAGGAGTTTGCGCGTTTGTCTGCTCGTGTGTCTGCTTCGCGGCGCTCCATGGCTGCGCTCCATAATGAGGCCCTCCTCTTCTGCACAGTGCACTCCTACATCGTCGACGTTATCGTCGTCCGCCACATGCGCCCGTCGGCCTGTGTTTGGCGAGCCAGTTTTTAGTAGCGCCCGACTGGTGTCTGCCCCCCGTCGACGGCGCCGGCGTCACTGCCGCTCGGTAGTCGGTGGTCGTCGTTAGATATAAAACGACCACCACCACCGGCATCCTGTTAGCTTCTTATCAGCCGTTGGCGTTGTTTCACCTCGCCCCTGACAGCTCACATAGTTAACTGGTCGCATCATCTCGCCAGCCGTGCTGTGTGTAACAACATGTCGACACCGCCATCGCGGGAATCTCTGAATGGAATTGTGAGCAGATCGGTGGCCGCCTGACTGTATTACTAGCTGGCTGTCTGCTCTCGCGCCCAGCCCCAAATTGGGCTAGTAGATCTGTGGGAGTTTGCGGAGGCCTGCCGATATGTGTGTCAATTCGCTACAACACCCGAAAAATTTTGTAATTTTGTTAAAATGACCAAAATTCACCAATTTTGTGAGTTTTGCGAAATCTTACGATTAACAAAGAAATCCGTTCTCTAATACCAACAGTCATTGAATCGATTACCTACAATTTGTGTATTACAACTAGAGAACGAATTTCTTTGTTAATCGCAAAATTTTTTGCAAAACTCACAAAATACAACATTTTGCCCATTTAAACAAAATAATAAAATTTTTCGCAAAATCTCGACAAATTACTTCGTTTTACCCGGATTTGGCTCAGATCGTGAAAAACATCCCCAAAATTGGGGGACTTTGGGAATTTTGGGAAATTTTCACGTCCCGCCGGTCTGGTCCTGCGACAGCGCCATCTACATTCAAAATATGCAGGAAATGGCCCTGCAGGAAAATCGCCTAGGTTTGGTCTGAAACGCGCAAAAACACTGTCAAATAATTTTGTTAAATTTAACAAAATACCCGAAAATCTTAACAAATTTTTCGCAAAATGGGGACCAAATTTAACAAAAAAATCCGTTCTCTAATTACAACTAGGTAGCCGTCGGGTAAGTAGCGGCGGTTAGTGATGGGCGGGGCTCAGGCCCGCCTCTCACTCATGACACGAAACCTGTGAGCGGCTCACATTTTCAGGAAAATTCTCGAGAAAAGTAAGGAGGCGTGGCGATCCCAGTATTCCCAGAAGCCGTCCTGCTACCTACCACTGTGCATTTATATGTCGGGAAATGTGCCACACCACTTTAGATCAGCCGGTCAGAGTCCCGCAAGCATGTCGCACATTTTCGCTCTCAGTGCACGGGGAACGCGCAACTTGGGGTGGCAGGTTTTGGACCACACCGTAGGAGATAGAGATCGAGGCTATCCCTCGTATTATTTTCTAACATATTGTTTCCATATATATTATTTTCTACTAATTATTAGGATAATTAATAATCAGCTATTAATAATATACATCACTTTTGGGCAACATGGGCCCGCTATTATTTTGAAGACTTACATCGTAAGGTTAAGGAATTACAGCCTATGATATTTGATGGCATTAGATTGGCACTAAATCGTCCACTTTCTCCCCACCTACAACTAACTCATTCAATGACAATGGGCATGATGAACTCTTCTTATAAATTTGGAGCTAATTATATGGGGACAAAGCAAATTTCACCGGTTGAATCATATCCAGTATTGGCCTCCGAGATACAAGCTGATGGTCAAATGAATGCAAATCTAATACATTTATTGACACCAAGGCTCAAGGCTAAATTAGTTGGCTCATTTGCACGAAATCAATGTACAGGTAGTCAAGCTTCATTAGATTATAAAGGGGACAATTTCACAACAACCCTGACAGCTGCCAATATCGACCTGATAAAAATAGTGGTATTCTAGTTGGTCATTTATTACACCAATTCACTAACCGCATTTCTGCTGGACCCGAGTTAGTTTTACAATATGGAACTCAAGAGAATGCGCTTAGAATGATGACACAAATGTCAATCGGTGGCCGATATGATGCAGATAGATACCTTGTCGATGCTACACTATCAATGGGTGGTGCTCATATAAGCTACCATCAGAAGGCCAATGAGAACTTGCACTTTGGGCGGAAATGTTGACTGATAGTACAGTTAAACAAAAGTAACGCTGGCTTCTACTATCAGTATGAATTAGCTAAATCTCATACAACATTCAGGGCTCAATAGATACCGCTTGGAATGTTGGGGCTGTGTTAGAGAAGCGATTCTTTCCATTGCCAGTGGTACTGTCCATGAGTGCCGTATTGAACCATCCTAAAAACTCAACAACGGTAGGTCTAGGCCTTACCGTTGGATGAGATCTAGCAGATGATATCTTCTAAATTAAATTACATTTATTAGGCATCGTTGAGTGGGGGCATGTCCATTAGAGTGAAACCTCCTTACAGACCCTCAACAACTTGATTAGATTATTTTGCCGCATTCGGAAGTTTGTAAGTGTTTCTGTAGCACGGCAGGCATTAGGAAACCTTTGTTACAGTTGTTGCAGGTGTGAGGATACTCTTTTGGTGTGAATCGCAATTACATGATTTCTCAGTGATGATGATTGATTGAATCTACAATCGCAACGAGTACAAAGATAGGGCTTCTCTCCAGTATGTGTCAATATGTGCCTCTGGAGATGAAGATTTAGTTTTAAATGATTTGCCGCAATGGCAACAACTGAATTTTTCTTCTGATGTCGCCATCGGTAGTCAATCTTGCTTTTCTATTACCTTTACCTTTGCCTGTTGATCTAGAAGGTCTAGGTGGCTTGAGGAATTTCTTTGTGGTGTTGTGTGATTGATTGTCTGATTGGTGACATATATGATGTTTGTTACATTTGGCTGTGCGGTTGGGTTTGCAACCTCATTCTCTTCATCATCTTCATCGTCGACATCGTCATCTTCATCGTCGTCGTCATCGTCTTCCTCGTCGTCGTCATCATCATCATCGTCGTCGTCATCATCATCATCGTCTTCTTCAATTTCATCATCGTTGTCATCGTTATCATTGTCGTTGTCCTCATCATCATCGTGACCAAAACCTCCACCATCCTCTTTCAATTAATCTATTATCATCGTCATTATTCTTGAATTTTTTGTTGAGTTTGTGGGGTCCATGATTTTCACCAGAGATCATGGGCTTGTCCAATAACAAATTGAATACATGGAAGTCGGTGGCAGTGCCAATGGACCGTCTCGTGCCAAGGATTTCTTCTTCACTTATTCCCAGAACCTGCTGACAAACTTGGCAACTATGTGGCGATTCGTTTTCATGGCTAATGGAATGGAGGCGGCTCTCATGCTCAGAATTATGTACTGTTGGGCAGTAAGTACACGGATATAATGTCAGGCCTTTATCTTTCGCGTGCTTTTTCTATGTTCTTGAAATACTTTAGGGCAGCTATAAAGGGCATTGCAACCTTTGCATTCGAAAACATTCTTGTTCATGTTTGTAGTATATAATGATGATGCCTAATAATATGTGTTACCCAATAGAGATGCTGAGAATCAAAATAGTTTTTAATTAATAAATGAGTGTGTAAAATAATTCTCAAATGATGATAATATTTAGGAGCTGAGATTTTTTCAGTTATTTTTGCACAGAAATTCAACAATTTTCCACAACAATGGCTGGTATCCACAGAGCAATGGTTGATGAGGGCCGTGCACACAAAACGCACACTATTTTTGTGTGACTCGGCGTCGGCGGCAATGGCACTCTACACAGTGCGATTTGTGTCTCCATTTTAGGCACACAAATTTCTTGCTCGCTCGCTGCAAGTGAAGTGCCGATCCTCTATTGGCTGCTCGCGCCACCGCGGAGTGTTACCGATGCGATCCCTCTTTCTTTCTATCTGTCTATGTTGCTGTGCCTTCCCTTCGCCGTTGCGGCGGCATACCGTCGCCGCCGTTCTGGCGCACACAAAACGAAGAGGCGAGAAAACGCACAACTCGAACGCATTTGTTCTCATCGATTTGTATCCGAAATACGCCAATATTTTAGACTTTTCGATCTAGACGGAAAGAAATTAATTTTATCAATTAATTACACTATTAGAGGCCACTCAAATCATGGATGACGTCTCGCCTCACGACGAGCCAACTGTAAAACAAGAACCTGGGTCCAATATCTACGAACAGAGTGGGCAACAACAACAGTCACAAAGCGAGCCTGAGGAACAAACATCCTCACCAAATCCATTAACATCATTCTCCGCCAGCATACCTAGCACCATCACCTCTAGTAATAACAACAACAATAATATTACATCATCATCATCGTTACAATCACAGCAGCAACAGCAGCAACACATAGGCCAGGATCAAGAGTTATCGGCCAAACAAACAGAACATCAAGACTCTCCCGAGGAACCTCTACAATCAGCACATGCATCGTCGTCTGCCTCTGACAATATCACAGGGCCATCACAACAAAACCCCACAACAACAACACCCACCACTGCTTCTGGCACTGCTACCACAACCACTGGCACTAGTGAGCAACCTCAGCAATTGTTTGGTTTCACAACAAATGCCCGAACAAGTGCACCTACGATAACAAAGAGCAACATCCTAGAGGCTATCAAAGACTTCGACTCTTCTATACCAGATCCAGTTGTGAATCATTTTCTCAATGTTTGCTGGTTTGCAAACTAGCGACCAAAGATTATCAGACTCATTGCAATAGCCGCCCAGAAATTTATACACGACATAGTATCTGATTCATTGCAACATTGTAAACTCAGAGGCGTCCAAAGCAAGAAAACAAAGGAGAAAAAAGTATACATTAGCCATCGAAGATTTGGCATCTGCCCTGGCAGAATACGGAATTGAAGTAAGACGTCAACATTATTTCAATTAAAAGTTATTGATTTGCACATTCTCGTCTTATGTATCACTGTTATTGAAGTTATTACAAAATATTCTAGCCCAATATATCACTCATATTGAATAGTCGATTGAGGTTTATAACTATTCCATTCAATCAGTCCGATCTGACTAGCTGTCAGTGAACTTGGGTGCCCTCTTCTCAACAAAAGCAGTCATACCCTCCTTCTGGTCGTTTGTGCCGAACGTCATCTGGAATAGACGTTTCTCAGTGCGAAGTCCTTGAGACAATGGCGTCTCATAGGAATACAAGACCGATTCTTTACACATGCCAACAATTAGTTGAGAATGAGAGGCAATCTTTCACCCAGTTTGACGGCCTCATCGACAGTCGTGTCGGCTGGCACCACTTTGCTCACCAAACCCCAAGCTGCCGCCTGTTGAGCATCAATTGGTATACCTGTTAGACACATTTCCATGGCTCTCGACTTGCCTATTGCCTTAGTCAGTCTCTGGGTACCACCAGCACCTGGAATGGTTCCGATAGTTATCTCAGGTTGGCCGAACTTGGCATTATCGCCGGCATAAATGATATCACACATCATGGCAATCTCGCAGCCACCGCCTAGGGCATATCCATTGACGGCGGCAATGATTGGCTTGGAGCATTGAGCAACGCGGTCCCACCTCGATAGAAAATGCCTCTTGAAGTTCTCAGCAAATGTTGTATTCTGCATCTCTTTAATATCGGCACCGGCCGCGAATGCCTTATGTGAGCCTGTCAAGACCAGGGCTCCAATCCGTTCATCTTTTCGGCCTTCTCGATGGTAGCTGTCAGCTCATTCGCGAGATCCTCGCATAGGGCATTCAACGCCTTCCTACGATTTAATGTGATCAAACCGACGTTCTTCTTCTCGCCGCGATGCTCGAACAGAACAAGTGGCTCAGCCTGGGTGGCCACTGTTGACATGAGCCGGGCCTCACCATTAACTTGACAAGAATAGAAATCATTTTGTAGTTTTGTTTTGTTCGGTCTTCTTTCTTCTTAGGTCTCACCTACGATATAATTAATATTGATACTGTGGTTACTGTTCTGACTGTGGAATTTGTTACTGTCGTACTTGGAGAAAGATAACCTTGACAGGATAGTCTCGTTATGTCTCACGATCTTGTTGATATCTTCAGTGAGGCAGCAGCAGCAGCTTGTGCTTTCGGTAGATAAGAAGTGCACTCGTCGCTCCTAGCAAACTTATACGACCCTCATCGTCGGTGGGATTTGTGCTCTCTCGTGGTCAGAAGCGGAGGTTTATTCTGAGCCATATGATGACGCCTAAATGTAGCCTAAATCGCACTCATTAAAAAGCCAGCTTCCGTATGGGGACAGGCGCACTGTGCGTTGTTGCTTGATGGTGGTGGTGCCGCGCCAAAGGCACTGCACAAACTCCTATCTCTCTTTGGACAATATTCTCGCGATTGTAGGTGGCGAAGAATCTGCCATCTCGTTCAGTGATGTTTGTCTCGCTTTTATCGAATGTGCCTTTTCTGCCACAGTGTTGGTGCGCGCTTCTGTGCCCCCTTAGGCGGCCTGAAATCCAAAGCCCGTCTCAAGCGTACAGTGTCCTTGGCATGCGAAAAGTCGATACCTAAATTTCCAACTACAAACGAGAAATCTGTCCATATTCGAAGATAAATGATATTCGCGCAAATTTTCCAGTGATATTCATTCGATTATTGAGTTATTTGACTAATTTGGGCCCTTTTCAACCTGCCTTTCCACTTTCTCATTCCTAAGTGCCCGATTTAGTCCGTCGGACTCGAGAATACTACGAAGAATTTCGGTGAGAGTAGGCCGCGCCTTCTCTAGTTCTGAAAAGGTACCAGTAGCTCAATGCCCGAGCCTGTATTAACGATATGGACATTCTGAAAGTCACTGCAGGAATAGATAACCAGTACAGTGCAAAGGCAGCAATTCCTGCACAGAAAGTCGGACATTCCCCCCTAGGTTAGGGGTAGGCGAATTGGTGGCCAGAGAAGGAGGGCCGTGCACAAATTTTGCACACTATTTTGCACACTATTTTGCGCTCGCTGGCGTTGCCGGCCCGGCTGTGGACGAGGCCGAGGCTTTGCACACAAAACAGTGCGAAAAGTTTCTGCATTTTGGACATCAACTTCTTGCTCGTTCGCCCAGTTCGGTTTGAGTTTGTTCGCTGCAAGTGAAGTGCCGCCGACGTCGCTGCTTCTCTGTTTCTCTCTATTGGCTGGCTGGCTGGCTGCCTACGCTCCTGCTTATGCTACTGATGAGAGCTTATGCGCTCTCTCCTATCATTCTCTGTGTGTCTTTCTCTTTTCCTCTGCCTTAGCCGTTGCTGCTGCTGCCGTCGTCGTCGTCGTCGTCGTCGTCGTCATCGTCGCTGCCGTCGCCGCCGTTCTGGCGCACACAAAACAAGCAGCGAGAAAACGCACAATCCGAACGCATTTGTTCTCATCGATTTGTATCCGAAATACGCCAATATTTTAGACTTTTTCGATCTAGACGGAAAGAAATTAATTTTTATCAATTAATTACACTATTAGAGGCCACTCAAATCATGGATGACGTCTCGCCTCACGACGAGCCAACTTCGAAACAACAACTTGAGGCCAACAATTACGAACAGCGCGAACAACAACAACAACAACAGTCGCAAGGCGAGTCAGAAGGAACAATCATCATCAAATCCATCATCATCATTATCCACCAGCACCTCCAACACCACCACCAATAATAATAACAATATTACATCATCATCATTATCATCACAGCAGCACATAGAGCAATCGAGCCTGGATCAACAATTATTAGCCAAACAACCAGAACAACACCAAACTCTACCGAAGTACCCCAACAATCAGTACTTGCATCATCATCACCAACATCATCATCATCAACTGCGGCTTCAGCAGCAGCGACAAATGCGAGAACAAATGCAACAATCATCAATAATACTAATTTGACCAAAGGTGACTCGTCCATACATGAAGATCTGCTCTCAAGTAAAAGATGGGAACTACACCTATCAGACAGGATACTCCATGGAATTGCCCCATCGCCAACGCAAACCCAGCCGCAACAGCAACTGCAGCCACAACAACAACAACAACAACTACCGCAACAACATCATCAACATCAACACCAGCAGCAGCAGCAACAACAGCAACAACAACAACCAATTGGCGGCTCACCGCTAGCAATATCTCCAGGCATCTCACAATCAGGTGATAGCTTTCATGGCCAACCAATGGCTGTTAATAATATTAACTTAGTTGGTGGGCCTACAAGCGTCCTAGCAGCATCTTCATCGCGCTTCGATCAACCATGGCGTGCCCCAATTGCACCGAATAATAAGCCATCATTGGGCACCTCAGCCTCATTTGCCAACCATAATTTAATGAATGCAGCCCCTGGTGCTGCAATGCAAAAGTCGTTGTTAAATAGTGGCAATGGTGGACCAAATGCATTTGGTGGTAATGGGGGCGGTATTGGTTTGCAACAAGCTGGTGACTTTGCACGTGCACCAGGCCCCGCCTCGTCGATCCTGGATTCTAATCCAATGACGCCAAAACCTTTTAGTATGGCACAACGCGCCTCGACTTGGTCCTCGTTTGGAGCTCAAACTGGACCGAATGATCTGGAATCTGAATGGCCTAAATCGACAACAACGGCTGGAATCTCGACCGGTGGCAACTCAATTCAACAGCCGCCATCAAATGCATTTGATCTAGTGCATGAATTCGAGCCTGGCAAATCTTGGCATGGTTCAAACTTGATGAAAAGTTCAGATGATGATTCTCCCATTAATATTGGCCCTGGATCTAACGCTTTTTCGCCCGGTTATGCTTTCTCTGCATCAAAATCACCACCTGAAGCCAATATGAGCCCTCTGGCATTGGAACTTGGTCGCCAGTCATCAAGGCAATCGGCCGGGTTCTATGTGGGACGGTGATGGGTCCGATGGACGCGGTGATAATGGACGATTTGACGATGGCACTGCTATTTGGGGTAGTTCAGCTCAGAACAAAATTGCAGGTCTTGATTGGGACAAAACTGGTGATGGTTTAGGTGGCGTTAATAATGACAAATCTCGCTCTTCAATGGCTGGCAATAATCAATCTTATCGTCCTCAACAGTCTTCATCGTCCACTAGTCTACTTATGTCGTCTAATACTAGTCCATCAGGCCAGCATAACCGGAATCAACAACAACAAACCATGAAACAACCTACATTATCTCATAACTTTGATCAAGTGCACCAACAATCAAATGCCTTATCAGGTCAAGCAAATCAGCCAAATAGAGGTCTCGGATTGTCATCTAACGTTCCTTCCAAACATCAACAACAATTGACAACAATGGTTCAACAAATTCAACTCGCTGTTCAAGCAGGACATCTCAATCCCCAGATTCTAAACCAGCCATTAGCACCAGTAACATTGCAACTTTTATACCAATTGTTGCAACAAATCAGATCCCTTCACCAATTACAAATGAAATTCAACCAACCAGGTAATCATCAAGCTGCTGTTAGCGTACAAATGACCAAAACAAAGCAACATATTCTGAATTTGCAAAATCAGATTGCTGCACAACAGGCGATTCATCTAAAGCAACAAACTCAGGCACATAACATTTCAACAAGACAACCAACAATGCCAAACCTAGCCACTGGTGGCGTAGGTGGCGGCATTGAGCCAACACTACCTCCAGGTATCTCACAATCAGGTGATAGCTTTCGTTCAGGCACCTCAGTCGGCGACTTCCATGGACAAGGAATGGTCAATAGTTTTGGCGTTGATAGTATGAGCGCCAATGGTTTGGCTAATAGTTTGGACCATATGAACTTGGGTGTGGGTGGCGGAGGTGGCGCAGGTGTATTGCACTCATCGCGTTTCGATCAACCATGGCGAGCACCAGCCAACAAGCACCAATCTTCGATGGCCTCATCCTCATTCGTCAATCATAATTTAATGAATTCAGCACCAGGCGGAATGCAGAAGTCAATGCTAAACAGTGGCAATGGAGGCTCATCTTATATTGGAATGCAACAGGAGGTGAGTTTGCTCGCGCCCCCGGCCCGGCATCGTCCATCATGGATAACAATATGACACCCAAACCATTTGGTGTTTCAAATGAGATCGACAGCATCAACTTGGTCAGCATTCGGTAACTCAAGTTCAAATGAATCCGAACCAGAGTGGCCTAAGACAACTACTACTTCAGGTGGAATCTCTTCGAGTAACGCAACTCAACAATCGAACGCATTTGATCTAGTACCCGAGTTCGAGCCAGGCAAGCCATGGCGCGGATCTATGCTCATGAGGAGTGTTGAGGATGATCCTACCATGACACCAGGTAGCATGGCTCGCTCAATTGCCCCCAAAGAAAAACTATTTGGTCTGATGAAATACTTTAATTATTATTATAAGAATATAAATATAAGTACATATACGTATTCATATATTATATAATTATATATTGACATATTATTATTATAAGATGATAAAATCATAGTCGCTCAACTCAAGATTAGACTCAAAATTACAAGACTTCAATGACAACAACAACTACAACTAGGGCTACAGTTACAGTTACAACTACAAATCAAGTTAAGATTGAGATAAAGAAATGAGACGAGATAGATATTATTGACAAGTAGAAAAATGAAATCTAAAGAACCAAGCAAATCTACATAAGATAAAACCATAAACCAACAAACCAAACAAACAATCAAACACCACAGACAAACAATTATCGATACGAACCCATTAATAGAGTAACAACAATAGAACAAGCAGTCAGATAGACAACATAATTATAAGGACCGACAAACAAGCTCGCAAGCAAGCCAGCGAAAGCATGATAGACCGAAATGCAAGATAACAAATCGAGAGAATAAAATAATACAACTCAAAACTATATTAAATCAATTAAAAAGACAAATGAATGAATTATTCAGTAAGAAAAGAGCTGGGATATTACACAATTTAGACACAGTTCAATCCGAGAGAGAAATTCTTCCTTGGAGGAACTTTTAAAATACGCGCCATTGTTGTTGTCTTTGTTTCATTGCACGGCCGCAGCCCAGACGCTCTCGTGCTGCACGCTTTGGCTCACTTCTTGGGAACGAATGATGTGGTGCCCGACAGACTGCGGCGGCCAAAGCCGTTGCAAAACGACCTCGACCGAATATAATATTTATGTGCTCAAAAAAACCAAACACCGTTTTTAAAACTTTTTGCATTTCAGCACGCAAGAAGCTTGCCATGAATAATCACACCTACTGTATTGAAACCACCAAAAACCAAGTTATCTATTTTAACTGATATACATATATATCATTACATATATTACATCAACATAATATTGATACACAGGATTAATAATAATCACGACTATATAATTACAAGAGTGGAATCATTGATTGATGACAATACGCCAGGAGTTGGTATATAATACTACTAGTGATAACAATCACCACCACCACCACCACCATTATTATTATTGATATTATTATTGACAGCAATAAAGATGAAAACATTGGATAGAGTGGCCAAGTTATTTGGACTTGGGCCCGATGACGAAACAGATGGACACCTGAACAATCATCACGCTGCTTGGGAGGAACGTCGGCGAAGATTTTTGAATCGAAAATGTGGCAAACTTACCTGTGAAGAACAACCATCAACCAGCGGCGAGCAATCTGGTAAGAGAGTTACACCTATTGACAAACAAAGCCGTCGACAGAGGAGACAAATACAACATCAACATTCCTTACCAGAGCGATTGGATCAAATTGATCCCAGGACTGCCAATTCAGGTGGAGAAGTCCACAGTGAACTCTGTTCCCCTCTAACAGCCTCGTTTGCTGAAACAACAACAACATCAAGAACTAGAGCACCATCGTTCATCAAAACTACTCTCGACACTGCTACTCATCAAACCACCGTTGAACCTCAATACCCTCAGGATAAAAAGCATCTCGGAAGATAATGGCACATATGATCTTACAGACTTTGATGCCAGAGAAAGCATTGTAAAATTAGTGAATGATGCCTAGCTAGGGACCAGGAACCGAGGGCGTTCGGTATGGGCCTAGTTGGCAGATTGTTTTTCGCGCAAATTTCGCAAAGATCTCACAAAAGCTCAGTTTAACGCAATACACAGCTTCGACGACTATAGACCATATTTCACATATTGGGTTACTACAGTGCAGATACTCATCATGATCATCACACTCTTCACATACGGTTTTGGTCCATTTGGTCTTAGCAAAACATTGGTGAAAGGTACAGTATATGTATCAAGTTTAACTTGGCAACACGAAGCATACTATGAATATGATAATATTTGGCTTGGTCCACGTCCACTAGACTTAATTCATTTGGGAGCAAAATTTACACCATGCATGCGAAGAGACTCTCTAATATATCAAGAGATTAACCAGGGTCGTGAAGATGAAGTCGACCGCTTGTTGTATCAGAAATGATCAATCTGGTTGCCTACAAACTCATAAGGAGGCCTGTGACCCGGCGTTATCCAAGTGGCATTCTTGGAATGAATCTACAATAGCAACGACGACGACGTCAATTTTAATGCCAGCACATCTCTTGAAATGATTCCGACCAACAACAATAACAACAACAATTTAAAACGAAGAAAGTCTGGCTCGGTTTGTGGCCAAGATCCCCAATACTGCCTAAGACCTGCCTCAACTCATCCACATGATTGGCCCGATGATATAACTCAATGGCCAATTTGTCATGAACGTCTTCAGACAACCAAGCAATCTCACCACATGTCCTGCGAGGTAGTTGGTAGGCCCTGTTGTATAGGTATCTATGGACAGTGTCGTATAACAACTAGTCAACATTGCCAATTTTAAGAGGAACATTCCATCCTGAAGCAACACTTTGTTCACAAGTATCTTGTATGGAGGATGTTTGCGGTATGGTGCCATTCTATGCGCGACTATCCAGATCAATTTTATCGCCTAATAACAGCTTTATTTTTACATGCCGGTCTTATACATCTAACTTTCACCATCATGATACAATATTATATAATGCGCGATATCGAAAGACTACTTGGTTCAACAAGAATGGCAATAATATACATCCTATCAGGTGTTGCTGGTTACCTAGCAAGCGCAACATTTGTTCCATATCACACTCAAGTAGGACCATCTGGTAGCCAGTTCGCTTTATTAGCTTGTTCAATGGCCGAAATTTTAAACAGTTGGAAACTTTTAGACAATCCAGTTGACGCACTATGGAAATTGATAACAATTGCAGTTAGTTTGTTCTTTATTGGCTTACTTCCATGGATTGACAATTATGCTCATATTTTCGGATTTCTAGTGGGTCTCATGCTTTCATTAGCACTAACTCCTTATCTAACTCCTTCAATGACGCCTACAGTAGACGAAAAAAAGTGATACAAATATGGGTCTGTATTATGCTTGTGATCTTAACATTTGTCCTACTAACATTGCCTCTGTATATATTTCCATTGTACAAGTGTTCGTGGTGTCAATATTTGGATTGCTGGCCATTAGCTCCTAATATGTGTGAGAATCAGGATATCAAAGTTACAAGATTGGACGTATTTTAGCTTAAAAAGACATACCAACAGATAATAGAATTGAGCATATTATTATGATATAAACCATAAGACAATGGACCGATGACATGAACCCTAGCCCTTAAAACAAAAGAAGCAAAGCAAAGACGACAAAGATTATCATTATCATTATCAAAACTATTATTATTATTATTGTGATATTATTATTATCATTGGTTTATTGATATTATTATTATCATTACTACAAATGCAGGTTAGTGCTCATAATCACTATTGGCATTATTGTAAGATGATTGCTTCTGTCGAATCATCTACATCATCTCTCATTGATACAGATTAAGGAGACAAAATTTTTGCACTCTGGGCGAATTATAATATAAACATACAGGACCTTTGATAGCGAAAGGGCACAAAGTAGGGTTGGAACGGATAGAAGAGAAAAGAATAGAAAAGGATAGGATAGAAGAAGAAGAAGAAGAAAAGAAGAAGATGAGAATAAGAGAGATAGAGATTAACTGACAAGTCCCATGTCCAGATAAACAAATAGAATGAATTGAATCAATTGTGTTGTGTTTATACAGGCATAAGCATTCGTTTAAGAAACAGATTAAATCTTATAGAGATGTCAATAATTACCTTAAAATCACAAACTTCAGAATTATCATCTAATTTGCGACCTCTGATCATACGCCCAAATAAAGAAATAGTTCAATCTAATCTAAACTAAAAATTGCATTGCCTCAATTACTTCATTCTAATTTTTTAAATCATCCTATTTAGCCTTAGATTCTATGTCAACTCTGTTTTGCATGGCAACCATCGCTTCCTGTTTCTCTTCGCTGACCAACAATCGGCCCAAGCTTGCTTTCCACGGTGGCACCTCTCTGTTTTCGCATTTAAGTGTCTAGTTGCGAATCTTATACTATCTCCTCATCATAATAGATGCAGATTCTTTATATTTTGCGACTAGTTTCTTGACTGTTGGCTCGGCGTGTCAATCATGGACGATGACACGTTGGATCTATTGATATCTGGCGACCTTAGGAAGCTGACGCCCCTCCCAAAGCGAGTTGTTCGCCTCTTTATTAGCTCCACGTTCACGGACATGACCCTCGAGAGGAACAGCCTGATGGAACGAGTCTATCCCCGACTAAAGAAGTACTGTCGCGAGAGATACGGACTGGACTTCCAGGTGGTAGATATGAGGTGGGGCGTGAGGGACGAGGCCACGGACGACCACCAAACAGTGGACCTGTGCAGTCGGGAGATAGCCAACTGTCAGCGGCTGTCGTTGGGTCCTAACTTCGTTGCATTCATTGGAGACAAGTACGGCTTTAGGCCATTGCCGAATAAAATCAAGTCTACAGAATATCGGACACTCAGGCGGAGTTTAATTGAGCTGGACGTCAATACTGACTTCTTGGACACACATGGTACAGAGAGGACACGAATGCAGTGCCGGCCGAGTATGTGTTGCAGCCAATTTCGTCAATTTTGAAGAATTTCACCAACAAAACGAGCCAGAACTTCAACTGGTGGACCAAAGGATCTGGCAGGCCATTCAGGAGCGCCTCCACGAGTTGCTGATTACGGGCTCGCAAAGGCTCGTCCAGCAGGGCCGCATGAACGAACGAGACCAGCTGATGAGGTACTCCATCTCGGTGACGGAACGAGAGGTCATCGAGGGCTGTCTTGATGTGAGCCAGGCCAAACTGAGGTGTCTACTCTATGCAAGATCCATCGTTGACTTGAGAAAAATGCTGTGGATTGTCTGAGGCAGTTGAATAGTCCTCAACTCGAAAGACTGCCAAATTGAGCTCGACAACATCCTCTTGCCAACCAAGCCCAGCCCCAGCCCCAATCACAACAATGCAAACCAATACCACAACAAACAGGTTTTAGTGGTGGGGTGGCGGTGGCGGTGGCGGCGGCGGCGGCGGCGGCGGCAAACGAGAACCGTCGCCAAGGCAGTTGGAACGACGCCGAGAGTCCCACTCAGGAAGGCCTCGCTTAAGATAGGCGACGATACGATCAGGTTGACAACAAGTGGCGCCCAGACGGCGGCCGGTCGTAAGATGGAGCGAATCAGGCGCCTCATTGGCCGCTATGTCGACCTGAATGTACGCGATGAACAGTGGCGGCTGGACGACGAGGCCCAGAGTGCATTGCACGAGCTGAAGGACGTCAAGCTCAGGTCTAAGATGAAGCCCAATGGAAAGAATCTCCGTCTGTTTGAGATCCATTGGGATCCGAACGAGGGGATGAGCTTGAAGTGCGAGGAACATAAGCAATATTTGAACGAGTTGAACGAGCATTTCTATGCAAATCTCACGCGAATGATACGAAATGCGGTCAAGAATGAACAGAGCAAAGTTAAGTCCTCAGGATTGATCGGTGAAGTGCTGCAACACTCGCATTATGCCCGTTCGATTGGCCAAAATGTCCACCGAAGAGGCGACGAGCTGGAACTGATTAGGTCATACATTTTGTTTGCAAATGGGCCCCGACAACGACAACAAGTGGTCCTGCCGATGTTTGTTTACGGTGTCGGCGGCTCAGAAAGACGTCGGTGCTGGCCAGAGGCAGCCACTCTGGCTCAAGACTGGATAAGGACATATTCGAGGCGCAAATCCTCCCTCCACCACCACCACCACCACCACCACCACTAGCACCAGCAACAGGAATGATCTCAATGACGAATGGTATCGGAAGCCTTGCATTATAATGCGCTTCTGTTGCACAACTCCAAACAGTTCCACTATGACTGGAGTCCTCCAAAAGTGTCTGTCGTCAATTGCAGTTTAATTTCTATCAATTTGGCCCACTGAATGGACTGATCGGCCAACAGCAGCAGTCACGCGAGCAAACTCGACGACTTGACAAGTTGCAAAACAATAGCGGCCATCCACCGGCACCTCCATCGATGACAACACCATCAACAACAACAAGTGGGCAACAACTGCCCTACGAGCCAATTCCGGACGACTTTGTTCGACTTGTGTTTACATTCAGGCGGCTGCTGGAGAACTGCCAACATAGGCTGCACAAACGTCGTTTGTTTGTCATTATTCTGACTCAATCGAGAGTGCACATCACAGACTGAGAACAATATGGACGCCAAATACTCCTGGCTGACGAGTATCACTAACTTGCCGGCCAATGTCCGGCTGGTGGTCTCATGCGGCTCCGAGAGTGCCGCCAGGAACGCCGACTATCTCCATCTGAAGCGTCACTTTGTCCAGGTTTACTATGAGCGTTCCCGAGCTGCATCTTCTCGGGTTAACAAGAAACTAGCGCCTCAATTGACACTGGACGGCCATCCGATCGGTTCACCGTCAGAGTCGTCGTCCGAATTTGATGAATCTGGTCCACTGGTGAGTGAGGGCGTCTCTTGGATGGCTCGCCCAGTTCCAGGGCGGCCATCATTGCAAGCCTTGGCTATGAGAGATACAGAATGCTCAGGCGGCTAGTCATTCCAGCGGTGAGGCTGGTCAGAGGCTCCAAGGCAAACATCAACGACGAAGCCGAGTCGATGGTCGTATGCAAGTGGAGGGGGCCTCTCAGCGGTCAGTCCAAGTAGAAGCGTGAACTTGTCGGATGCAATACTACAAGATAACCACCTGCGAGCGGACCTGTACGACAAACGGATACCGCATGGAGTGGATGGCGAGAATTATGATCTTGCTGGAATGGAGAAAGGTGCATACTCGAGCGCCTGGCTGTTGCATGTCCGGCCGTTGGGCCCCGGGGCTGCCTGTTCGATACTGGCCCGCTGGCTAGCCGAGCTGGCCGCAATCTGAGCCGTCAGCAATGGGCCATCGTGGAGAGATCGTTCGGCCACTGCAGTCGGCCCATATTCGTCAAGCTGGCCCTGGCCGAGGTGGCCAGCTGGAAGTCCCTACAGCAGTCAGGCCGACACGAGGACTCTAAGCTTTGGCTCAGCCTGGCTGGCCGACTCGTCGTCTTTGTCGTCCTCTATGAAGGCGACCAATGAGGACGATCAAGTGTTGCACTAGCTCGGCTTCTCAAACAACAGCAGTCGGTGGAGTCGGAAGGGAAGGAGGCCGAGATAGCTTTAGATGGCATTTGTTGTCCATGGAGCAGCAATGGCTGAACTTTCTGGATTATAACCAGCGACTGGTCGATGAGCAGTCTCGTTTGAAGCAACAACAAAACAAGTCGGCCGATAGCATTAGCAGCACCAACAACAATAACAACTCCAAGAGTGTTGTTATCCAAATCGGCTCCAATCATGGTGGTTTGAGCAAGAAATTGATGGAAACAGGCAAGGAGACTGCTGGCGGAGGTGGCGGCCTCGGCGGCTCGAATGGGCCCATTTCGGGCGGCTCGGCCTCGTCGACGGTCATTTGTCACCTGTCGGACACCTCATTGAGGATGCCATATGCCAGTTGTTTGCTAGGATCGAGCTCCAGCACGGCTACCTGTTGACGAAGCACAGGTTGTCCTACATCAGTGTAGCCCGCAATGGAATTGGCGAGAATGAGCTGGAGGACATTCTCGCTGGACGACGTTGTTTTGGACGACGTCTTCCAGTATCACTTGCCCCTGTCCGGCGTATTCCGCCGCTGTTGTGGACTCGCATCCGCAACGATCTACCCGACTATCTGAGCAGAAAGAGACGCCGACGGAATTGTGGTCGCCTGGCACCATGAACACTTCAAGACAGTCACCTAAGCAGGTATTTGGGGAACAAGAAGCAGTTGGTGTACATTCACTCGACCATGGCCGACTATTTCTGGGCAAATGGGCGGACAAGCCAAAGCCGTTCAGGTGCACCAGACAACAGATTCAGCTGGCGGCCGAGCAACTGGACTCGGCCATCCATTGTTCCGGCCGCGACAGCCAGAGCCGGCCCAAGTCCAGTCTGACGGGAACGAGTCGACTGGGCAGCGGCTCGGCTGGGCCCACCTCCAGGTCGGTGGCGGGGCTCGTTCAGTGTCCGCAATCGGCTCAGGAGCAGCGACCAACACGACGCCCGATTCCAATGGACACAGGCGAAGGCCGACCGTCGCGTTCCCATCAGCCCCTCTACTATCTCACCTCAGACAACCATCGTCAGGACCATAAACCAACCGATGCAATAACCAGTAACAACCACAGCAACTCCCCAACAACAACAACAACCAATTCTAGCAATACTAACACTGCTAGCGCAGGTGGACAAACTGATGGGCTTTCTGAGGCCGGAGACGAGCAGTATCAGCGTCGGTATAATTTGCGTAAACTGACAGAGTTGCCTCGCCATCTGTCAAGGTCCAATCGATTTGCAGACTTGGCCAGCTGCGTTCTGTTCAATTACAAGTGGCTGTTTGCTGCAATCAATGCTCTTGGCTTGCAGAGTCTCTTCAGAAGACTTCAATGAGGCGCTGGCTTGTCTAGAGGCTGCATTTCTCGAGAGGAAAGAGCTGGAACAGAGAGCAGCAGAGGAATAACTCAAATGGTCAGGAACAACAGGGGCAACAGGCGCACTCCTTTAATGAGCAGCAATTCGGGCGGCCTGTATTGGAGCAAGAGGATCCAAATGGGCTAGATTCGCGAGCTCTGGCTGCTATGATTAAACAACTGACCATCCTCAGGGCACCCTGAGATTGTCCTCGAGTGTACTCCACTCCAGACACGCAAATGTTAGCCTCGCAATTGATTGGACGCCTGTTATCGCTAGTGAAACAGCCATTGCAATTCGAGGCTTTGCCCTGTAAGAGTTCGGCCCCAAAGTTGTGCTGACAATCAAGAAAACAACGCAAATAACGACGACAACAGAAGCTATTTGGCTCAACTAATTGAGGCAATGCGACCAGGACGGCTGCTCGGATTGCGCCCTACTGCGCCCATCGGCCACTGTTTGCAATCGGCCGACGGCTTGCAGCTGAGCTCCCTCGAGGGCCACTCGTTTGCGGTGATGTGCATGGCGGCTCTGGCCGACCAGCGCCACTTGTTGGCCGTCTCGAACAAGTTCATCATGTGGGACATGTCCACTGGCGAGGTGGCCAGAGACGTGGACGCCCGGCTGGAGGGTTCGCTCATGAAGCAACTGGAATTGGGCCGCACCAACCAGTTTGCGATTGCATTCACCAGCTCCAATGTGGTGCTGGCCTCGACATTCTCACCCAACAGGTGGCCAAGTTTGAGCTGTCAGATGTGGCCAATTTGTGGCCATCTCTCGAGAGGCCAACTGCAACAGCAGCAGCAACAGCAACAACAACAACCAGAATGTTGCGACATTTTGGGCCTTCGCCTCATCGACGTCCTGAGAGCAAAGAGGTTCTTAGTGTGGACCAACTGCGGCTGGATAATCATGAGAATAGACAACACCGCCGGAGTTGACAGCAACAACAACAAGTGGCCAGGAGAGCCAGCAAACTGGAATTTGCATCAGAATGGACTACTCGATGAATATCATTGAAGAGGAGCTGGACTTTGTGGGCCAGATTCTGGATGTTCGTATCAACCAAATGGATGCAAACGAACTGGTCGACTTGTTGTTTGTTGCATTCAGGAACAAGCAAACAAACGAGCTGGAGTTGATGACTTTGGAGGTGATTTTTGACCGGCAAACAAGTAGCCACAAGAGTGTATTCATGTGGACAAGTCGCATTGTGTTCGATTGTTTTTCTTTCACTAATTCCAACGAGCAACTGGTGTTTTGTGATCCAAGAGGCAGCATCCATTTGAGTCGTAGACGACGCGTTTCCTGGTCGAGCCCCAAACTATTGCGAGCCAGCGGGAGGCCAACAACAGCAAGCAACCTGTTGGTCACTCCTCTAGATTAGGCCATCCAAGGCCAGTGTCTGCACCACTGGCGTTGGATGTAGAGACTCTGTCCAGTGCAGATTCAACGAGAATTCAAGAACCAATACGACCCGATGGAGTATTACGACCACTCAGAGAGACTGGAATTGGCCAGGTTCGAGCAGAAGATCGACAGGTCGAATGGCAACAACAATCAGCATAATAACGACAATAATAATGGCCAAGAGATGAGCAACATAAGTGCATTCAGGTTTGCATCTAGCGAACAGGAGTGTTTGATGAAACCAACAGAAGGAACTTGATGCAAAGGAGACGATTGAACTCCATATGCTTCATTAAGCTCTATTTCCAAGAGAGAATAATTGTAATGCAACTAAACGACGCACATGAAAGATACAACAACGAAGAGGTTGCAAGTAAATACAAGGAAAAGTGTCTGATGTTGCCGAGAAATGTCCGTAATGTGTGTATTGGAGTAAACAAGAGCCAATTGACCAGCATAATGATGAGAGCCAATGCTGCGGACGAGGAGGAGGAGAGCCACCATTTGATTGTTGCTGCTGCAAGGAGGATCTAGTCTATTCGATGGGGCGAGAACAATTGCTGAGATCGATCGAGGCCCATGCGGGCCGAATAACTCAACTGAGGCCCGTCAATTTGGTGTCCACCGCGACAGGTGGCAAGGGAGCGGCAAGAAAACCAGCGACCGGCAGCAGTCGACTTGTTTGGTGAGCGCCTCGATGGACAGGACAGTGAAGATCTGGAATCTGGCAAACATAAACAAAGAGACAGAGTCCATAGACAGACTGGACAGGCCCATTGAGTTGATGAGTTTAGCCACAGGCAAACCAGCACAACAACAACAACAACAGCAGAGGCCACTTGTTGCCTGTGTGGCTCGAACCGAGCTAGCCATTTGGAACTGGAAGACGCTACGGATCTGTTGTCGTTTGACGGTGGCCAATCTGTTGCAAGAGCACCAAATGCAAGCAAATGGAAATGTAAACAAAACGAAAGACGCGCAGGAACAAGAAACGGAAGATGTTTTAAAGCTGGAAGCTCGGATTAACTACTGCAAACTGAGTCAGACAGGTAGATACCTGTTCGTGGCCACAACTAGTACTCTGCATTTGCTGGCTCTGGAGGAAATGCAGCCGCTGAGCACTACTAGCAAGGCAGTTAGTCGCCTGGCCTCGTCCGAATGCGGAGAAGTGCGAACGAGGCCAGTATTTAGTTTTGCTTTACCAGCTAATTGCAAACGATGCAGGAGAGCCAAGTTTATTGGCCAAGACTCGAGGCTGTTGTGTGTATTGAGGCGAATGTGAGCCCCAACTCGTTCGTGGAAGGCGGCCAACAACAAGAGGCTTGGCCAGCGTCGGAGGAGCAGCTTCACCTGCGTTCGGGCCTCCATTGGGCGCCTCGTCATCATCAACTACTGCATTCCAGACGGACGCCGTTTATTCACCATCGACTATCTGACGCCCGCAATCCAGAGCTCAAAGAATACGCAACATCTATCGGCTGGCGCGAGAAACAAGCAAAGCCGGCCAAAGAACAACAACAACGACAACGATAGTAAAGAGGCCCAAAAACAATTGCAACAGCGTCAAATTGGTCGTCTCCAGAGGGGACTGGAGATATTCGCCTGCCGGCCATCAGCCACGATGGCCAATCCATCATTTGCGCCGAGCTGATGTTTGTCGGGCGCAAGACTGACAGGCCAGGCGAGCCGGACGAGCAGCTGGCCAGTCGGCCAGAGACCAGACGGAGATCCTCTGGACAGCAACAGCAGATAGTGTTGAGCATTCATTCGAGCCGCGATGGCCAGTTGATGCGGACAGTGGACTTGACAAAGATAGTGGCCATTGAACAAACAACAGCATCCTCTAGAAATGCAATGCAATCTAGTAGGCCGCAACCAAACAAGACAAAATCACCCACCACTAGCCAGGTCTCCAATTGGCGCCGATCAGTTCACCCGGATAAAGTCCATCAAATACTTGGACAGACAGACGATCGTGGCCCTGATTGACGACGTTACCGGCTCGGCTTTACCTCATAGACACGAGCGCCGGGCAACTTGTTGCCTATCTCGCGAGCTGGAATGGACAGCTATCATCGGACGGCCGTTACGGCCTCACGAGGATGCTCAAATCGGCCTCGAACACTTCGCTGGCCGGCAAATCCAATGCCAATGCAGGCCCTTCTTCTTCGTCCTCCTCTTCTTATAACTCAGCCACGGCCAGTGGGCGCTCCTCTTCAGGCTTCTCATCGTCCAGTGGGGCTTGCACTTGCTGGAAATGCGCCGTTGCAAGCCCATCAAAACTTTGCTCAGTTTGGACAGATTGGCGATGATTGCAAAAGAGCGAACACCAGTCGATCGGCGCTAGTAATGACCGGCGAGATATTGCTGCGGCTTCAGTAAGCCAAACGACGCCTATGTCTATTATCACGACCTCAGGCTCAAGCGTCTGCTGCCAATTAGGCTCCGAGATAGCAAAGTTATTGCAAACTACAAGCAATCGGTGCCCATAAGCGCCCTGAAGTGCTCCAACGACGGGCTGGCCCTCATTCTGGGCCTCTCGGACGGCTCGCTCAGCTCGTTGGCTATCGTCGATCCGCAATCCAGCGACACCCAAACGAGCCTGGCTCAATACCCGTCCAGGCGACGAGCAGACGACACCCAAAGGTTGCAATAAATAAACAAACGAGCAAGCAAACACAACAACAACAAACAACAACAACAGTCTGGCTCGGTCTAGCTGGAATCTGTTCAGTTCAATGCTTTTATCTGGTGATGCTCGTTGCATTGTGTTGTCTTATGGTTGACATATACATGTATGCATCTATCTTGACTGTATTGGCTCTGTTTGCTAGATAGACAACTTGTCTTATGGATTCAATTCTACATTGTTGCCTCGTCCCAAATGGCCTTGACGACGTTCCTTTGCATAGTCGACTTGTGTTTGTTGAGGAGATCATCGCATAGGCGAATGTATTCCATTTGTATGATGAGCTCGGCGGTCTCGTTGTTCAAGGCCCTGTATCTGTAATGGTGCGAGCTCAGCTGCTGCTCGTAAGCGGCCGGCCTCAGGATATGCCCGAAGGCCCTAATGAGGTACTCGCACACGCCGAACGCATACTTGTTGAGTAGCTCGGCCACCTTCGGCACCACCACCACCCATTTGCCTCTCCGCTTCGGGTCGGCCAGACGACTCAGGTACTTCACGTCGGGATCGTTGCGGGCCCTATGGCGCAGGTACACCAGCATCGCCTGGGCCTCTTCTTGGCCCATCAACGAGATCCCCACGGCCTTCTCTCTGAGCAACTGTCTGTTGTCCGTCTCTCGGGCCTCATTCAGGAAGATCCTCCTGCGGCTGGTCTCGATGACGCCATTCCACATGCGCCTGATGTCGTCCAGGTTCTGTTTGGAGGCATCCATTTGGGGCCACTTCAGTCGCCTCAGGTAGATGTACCTACATTGCTGGGCATGCCAGACGGCCACCTGCCTGATGACGCTGTCGATGCGACGCAGGGGCCAAGCCTGTCCTCTGGTGCCATCAATTTGGTGCCCGTCGCGAGTTCGTTCCTCTTGAGGGTATCATACGAGAGAGGACCACATTCAATGTCGTCAGTATCCATCAGTTTGAGCAACGATATAAACTGAATAATGGGCTCCAGCCGCAACCCCTGGATCTCTAGCCGGTCCTCGTCGGACATGTCAAGACCCTCCACCAAACCCTGCGACCACCTCACCGCCTCCACCAGATTATCCAGCGGATTATCGGTGGCCACTTTGTCCACCAGCAGGTTGTTGAATGCATCATAGTCGTCCTGGAACTTGTCCTTTGTGGGCGTCCACGGATTGGCCCCCCGCCGCCGCCGCCACCGCCGCCGCCGCCGCCGCCGCCGCCACCGCCGCCACCGCCGCCACCGCCGGTCAGGAAGCTCATCCAATTCACGCTACCGGCCACAGGTTGGCCCATTCCCAGCACAGTCGATACAACAACAACCACCACCATCACCAACACAGGCGGGTGTCGATGTGTGGTGGCAGTTGCAACAGCTAGCAATGGCGGCAGAGATCATCATTGACGGCTAGAGGCTATGAAGCGAACAAATAAATATATTCGGCTTATATATTAAGATCTCAACTGCTTGAGGTGCCAAGTTATTGTTTTTGCACTCTCCGTCTGGCTGTCTCTTGTTTTGTTTTCTAACTCTATCGCTATTTGATTCGGCTCGAACTAACAGAGAGTCCTGTATCCGAAAATCACACGGAGAGGAGTAGCCAAAAAGGCCTAAAAGGCTTACGTAAGCGACTTCGTCATTTTACATTCCATGAACAAACCACTCTTCAACTCTTTAGAAACACATAAACTACACACTCAGATGTAAGCAAAAATGCAAAACTACAAGACGACAGTGACGACGACCGCCCCCAATGACATTCGCCTGCAAATACTCTACGACCGAAGCTGGCCAAGTCCTCCAGAGAGATAAAAATAACTTCATTCGGGCACCCCAACTACATGTGGAAATAAACGTCGCTACCTTTTCACGTGTGCCCTTTGTATCGAGCCGAGCATCAGGTACACCACATGACAGACGACGAGCTGCAACTTGGAGTCTGTAAACATACCGCAATAGACAGGACCAACTGCCAAGTTGAAACGGGCTCCAACTGGCCAACTGGACAACGAGACTACTCTTTAATTCCTCTAGTTGTATGTATCTGTCTTTCTATTTCTGCTTGCTGATGATGGCCATCACTCCCAGGGCGAGCTTGTCCTCGTCTTTGTTCACCAACGACTCACACAGTTTGTATCTGATCCAGCCGTAGACGAAGCCGTCCAACAGTTGGCCCTCCAACGAACTGTACCTGTCCTCCGGGCTCGAGCATTCTCGCCTCGTACATGGCCGGCTTGTAGACGTCAGGCCCGAACTGTTCCATGTAGTACTGGCATGGCTCCACCAGAAACATCCTCACGAGGCTCCGAACTCCCTTCTGGTCCACTATGAGCCGGCCCCTCTTCTCGTCATTCACCTTCTGCAGGTAGATGCGGCCCTCGAAGTCCAGCGAATAGGCTCGTATGGTCTCGTAGGCAATCTGGGCAATATTCTTGCCACGAAGCGACTTGATTCCACAGACAATCCCCATCGGGTCGATGGCCACGTCCACCTGCCTGTTGAGCAACGAGGCCAGGCTGTTCTTGGAGGCCAGATGCTTGTTGATCACTGCATTCAGGAAGGTCTCGGCCTTGGCCAGCGTCAACTGGTCGGCCTGTTGCCTGATTCGTAGGTAGTTCTGCGGATAGACGTGGTGGCAGTCGATGGCGTGCCTCAGCGACACCTTATGGACCAGCGAGACGATGCGCCTCGGGACGGGGCTCATCTTGCTGGTGTGCCGGTGAGCCTCGCCACTTGTGGCTCGGTCGTTGCGCCACAGGATTGCGTAACTGTAACGGTCGCATCGGCCCCGAATGGTGTCGAGGGCCAGCAACTGCTCGAGGGCCTCAGTGGTGGCCCGGTTCTTGAATAGATTGACGCCGCCTGCGCGCTCCCGCTGGAGCCACTGTCGGGCGGCTGCATGTTGGCCTCGACAGAGGTCGAGTTAGTGGCGTCCACCAGATAATCATTGATTCGGTTGTACATGCGATGGTAGTAGCGACCATGGAAGAGGCGCACCACATTCCAGTTGTTCTGTTCGCCATCAGGAATTCCATGCCGCTGCTCGCCGGCCACGACGAGTCCTCCTGCTTCTCGGCCTTAGCAGTGGTCAGCCCACCTGCGGCTGTAGTCGACTCGGCGGCCACCTCGTTCTCTTCCGCGTCCGCCTCCTCGATGGAGGCCAAATTCAGCTCCTCGTCGCCCTCAATGCAACTGAACACTGTCAAGCCGGCCTGCTCTGAGGCTGGCCCGTCGCCGAGCTGCTCGTCTTCGTCCTCTTCGGCGCCAATCAACTGAGAGATCATCCCGGCGTACGGGCGGCAAATCTACGGCGTGTCTCACCTGCACCTTCTCCTCGGCCACCACCACCACCACCAGCGCAAGGAGCAGCGTCAGGCCAGCGAGAGATACTTCTTTCAACATAATAAACTGTATTTAGGTGCACTTGTTTAGTATTTATGTATGTATTGATGAGGACCTTGTTTACCAAGTGATACTTGGAATGGATCAAGCAAAGCAGACACGACAGCCTCTCTCGCATGACAAGAATGTTGCTAAAAATAGCCGGCCACGCGGACAGTAAACAAGTAGTAGGCAAAACGAAAACGATAACTAAAAGTTAGAGGTTGAGATGGAGTCCTCGTGGAAGTGATTGTAATGCTGCTGTGGTGGATGTTTGCTGGTCTCTAGAGGCGCCTCTCACGCCTTTGTTTATTCAATTTAGACACCAAAATATCACATTATAAGCCTCTCTGTTTTTGGTCATCAGTCTGGCCTGGTCAGCGCTTGAACGCCAACACTTCACCTGGCGTGTCCATCACCACCGCTATCGACAATAAGACGATAGAAGTGTGGAATGTCACCCAAGATGTCGGTCCTCGTCGTGTTGTTTGTGTCTGCGTCCGCGTCTGCAAGTCACTCTCACTCTTAATAGTATTAACATAACAAACTAGTCTTAATCTTGTCCTATTTAGTATTTCCATGAGACGTCTATCCTCAGGTTGTTGTTGTTGTGGTGGTGGTCACTTCTCCTGTTCGGCCAGTGTCTTCTTGAGCGAGAACGTCTTGAGCTCCACAAACTCCTTGGCGGCCTCGTCGTTGGTGCGCTGCGCGACAGGATCCTCAGTATGGTCCAGCCCGTCTCGTCCATGTAGATGGACTTGCCCAAATGGAACCAGCCCGCGCAGTTGCCCTGGTCGAGGATGTCTTTGAGCTGTAGCACGGCCACGCCCACCGGGCGATCCTTCAACAAACCCAAACTAAAGCCGCTGTAGTGTTTCACCACCATGTGAATCTCGAAGAACTTGGGATCCACTTCGTTGCCCAGCGACACCTGGAAGGTTTCGTTGTATTTGGGCGACAGGCCGCCACTTTGCTGGCTCTTCGTCTCGAACTTGCGCTTCTTGAGGTCGCCCAGGGTGGGCCCGATGATGCTCACCTCCACGAAGGGCTTGAACTTCTTGTCGGGCGGCCAGTCGAGGTCCTTGCATTCCACAATCTTGATGGTCACCTTGTGTTCGCCGCTGCCCGGATGGGTGGTCAGGTCGACGTCGATGTTCGCGAGGCCGGCCTTCTCGTCGGCATGGTGGCGGCCCTGCTGCACCTGTGTCTGAATGAACGTCCTGATGAGGGTGTCCGTGCTCTGGGTGTACAGCGACAGGGCGTTGTTCAGCGACTGCAACTCGGGACTCTTGTCCAGATAGGTCAGCTTCAGCCCGTTTCCGCCCGCATGGAAGTAGTTCTTAATGGTACACAGGGCAACACTCAGCACCAGACACTGTTTCATGGTCAAGTTTCGCTCGGATTGCAGCGCCTCAGCCACGCCCAGCGCCCCGGTCACCTTATTGGTTTGCATATGGTTCTTGAAGAGACGCGACACGTCCTCGATCTTGGCGTTGGGCAAATTGTGCAACAGGTTCCTCTCGGAGGCGGGCGGCAACACGATGGTCTTCTCCAGTGTGTGAATCACCAGCTTCCATAGTTCCTTGAGGAGCCTCTTGAGGACCGCCCGTTCGCAGAACTGCGCCAACATGGTTAGTTTGCCATCGAGCAACTCCATCAGCGGATGCAGAATGTGGTCCGTCTCGGCGGTGATCTCGTTGGCCTCATTGCCGTCCAGCCGACTCGGGTCAAAGGCCGAACCTGTGGCTCCATTGGTCACGGCTCCGGCCAGTCCGCGGGGCCGCCCAGCGCATTGCCACGCAACTGCGACAACAGCAGGCCCATCTTCTGGATGGAGTCCCTAATGATGGGCCTCATGCTCGACGAGAACACTGCACTCAGCTCGTCCAGGACACCATTCAGGCTCTGCGTCAGGCCGTGCAAGATGTCCGCCGCGTCCGTCTCCAGGTCGGCGCCGCCCATCGACTCGATCATCTTGTCCAGCTGGACACGCATCTGTTGGATGTTGTTCATCAGCGTACAGGCCGTCTTCTCTGTCTCGATGTGGTTGGGGAACTCACTCTTCAGGATGTCCGCATACGACGACAGCACCTTGACGATGGTCTTGGCGAAGCGTTTCATGTAGCGCTTCACTATCTCGGGGTCAGGACACTCGAGCTTGCTGATGACATCGAAACACTGCGTCAGCTGGGTGAAGATGTCACCACACTGTTGGAAAGAGTGTATGCTCGGAGCTCTGGGGAAGCCGTCGGCTTTTGTCCCGCTGGAAGGCACTGTTCACCTGTTTCAGGCTGACCTCGTCGTTGTCGTTGAGCCACTGCATGACGAAGGGCTCGAACCAGGTCGGATATTCGGGTACTTTGTCCTTAAGCTGCGGGATGTCCCTACAATAGGTGTTGTAGAGCCACTTAACTCTAAAGTGCAAATTCATATACTCGTTGCTCTTGAAGGTTCGCTCTTGTTCGTGGCCTCGAGCGAGTACTTCATCTCCATGGCGAACAGCGTCCACATGGTGAAGGCCGACAGGTGGCCGATATTGAGCTCCTGCAGGAACTGGCTCAGCACTGGCGCGTACTGAGTTTTGTCCTCCTCGATTACGCTCACAGCCAAGTGTCATCAGTTGCTGCCAGAACTCGAACGACAGAGGCGCGTTCTCGTCCTGTTGTAGGCTCGTCGAGTTGTTGTTGTTATTGTTATTGGGGCCATGAGGCTGATTGGCCGACGTACCCACAGTCTGTCTGTCATGTCCGCCGCTAATCGAATCACCTGCATTGGCGGCCACGGAAGCAGCCCCAGTCGTCCCTGGTGCTGCTGCTGCTCCTGTAGTAGTGCCTCCATTGGCGGCCCCTAATGCACCTGGCGGCTGACCGCTGGCGTCACTTCCGGCCTTGCTCTTCTTCTTTTTGTTCGCCATCTAATTGCTGTGACAGGTTGCCTTTGTAGAGTTCGGCTGGCGCAGAGGCCGTCGAACAGCATCTGATAGGTGGACTTGAGGCGAGGCAGTGGCACAGTCCTTCACCACCGAGCTGGCCTCGGCGGACTGGGCAACTCCTGCACCTTCATACGGAAAAAGGTGATGCTTGTTGGAGGTCCACCGTGGACTTGAGGTCCTGGAGGCGCTCCTTGTTGGAGGCGGGAAAGTTGTTACGGTAGCTGGACAGGTCAATACGGAGCGAGTTGTGCAGTTGGTCCAGCAGTTTGATGAACTTCTCCTTGCCAAAGTTGGAGGCTGCAAAGCGATCGCTTGCGCTGACCGCCGACGAGGCCGCCGTATGCGCATAGTAGGCGTTGATGTTGGCTAACAGAGTGGACATGACGGCCGGCACGCCCGGACACAGGTACTTCGTGGACAGGCAGGAAGTGGCTGCAGGGTAGGTTGTTGTGGTTGTTGTTGTGGTTAGATGATTGTATTCAGTAAAATGACAACAGAGGATAGATACCTATTTGGGTGGTTACTTACGTCATTGCCTGATAGATGGCCTCCACTCCTGTAGCGCATGGCAAACTCGTTGACAATCTCCTGGGCGGGATAGTCGAAGTAGGTCTTCCAGGCCTCGTCTTGGCCCTTCGTCTCAGGTATCTTGACGCCATTGTTCTCCTTCTCGCACAGGTAGTGGAAGAGGTTCTCGTGCAAACACGTGTACTGCACATGGTAGGGGCCACCTTCTCTTCGCCCTTGATTTCCACGCTGATGTGCAACTTTATGGCGCCCGACACGGCCGACTTGTCCGACCTCTTCTCGAGATTGTACCAGACGTCCATTTCGCCGCTCAGCGTCCTCACCTCGATGATTGTCTGGCCCAAGAAGTCGTCCGATTCGCGCGTCAACTTCTGTCTCAATCTCGACTTCAAGTCGTTGTCCTCATCCCAAACGCGCACCTTAATTCTATCATATGAATTGTGACATTCAAATGAGAATCTCTCGTTCCAAACGGGATTCAGCTCTGGGAGATGGTCTTCGTGCGTCGCTTCGTCTTGCCCACCTGTACGGTCACATAAGGGTCACTAGTTCCGCCCTTGTCCTTGGCAATCAGGCCTGGGCGCATTCGACGGTGATCACAATCTTGGCCGACCACTTTGAGGTGCCGTCGAGGACACTCTGCTTGACCACCTTCATGTAGCCAGTGTGGCTCTTCTCGTCCACAGTGAACACGTTCCTAATCAACTCGAACACTTCAGGCCGACTCTGTTCTCGGTCCTGCATGCGCTGTTTCATGGCCACTATGATGTTGCTTGCCCTGTCCTCGGCGCCCTTCTTCGACGACTTCTCCACCGCCCGCTGCAAACAGTCGGCATTCAGCAGGTCCTTGCACTTCACATGGCACTTCACCGAGCACTCGCCACACCGGACGCCCTGGCGCGACAAACCCCACAACAGGCCGCCGCACTCGTGACGGTAGGTGGGCCGGGTGGCCGTCCAGAGTGGCAAAGTTGTGCGGTGTCGTGTCCGAGATGGGATAGATGAGGCCCTGGAGGGTTTTCTTGTAGACGTGCATCTTGAGTTCTTCGTCGTTCAACGATGGCCTCGGCACAGGTGTCAGGCCGGCCGTGCCCCCGTTTACTGGCCGCCATGGTTTTGAGCACGAGCTCGCTAACGGCGGGCGTCGCCCAGCAGCCCTCGGCCGGAGACCCGGCGTGGCATCGATGTCCTTGAAGAGCGGATTGTCGCCGTCTCGCGCCCACAAACTCTTGCTTCCATCGCAACTGTTTTGTCTGGCGCCAGTCTGTGAAATTGCAAATTCAAGAGGTGTAAATAGGTTGATCGATTAGTTTTCGAGTTGGTTTGATGATGTTTGAGACTGAGAGCACAATGGAAACAATATTGCAAACAATTAACCTGGCCGGAGGTGCCACCAGACAAAGGTAGTAATGTTGCATGTTGGAGAATATTAAACGCTAGAAATATATGAACTCTCGAGCGCATGTCGTACAGTGTGAGTGTCTCAGTTTAAACTCACTGACTGACCGAAATATCTCGTCACTCTCAACACGTGTCGTCTCGTTGTAGGATTGATAAAGCAAATCTACAAAGCACGCAAACAGAATACAACAGAACACAACACATTAGCGAATTGACAAGAATCACACTGACCACCAGTCAGGCGCACCCACCACCACCACCACCACCACCACCACCACTGTAATGAGGCCAAATGCAAAAGTTGCCCTCCAGCTGTCCGTCCGTCGATTGAGGCCAACAGCCTTCTATGGGGGCACTTAATGTGATTATGCGCCGACAGGAAGTTGGGCCGCCATAACGCGCCGGACAGAAGGTGGCCGCCTGACGACACATGAACAACAAAAACATCCGAGGAAGTCTCTGGCGTTTCTGTCCGCCACGTCCACAGATACACAAGAAAATGCGCTTGTTTTAGGTGGAACAAAGTTGTCTGTCCTACTCGTCGTCGTCCACTTGGTCGTCGTCTCGATACTAACCGCGGCCACCAGCCATTTGGTTCTATTGCTGCTCGTCGAGGGCTGCTTGCTGTTATTGTTGCCACTTGACGAGACACTGCCTCGTTGTCGCTAGTGACCGAAGTTCGTTCTCCTGGCCGATGTTGCTGAGCTTTCAGGTGCAAGTAAGGCCGTCGTTCGTCATGGTTTGCTGTTGGCTCGTCGCCGCCGCCGCCGTCTGTTCATCTGGCCGGCTGTCGGATTGATAATCAGCCGCGCCGCTACTTGTCGTGGTTGTTGTCGTCGTCGTCGTGGTGGTGGTCTCGAGGTCGAGCCTCTTGGCCAGCATTTTCGAGCGCCAAAACTCTCGCGCCTCAGTCGATAGCGTTCCATCGATTGGATCTCATCCATTTGGTTGCCATTTGAATTCTGCTCGAGTTGTTGTTGCTGTTGTTGTTGATGATGATAGCCATCGTAGTTTGGTGTACTTGTAAAGGCGAGGCCATTTGTCATGTTGTTTTGGTGGTGGTCGATGTCTGTGGGCGTGTAAGTTTGGTGTTGCGCGTAACACCATTCCTAAAGCCGCTCGTTTCCATCGTCCAACTTGAATCTTAGCCTCGACTCTTGTTCATCAGCGCCCGCAGGAGCGACGCCCATCTCACCTGATGGCCGGCGTAGATCATTCGAGTCGATAAAACTGTGTTTGCGTTGCTGCGACTCGCAAGAGCTCATCAACTCGATGCAACTCGGCCCCAAACTTGGATGGCCTCCATTGCTGCTGCTGCTGCTGTTGGTCTTGTTCTGGCAAAGCGGAATCTACCTGAGTGTGATTGTGATCTAGCATTGAGGTGGGCCTGGAGGCGGGCGGCGTCTGCTGCTGTGGCTGCTGCTGCTGGTTATTAGCGGCGCCACTTGAGAAGCCGAAAGGAGACGACAAGTTGAACAGGTAACGCGTGAGGCTGGTCGCCGAGGCGGAAAAGACTGCGGCCGGTCTGGCTCCAAGTTGGCGCCATTTCCGGACGTCGTGGCGCCCGCCGACTCTATACTATCATTATTTGGCGCCAATTGACGCTGTCGCTGGTCTAGAACAACACCGCCACTACTCGGCGTGGGCCGATCTTGGAAATGTCGTTGATGTTGATGTTGTTGTTGTCGCCTGTCGACGTTGGCTGCCGGCGGCGAAGATTGTGGATGCTGCTGCTGCTGCTGTGGTTGTAGTTGCGGTTGTAGTGCTCGTCAATGTTTCCAAACCAACTACTTGTGGTGGTTGCTGAAGGCAATGGCGGCGGCGGCTGGCCGACATTCGGACGACTTAGGCTGATGCGGGCGCTGTGCTGGGCCACGCGGAATTGTGTTGTCGGCGATGGACACGCCCCTGCGGCGGCGGCGGCGGCGGTGCTGGCGACGGCACCCACCGGACCTGGCGGCGATGGGCTACCATTGGCTGCCGTGGGACTGCTCGGGGCAGTCTGGAAGATGGTCAACAGTGACTGGGTGAAGGAGCCGAAGAAGGTCTGCTGCTGCTGTTGGATGTTCGTGGGCCGGCCTTGGACGTCGCAATCCAAGGCGAGATGTCCGTTCGATTGGCCTCCATTAGGCCAGGCGTAGTGGTGGTGGTGGTGGCGCCCATTCGGCACCATTATAGGCGGCCGGTGATTGTCGGAGAAGCAGCCGGCTGCCGAGACGCACTCTCTTTGGCCGCCCATCGACGACGAGGCCGACTGATTATGATTGTCGATGCTGCAATTGATATGACGATTTCCATCGATGTCGTCGTCGTCATCATGGCCGCCGTCTTGGTCAAGCATTGGCTTGGTGGTGGACGACTCGTCCAGCGAGCAAGACTTGGCGTGTCCATAACCTCCGGCCACCACTTCTGGTCTCTTATCATTGGCTATCGATTTCTCACTATCAGCATTGTGTTGTTCTTCTTCTAGTCGATAGGCTGAAAGGACCGACAGTCGTCTCTTGTCATCTATCTCAGTTGTTGATGCTCGCTTGTTGATCGCGCCAGTCTCGCCGTTCGTCTGTCTGAAGGTATAATCGTCGATTGTGCTTTTGCTTGCTCTTTGATTGGCATGGCGCCACTTTCATGATGACTCTGAGTAGTAGTCATTAGGATCGGCGAGTCGTTTATTTTCGAGATGCTGGAAGGAGTAGCAACAGAGGCGGCTCTCGAAAGAGGTCTGGGTTGATTTGCACAAATACAGGTGCAGCCTGTCGGCGACATCTGCCAATCGTTCCACTAATTGCTGACTGGAGGCCTGGTGGTCGTCGTGGTAGTCGTCGTATTGGTCGTCTACCTGGCCTGGCCTCAATTCTCTTGTTCTGGCCGCGTTGGCACGAACAACTTCCGGATAATTGAGAGTTATTATCAACCGATGCACTTGGCTGCTTTGTGGATTCAACCTCTTTTCGTCTCTTAACGTCGTCGTCTGTCTGGTCTTAGTGGCTTCGTTCTCGCCAGCCGATGAGGTTGATCTACCTCCATTAACTAGATTGTATTGTTCTAATATTGTTGACTTTGAATCAGTGCATTTTACGTGACAATCATTTTGGCATTTTGGGGATGCAGACGACGACGACGACGACGATATTCTTTTCGCCACGATTGCGGTCGATGCAGGCCAATCATTTAGCTGGTTGTAGTCATTTAATGGCCTTGTTTTAACGTCGTCCTGGTGGTAGTTTACCTTTGTCTCGGCTCCAGCATCAGCATCGGCATCATCATATGTCTGCCTGCTGGTGGACGCAGTCTCGTCGTAGTCGCTCTGGCCGGGCATTAAATTCAACTTACCAACTGGATGGTCGTCATGCTCAGGTGGTTGATGGCGCCCAATCGGACTTGAATTGGTGGTTACATCGGATTGGGCCCAAATTGAGCCCAAACTCGCGGTTGTCTTTGTCATTAGCTGCGGCGGTGGCGGTGGCGATTTAGAGTCAACGTAATCCGTATTCAATTCGTCCAATGCGTTGCTATTCTGCTGCTCTCCATTGGCCATGCCAAACTCGAGAACAAGTTGCTATTCCGCTCACGGCCCTCGTTCGCTTGGGCCAGTTATCATCAAGTCGCCGTCGTCGTCGTTGTTGTTGTTGTTGTTGTTGTTGTTGTATTTATTGGCATAGGACAACGACGACGAAGAGGAGGGGATGACGACGAGACTGACGACGATCCAGCCACATCTCCTTGGCCGTGCAGCGTTTCATCAAACTTGTTTAGCTTATTTGCTGCCGGCAAAGCATAACAAATAGAGCCTCTCGTTGGATCGTTCAACTGCAAGCTGTCGTCCCGACAGGCGTCAGAGGCTCGCCATAGCCATACGTCTGCTCCTCATGCTGGTGGTGGTCGTGGGGTCTCATCGACGCCGCGTTTGCTGCTGGCGTCGGCGGCCACAAACAATCAGCCGGGCCTCCCAAGCCACTTTGATTGCTCGTAAAATGATTTAGCCCGTGGTTGTTGTTACGCAACTGACAACATTTGCCGCCACTCCTACAAGCTCTGTTGTTTGTCGTCTCCGGCCGTCACTTCCAGCGTTGCCGACCTCAATGGGATTCAAGTTTAGTAAGTCGCCGTAGCTGAAACTGTGGCGTATTGCGGAGCTACTGCTGTTGCTGCTCATATTGGCCGCCATTTGTTGTTGTGTCTGTCCGCGAACTTGGCCCCTGTCAAACATGTTACATTGGCCCTCATTGAGGAAGGACGACGACGACGACGACGAGGATGAAGACGACGACGACGACATTGATGGCGTTGGCGACGACAGTAACAATTGACGGCTACACTTGGCGCCCTCAATAGGCTCAACCATTTCATCCTGTTGTCCATATTTGATGTCTGGTCCATTGTTTGACTGGCCGCAGGTGTCAAAGTTAATGTGTGCTCACCCATGTGCTGGTTCAAATAGGACTTGCCTGCTATGGTCAACGTGTTGTTGTTGGTGTTGCTGCTGTTTGCTCGCTCCATCAATGAAGTCAGGACCCTCTCCTGGTCGGACTGGCTCAGTTGGCGCTCGAAACTGGCCTCGCCCAGCAGAGACTCGCAAGAGGCGCTGATATTCTTGCCAATCACTGCGCCTGTGTTGTCTTCCTCTTCGTGTCGTTCACCTGAACTCTCATCTTGTCGGCTAACATTGTCAATTGGCTCCAATTTGTCCGGATGATACTCGCTGGACCTCCACTGGTTTGCTTCTCTTCAGGCTTCTGTTTGCCTTCCGCTGGGCCTGACAGCACTGACGAGGCCGCCGTCACTCTTTTCAGGCAAACTTGAATCGACGACATGAAGACCTCTGGTCGTATTGGTGGTTGTGGTGGTGGTGCTGCTCTTTTGCTCATTATTTGAGGCTGACTTCTGGGTGCAGTCGATCACCTGGCCGAGGTGCTTTGTCTTCTTTCTCTTTATATCTGTCTCGCTAGTAGTATCGTTTGCATACTTGATGATTTGGTCAGTCTCTTCTTCGTCTCGCTCCAGCAGACTTATATCGAGCTCATCGTCGCCCGTCGGGCCGACTTCCTGCAGGTTGCTGCCGCTGGTGCTCCTGCTGCTGCTATTGCTGTCCAGCCGGCCACCTGAATACTGTTCGGCCGACTGAGGATCTCCATCTGTTTGCTGTTTGTTAGCCAGCATTTGTTGTTGTTATTTGTAGTTGTTCTGTTCTGGACGCGTAAGATGCTGTTGATGGCGGCGAAGGCTGGAGATGAGGCTGAGGTGGCACATTAATGGCAAGTAGCTTATTATCATCCAACGACCAGATGCTTCGATGTTGGCCGATGCTGCTCCTCCAACTGCCAACTTGATTCATGTCCATCGACACCGTAATCGAGTCCACCAGCCTCCACTGACGGCCAACCTCCTCCGGTGGCCCCTGCAAGAGGCCTGACTGCGTTGGTTGGCGCCACTTCAGCACGCCGCCTGTAGGGGCCAGCAGCTGCTGGGCGCAGAAGGTCGGCGTTGCAGTTGGCGATGATAATGAATCGACGGTGGGCCGTCTCGCTGGTGTCGACGCCAAAGCTCGCCATCATCATCGAGGCCAGCCAGCTGAGGTGGTAGGCGCCCATTGAATTCAGAGACACCCATCGGCGGGCCAGTCGGAGTTTGCGCCCGACGACGACGACGATGAGGCTTGGACCGATGGGTGATGGTTGGCCAGTCGTTGTTGCAATGCGGCCTGTTTCTGGTGCACTTGCCGGAGCTGCCTCTTAATTGAGATGGAGTCCATCGGCTGGTGGTGGTGGTGGTGGTAGTCGTATTGGTCTTGGTCCTGGTCGTCCAGGGCGACGTTATGGTTGCCCATTGACTGGCGTTGATTCAATTCAAAAGATGAATGATAGTAATCGAGCTCGCGCGAGCCTACCCGACGTTTGTGTGGTATTGTTTGATCATAGTAAAAATTGGCAAGTAGCTGTCGATGGTCCAGCTTATGTTGATGATGATGATTATGTTGTTGTTGATATGGCTGTAGAGGTGCACCAATCAACAGAGGCGAGTGAAGATCTTCCATCAGGAGATTATTTTCCGGTGCGTTGATGGAATGTCGACGACCAGTGGCCGTAGTTACATCCACCAGAGGGGCGGCGTTGATTATTTGTATTGACTGCTGGCCTGGAAGCGACGGTCGGTGGTGGGCCCCACTTCTGACTGGACGGGCGGGCGCCTCAACTGGCCACTTTGGGCCTCGAGTGTTGGGCACAGTTGAGGTGGGTGCTGACGTGAAGGTCGGTCGAGCTGCAAAATTGGCCAATCATGGCGCTCGTCACTCTCGTCCTGGCAACTAAACTTGATTGATCGAGACTGGCCGAGTAATTTCCAATGACCTTAGGGCTGGCTGAGGCGCTGGCAATAGAGCGCGCCACTGGCCAGCCCGAAATCACCTTGAAAATTTGGCACGAAACTCTTTGTCGTCGTGGTCGTTGGGCTCTGCCGATGATGACCTCGGCCAGACAACTGGCCGACGACACGACAGGCGCCAAATTGGCACACGAAAGCTTCTGTGGTGGTGGCTGTTGTTGTCGATGTTGATCGCTGTGTAAATTGATGTCGTTGTTTCTATTCAGTGGGCGCGCGGGCGGGCCAGACAGACAGGACAATGAGGACGACAACAGTCTCACTTGACGGCCACCAACTTGCGGGCCCTCATCTGGCGCCGCCAAGACTCTCGACGATCCACTGGCATGATTGTCGTCTGGCGGGCCAAATTGATGTCGTTGGAGTATCAATGATTTGTCGTCATGGCGGTAGTGGTGCTGGTCGGCGGGCGCCGGTGGCGGCGGCCAGTAGTAGGGGTTGTTGTTGTTGGAGGCGACGCAAGTGCAATTCTAGTTGGCGCTCTTGTCTTTGGCGCTCTTGTCTTTGGCGCTGTTCCGTTCCACTTGACAAGTAAGTTCGTGAGCTGAACTCATTTGGATGACTACCACCACCACCACCACCACCACCACCAAGCCGGCCAGCAGAGGCAGGAAAACGCTGATTGGCTTCCAACGTCGAGCCTGCCGATGACGTAGAGAGCCATGGCCGAAATTTGTTGTTGTTGTTGTTGTCGTAAGGAAACAAGTTTGTTGTTGGCTTCTTGTTCTTTGGCAGCCGCCGCATCTGCCTCTACCGCCCTCAGTTCCATTTGATTATTATCGCTCTGATGGCGGTGGGGTGGCCGCTTAGAGGAGTTGGCCGTCCGGCCGCGGATAAGTAAGGCAAACAAGGCTCGTATAGGTGTTGATATGGCAACCGAAACTCGGCCGGCTGCTCGTGCGGGCGCCCAACCATCGGCAATTCGGCTCGTAGGGTGCCCATCCGCGGCCTTACAGTGTGCAGCTCACGGACGAGTTGAAACATTGGCAAACCGGCCGCCGCGGCCGCCAATGAGACGGATCGTTGCATCTTGTCTTCGATGTCTGTCATCAAAAGTCGTTGTTGTTGTTGTTGTTGTCTGCTGGCCATCAAAGTGGCTCCCCTCGCCGCCAGGTGAGCCGAGGCAGGCCTCATTAGGGCCAACACCGTCGGCTAATCGCCTCTTATGTTGACTTATTTTTAGTTGCTGTGCCTGCTGGGGCTCGCCTATAGAGCCCATCTCTTCGCTAGACCTCCTGCTGGTTGTGGTGGTCATCATCATCATCATCATCTTGGTGGTTGTGGTGCTGGCTGTGGCTGTTTCATTTAAATTATCAATTGCATTCGTGGTCGAGTGCACGTTGACGTTGGCTGTTCTTGGCGTATGTCGTCGTTGTTCTCGTCGTCGCTGTCTTAGTTGGCCGGAGTTGAGTTCCATATTGTGGTGGTTGCTGTTGAATTCCAGTTGCTGTTGCTGTTGCTGTGTAAACTTTCTCTCTAAAACTAATGCACGCAAATGCCGGAGGAGTGATTCAATCTGTAGTAATCGACGCGAGACATCAGAATATTCTGCCGATCTGTTGTCCACCGTTCGCCAGGCCACACTGAGCTGCCTCTCGAGAGTTTCAAGGCGCCACTCGAGTTGTCTATAAGACGAGGAATCCACGCCAACGTCCACGTCCACCGCCAGTTGGTCGTCTGGTCTTCACACTGAATGTTGTCGTGGCTCTCATTTGGCTTCGTCCGGCAGTTGGCGCCCATCATCCAGGTAGTGCTGGTGGTGGTGCTGGTCGGAGATTGCATTTCGTGATATTTGGTATGTCAGCCCGTTTCCTGTCGGCGCTGCCTCAATTTCGTGCTCCTCTCGGCCGTCATTATCATCATCATCATCGTGGTGGTGGTCGTCGTCTAGTATGACGCGATTATTATTCTCCATCAGGTCGCTGCCAGGCCGCCTGCTTAAACTCTTGTCGTTGGTCGACGACGGCCAACTCAGATGATGCAACTCGGCGGCGGCGGTGGCGGCGCCCACCAGACGCGTGCCCTTTGGAACCTCTCGGTCACCATTTAAATCTACGTCCGCCGTGACCTCCATCGGCAGGCCTATTTTTATCATCATTTCCTTTGGCAGTCTGGCGCGTTTTCGCTCGATTTACAGTTGAACTTCTTTGTTGTTGTTGTCCCATTGGCTGCTGTGGCTGATGCTGGCCAAATTGCAGCTCGGACGAACACGAATGCAGGCCCCATTTGAAGACATTTCACCCTTTCCCTTAGGATGTAATACTTTTTCTTCTTTTCGTCTTATTGTTGTTGTTGTTGTTATTTGTTGTTGTTATTTGTTGTTGATGTTGATGTTGATGGAACTTTTACTTCTCCTTCTTCTATGCTTCTATGTGACTTCATCTACATTTCAAATCAACCTTTTTTCGTTTCCTCCTCTTCTTCATCTTCTGCTTGCTGCTGCTCTTCTTTCTTCATGTCGATGCCTGCAAGTGGCCAACTGGCCAACTGCATACCTGCATGTGGTTGTTGTGTTGTATTCGTCCGCATTTGGGTTCTCTAGTTTCTATGGGAAAGACACACACACACAACTGAAAAGGGCATCACTCACTTGTCTGCCAGTTTACCTCAACTGTTGGCGACAAAAACCAGTCGGCCCACATCAGCGCAGATGATGGCAAACAAAATGAGCGATTGCTTTTAATATAACCACTCGGCCCTAATCGTCTCTCTCGAGATCTCAACTAAAACTCTTCTCTTGTCCGTCCGTCCATCCGTCCGTCCGTCCACAGCAAACCGCCAGCTTCAATTCATTCGACCATACAACAATAAATCAAATTCCGAGTGTTTGTTCGTTTGTTATGTTAGTTGATCTTCTAATTTGAAGTTAAGAGCCGCAATAGTGGTGGTCGTCGGTGGTTGTTGTGGTTGTTATTATTGCTTTGAACGGCTCAATTGTGTTTGTCGCGCCAGTTTTTACGTCTAATCTTACTTGGAGTTGCTCGTCAGCCGCCTCCGACTGATCGTCGCAGTTGTACTCGGCTCAAGGACAAGTCGCGAACGCAACTATGGCCTTGCTGCACGACGACAGAGGCGTACAGACTTTGAATTCATTTCAACACTGTTCCCAGTTGCTTTAATTTACTCCCGGCTTGGCCTGGCCCGAAACAACACGAACACGACGACGACGACGGCGACGACAACTGCCAAATGACTTATCTGGCGGGCGGGCGGGAAACGAATGAATAAAGGTCCACACCTCAGCCGACAAGAATCAGCTCGACAACGAGAGCTGACAGAAGGCGTCGGCCGAGTAGAAGAATAGGAAGATAAAATGGTGCTCTGAAGGGAACAAACTACTCGACAATTTGGGCCCATGAGTGAGTTCGTGCCACTTGTTCGCAAACCTAAATTACTATTTCTCCTCCTCCGCCTCACCTCTGTCTCTATATATCTCTATCTCCCTTTGTGTGAGTCTCTTCTATCGGACGCGTCGAGTGCCACTGTTTTGAATATTTAAGCTGCCGAATTATTCTTCTTGTTATTGTTCTTGAGCCTTTGTTTGAGCGAGTTGTTCGGCCAGTGGTTGTTGTTGTCTTGTTTTTCTTCGTCTGTCTGTCTGTCTGTCTCTCTTTATCTATCCTCGCGGCTGGCTTTGTTTTACTCTTTACCACTCGGCGATGGTAGTGGCTTCTCCTCTCCTCATCGGGCGAGTGTATGATGCACAAATGGCGAATCGCCGAGACTCGAGAGCTCTGAGAGTGAACGGCAGGCCACTTGCGAAGAGTTAAACAAAACGACTCGTCCAGAGCCACGACAGGCGAGATTGCGCACTCGGCAAGGACGCCAACGACAACGACGACGATGTCCTCAGCCTTAACTAACAAAGTGCGTTCCTACCTGGCGCGCGCACTACAACCAATCAGGCAGAGGGCCGGCCGGCCACTGGCGGCAGAGAGTGGGCGCCGACGTCACCTGATCGGTGCGTGTGGCCCAGCCACTGGCGTCAGGCTCGTCCGCCGGCCATGTCCGCCAGAGGCCAGTTTGCCTGGTTTGTCACCTGTTTTATGATATTCGCGCTGGGGGCTAAGCGAGCGACCGAGAGAGCGAGCGACCACCGGCTAAGTGTTGGCCGGGCGAGTCCACTTTATCGCGCGCGATCTCGAATCTGATAATTCTCAAAGTTTGCTCGCCCATTTTATGGCCAAAATGGTCGCCGGCCGGTGATGACCTTGCATATTTGCCGCCGAGACGACCACTTCAGAGCTAGCAAAGCGCCGATGAGAACTACAACAACAACGTCGTCGTCGTCGTAGGCGTAAGCGGCCAGACTAAACCTGAGACGGGCCGACGAGAAGCAAAGTGCACTCATTCAGCAGTTGATTATGGCCGCCGCCGTCGGCCAAATGACTGTTCGACTGGCGACGCCAGCGCGAGTCTTCTAGAGGAAGCGAAAAATTCCTCTCCGCAAACTCTCAAACATCGCTAGGGGCCCTCGAGAAATCTCTAGGCCGGCCGAGGACTTTGTTTTCTTTGGCGCCATTTTCAGCTCGCCCATACATCGGCCTCGGCCAACATCATCTTAATGGTGGTGGTGGCGCTGCTCACTGGCTTGCACTATAAAAGCAAGCGGCCGAGATCATTCGCCTGGAGGCCAAAGGCGGACTTCCAGTGGCTGCTCGGCGGACGCCACCTAATTGGGCACCGGCCGGAAGGTGCCCAGCGAAACAGCCACCGTCGCCGGCGACCTTGTCGTGGCTGCGCGATCATGATCATCGTCATCATCGGCGGCATCGATCGATGGCCAGAGTTCAACGTCTCAGTGGCGGTGGCGGTAGTTGCAGAGGCAGAGGCAGAGGAGGCCAACAATGGGATTATGTGTGTTGTTAGTTACACTCTAACGCTTAATAAATTATACGTGATATTGTTCAGTGTCCGGCCGAGATGAAGAGCGGCAAAGGTGTTTGCTCCGAGGGGATGGGCGCACCGAGAAGAAAACGTGCCGTCCATTGGGGAGGGCACGTCTTGCTGAGACGACCACCACGACGACGACGCCAAGCAACAGCAATACCAAACTCACCTGAATTGTCGCTCTGGGATTAGGTACGGAACGGGTGGTGGTGATGGGCGCGAGTTGTTGCACAAAAAGAAACGAACTGAGGCAACAAACACAAAGACACGCGAAATGTCGTTGAAAGAATAGTCGCTCGGAGGGGCCATTTTTGTGGCAGAGCAAAACATGTGAGCAAAGTAGCGAAACTGACCGAAAGCCACTTGCCCGGCATGTTAATTGAGTGAACCCTCACCTGGCTGTATTGTAGGCCAACACAGGTGGGCGCCGTATAGTGGACGAGAAGAGGCGGGAATAAGACATAAATTGGGCGACAAACAGAACAAGTGTTTGCGCGCATTCTCAGCCTCTACCTGAGCTGCTGTCAGTCGTTTGTCTCCATTGGCCAACCGAGCGACCGATGGAGGTGCACGCCCACAGCAGAGGTACAAACAATATCTAAATTGAATCAAACCGAAGGCAACGAAGCGACGAACAGGCAGAAGAAAGTAGAAGTGAAATTTACTGTTATTGTCGGGTATGATTCTCAAGGGCAGAGAGACATTTCTGGATTGGCCGCTGGATGGATCAGTCGATGATGATGACGATAACGTCTTTTGGCAGCTGTTCTGGGCCGACGCCATACTTGTTATAGGAACAATAGCGACCAGATGCCCGGCGTAAGGGTGAATGAATGACGAATTGAATGGTGCACTTGGAAAATTGAATGAACTCCACCTTGGGCGCCTAATTTAGCTTAGAGGGTAAACAACAGCGGCCACAGTGTGCGCGCGTGTAATGTGTCCAAACAATTACTTATATCATCGACTGGCGGGAGAGTACGAATGGCAGACGGAAAGGGCGCCATCACAGACTATCTGCCTTGGTAAGACTAGGCTCCTCTCGCCTGCCAATTAAGTGCAGGTAACTTTGGCCTCTTATCTTGATCATGGCGGTCGAACTACACTCAAACAAACGAGCTTACCCTCATTTTTGGCGCCGTCGACTGGCCAAAGGCCTAGGTGAAGTGGGCACAATGAAATTAGCATAGGAGGAGAAGAAGTTCAATCTTATGGACTCGCGTGAATAGGTAAATGGCAGGCAAAATGAGAATTGATTATCATCGGCTTGGCTGAGGTGAGAGTGAATGGACACGCCCATCGTCTATCTCCTGTCCATCCATCGGCGGCAAATCTAGAATTGCAGACATTCGGCGGCCGGCCAGGAGACCAGACCAACCTCTGCAAGCATCACGAATTTGGATCAAATAATAGATTCAAATATTATGCAAGCCCACTACTAAATGGAGGCAAACGGAGGGCTGTCAGCCTGGAACAAAACGGAATGGAATGGAGTGGGCGCACATAACAGGACATAATTAAATTTATCTCGATGTCGGCTGAGGCCAGTCGGAGGCCGGAGCATAACACACAACTGGCCGAAATGGTGGAGGTTGTTGTTGTTGTTTGGGGCGACTAAACGAACTCGTCGCCGGACGGCTCGCCAGAGTCGACGAAGTGAGACACCAACTCGCTGACTGGCTAAGGTAATTTGCCTGCTGAACGACAGAGGAAGAGAGAGAGAGAGAGAGAGAGAGAGAGAGAGAGACAAAGTCGATTGGCTAAATTGCGTGTACTCGACGAGCACCACCAACACAGTGACGGATAGAGAATGCGAAATGATTTTCCTCTGGTTCTGGTGAGCCCGCAAGAAGCTAATTTAAATAATTGAATTCCGTGCATCCAAAGGGGAGGTCGGCAACATTTTACACTCCACTTGAAGACAACCAGCGGCAGGAATACTTTCTGGGGCCAAATACAGGCCTCGCTTGAGTTGTATCGAGCCGAGCCAAGTAGGAAACGCGCGCAATCAAGCGCCAAAGTTACTTGCACTCGATTCAAGTGCTCTATGGTTGGGCTCAGCGATTCTCCTCATTTACTTCCACAATCACGAGTCTCATATCTCAAACATTTGGCTTTCCATTGAGTGCCCCATTGACTGTGTGTTTGTTTATATGACACGACAACAACAACAACAACAACATAGCATTAAGAGCACGTCCACAGTGCGAGCTGCCTCGGGTTTCACCGGCCGTTTGTGTCGATCGGCCGACAGTCGACTGCAGCTGGCCACAACTAATAATCGCCAGGTGAGGCTATAACTGGATTCCAATCCACTCGACTGTGTTGGGCGCCATATGGACCCTCTCCTGGTGGCGGTTTGGCTGCGAAAAGTTTACCAGAAGAGCATGCAGGCGCTGATTGTTGTTGACGCGGCCAGTCTCTATCTAACTGGACTGTCGTTCGCGCCATAGCCGACCTGTGACGACAGCCCCGCCGCCAGCAGCTCGATGAAATCAGAGCTGGCCATTTTAGCAGTTGTTTTGGAAGTGACGCCGACCGAAATTCAGGTAGATGAAGCGCACGCCAAGGCCTTGGATACTTCACTTGTGAGTGAGATTGGTCGTCGTCGGTGGCGGCGGCGGCGAAACTAAAATGGTGGCTGTTTCCGAGTAAAATGTAGTAAAAGAATGAAAAACAAAAGCACTTAGAGCCGCCAGATTGATGAAATATTGTATTCAACTAGCAAATGGGCTCGGCAGTCCAAGCGGACAGCCATCAAGCCAGCCAGCCAGCCAAGCAGGTGAGCCTCATAAAGGCCGGTTGAATGATTAATACTGTCACATAAATACACACATTCGGCCTAGTTTACAGTTGCTTTGGGTTACATTTAATTTGTTTCTACCAATTCAACGGCCGCCCGGGCACCCAAAGAGCCACCCGGCTGGCCAGGTAGAGGCGCGCCATGAATTCCAGCCTTCCGGCCTCCCAACAAAGAGGTCTGACTGGCAGCAAACAAAGTAACTAACCGGCTGAGTCATGGCAACCTTCAGAGGCTGGTTGTTTGGCTCCATTCCAGTTGTTTAATGCAAGTGGAAGTGAGGAGTTTTTCTTTGTCTCGTCGTCATTGTCATTGGCCACCACTACTCTGTTGATGATGATGATGATGACGACGTCCATTGAATCGGATCGCTTCAACCTGATGGTGGATAATCGCGCGCTTACTATTGTATGCAAAGCAATTAGTCCACAACAGTATGTGAATGAGAATAAGGCGCCTTTCCAACAAAAGACTACACTGAAAACTGGCAACTCGCACTGAATGTGATGATATTACACTGGCTGATGCTGCCACTGATGACGATGATGATGTTGGTGTACATATAAAATAGTAAAAATGATATAATAAATATAAACTCTTGAATGTTGTGTTGTTTGCTTGTGTCGTATTACTTCCATGAAGCGATAGGAATACAGTGCGGTATTGTTCTAGTTGCGCCAAATGGTTTGTTCAATCAGATAGCGAAACAATAATTAAAACAAAGCAAAATAAAAGCGGCCCACCAACTGGCCAGTCGGTTAGTCACTAAGAACTAGCTAACTACAGCTTTCAAGTCGACTCAGTTAGTCATCAACATTGAACTTGAATTGTCACAAACAACAACGACAACATTATCATCATCAACAACAACAACAACAACGACATCTGGATATGATTTCAAAAGGCGCCGGGAACGAGAAGACAACCACCGTAAGCAGAGGAGGCACCAGTGGAAGCGCGACAATGTTGAACACATTCGTCCGTTTGCTACTGATAATGTTAGTTACATTGGTATGTGTCAACGACGTTCGGACAGTCTCGGCCAGCTTCTTCTCCGACTGGGGCCAGAAGGGAAACTCGGCGGCGGCTACGCGCAATCGTACGAGCTCGGCCGCTAAAGTGACCAATTATGCCACTCACATCGTCTTGTTTGCTGCTGTCCAACCACCGGCCGGCAATGTTGACGTGCTGCAAGGCCATGGCGCGAATTAGGCCATGCCAGGGGAAATGGATGACCACCGTACGACGATGATGATGATGATGATGATGGATATGAACTGAGAAATCTCTTGCCTTTCAAAAGTAGCACACAAATGGATTGCCGTCATCGTCACCGCCAAGTAGATGATTCAATCTCGACTTCAGCCGCAAACAGATCTCAAACAGCGGCGGCGACAACAAACAAACAAACGTTCAAATTGCTTCTGGATGACATCACTCTTGTCGTCTAACTCTGATTAAAATTTCTCCCCTCAAGTGAGCACTTCAAGTAACAATGTTCATGATGATGATGAATAAACAAACAAACAAACTTCTCTCGCAACTCAACATATCGCGCGAACAACTTGCAATCCAGCAAACAACCCCTCGGACTGTTTGCACGATATTTCTCCATGCGATGATTCATCATCGCCGCGATAATTACCTGCTGCTGGAACGATGTCTCTTTGAGAGGTTCTCATTAGAATAAACCGAAAAGGTTGTTTTGGCAAATGCCACTACGCGAAGATCTCTATATCCATAAATACTTGTGAAAACATCCCTCTCCAACTCTCTCTCCCGCTCTCTCCCACTGGCTACTTACCTCGCCTGATCGATTGACGATCTTGTGCACTGCAGTTATCCACCTGATCCGCGCCCTCGGCAGGTTAGGGTCCAGTCCGGGAAACAAGCCACCCAGCTGGTCCTCTTGTTCCTTCTCGTTCTCCTCTCCATCTTCATGCTCCTGTCGGCCCTCAGGTGTTAGCTCTGGATGCTGCTGTTGCTCCTGGTCAAAGTCGAGCTCATTCTCATTGTCAAACAGATGATGTTCCACGTCCTCATCCAACTGGCTATGCAGGTCATAATCTTGCTGTTGTTCTTGTTCTTGTTGATCCTGCTGGTGGTCGTCGAGATGGTTGGCCTGATTATAGATATCGTTTTCATGGCTCATGTAAGATGGTTGTTGTTGTTGTTGTTGTAGGTTTGGCGCTAAACTGAGACTTTGCCTGTGATCAAGCTCATTGAATTATTTGTAAACCAAACTTGGCTGCCTGATCGTCCTGATCGATTTCTTGAATTTGGAGTTGAAATTGAGGATCCTGCAAATGATGTTGTTGTTGGTCTTGGATATCTGTTTGATTTGTTGGATAGAGTTGAGCATCAAATTGAGTCAAGTTGTTGCTGTTGCTGGTTTGTGCTGGCTCGCCGTCCTCATCATAGTAATCTATGATCGTCCTCTGCTGATGGATGTCGTTTAGCATTGATTTGCTGTGGCCGTCAATGGCGTGCACGTGATTGGTGGCGCGCCGGTCGAGATCGTCAGGTTGTTGATGTCACGATATTGTTCGTCGTATTCCTCCTGTTCGAGACTGGTCTTGTTTAAATTCGAGGGCGACATCAGAATCTGGTCGTCCTCGTCCTCGTCCTCGTCCTCCTCCTCCTCCTCGTATTCCTCCTCGTCGAGCCCGTCGCCCGACTGCAGCTCATAGTTCTCCACCCGAGCTGGTTGTTCACCATTTTTCACATTCTCATGCTGATGACCTCCGCCAAAATCATCGCCTCCAATATTATTGTTATCATCACCACCAGTCGGGCCAAGCAATTGCAATTGATTTCTTTCATGGACATCACTGGGATCATTCATTGCTTGCTGGTTTAAGCCAACTACTAGATTGCTTTCGGGCGGCTGCTGGTATGTGGCTTCATAAATCATTGTTCCAGAGGTGCGACGATCAAGAGGTTCAGCCTGTTGTTGGTGGTGCTCGTTCACCACAACAACTCGCTGGCCATCGTCGGATCGACTTCGACTGGACGACCCACTTTCGCCTCGTGTTTCCTCAAGCTGCTGCTGCTGCTGCTGGTTGTCTTCGTCCTCCTCTTCATTGTATGACGAAGGCTCCTCATCGACAGAAAACAATTCGCCCGGCCTCAGGCCAGTCTTTCCCGCAATGTACTCCAATACAGATGCCTCGAATCCATTCTCAACAATTGTCGGCAATTTCGCTTGATTATTAATGGCAAGAAGAATTATCATTCGCTATAGCCACTGAATTGGCCACTTGATGATCAGGTTGGTGGTCATTTACCAGATGGTTCTGTTGTTGTTGTTGTTGTTTGTTGCTGTTGCTGTTGCTGTTGATGGTGGTGGAAGTGCGCCAAGTGTTGCTGGTGCTGCTGCTGTCCAGTGGCAAACTGCATTTGGTATGGACAGTCAAGCTGATCACTTTGTTGTTCATTGTATTCTTGTTGTGTGTCGTCGCGATCGCTGAATTTTCCCTCCTCCTCTGGCACTGTGGCCAGGGCGGAGAAGAACTCGTTCTCCTCGTCCACCTGGTCCGGCTGCTCATTCTTCATCTCGCCCAGGTAATCCAGGCTGCTGCTGTTGATGTTGTCCATCATTAAATCGCTGTCGGCCTGAACATATGAGCTGCTCATATCGTCGAGGCTGCCGCCATATTCTTGGCCGTCGCCGTTGTGGTCATCTTCGTCGTGGTGGTCTCCGATGGTGGCCGCCGTATAATCACCAGTCTCATTGTCGTTCAGCCGATTCGTCTCATTGTCGCCCGGAGAATGATGGTGGAGTTTCGCCTTGGCGGCCATCTAGCTCGTCGTCTTCACCTGAATTTGAGCTACCATTCATGTGCATATCATCGTCATTACCATCCACATCCTCATCTGCAGTGGTTTCCATGTCCTCACTCCTGGAGTCGTCCATCGAGTTGTGACTCGGATATTGAACCACTCGCACTGGACATCTTTTGATCAATACTATAGTTATCATCAACATCATTCATTGAGTCTCTCCTATCAATTGGGGCTCGTCTCATTACGCCATGAGTTGCAGCATGATTTTTATCAAATATTAACCTGTTAGATGCCGCCCTACTGGCATCCCCTGATTGTGTCTCATCATGTAACTTTGTTGTTGTCTAGCAGGCAGGTCGATCTCACTGGATGAGCTACTAGTATTTCTTAACTTTAAAACTCCTTGATTTGTTATGATGGGCAATTCTCTACGAAACCTTCGTTGATGTTGTTGTTGTCTTGGCTTTTGTGTGGACCGTTTGCTCAGTGTCGGCTGCTGATGGCCTGGCCGAGAGTTGTTGGCCGCCAGTGGAGGGTGAACATTATTGCTTGGATACTGTCTTGCCAACAGTTGAGGTTGATAAGGTGGTAATTGAGGATCCTGTTGATGTGCTTCAAATGGTGGTTGATAATTGTTTTGGTGCTCTAATCGATTTGCTGACGTGAATGATGCCACTGGCATATTTAATGGTGGAATGTTCTCGTTCGCCACTGTCGTGGCTCGATGCTTGGCAGATGGTGGCAAATTTGGCCCATTGATATTGTTCATTGTACCGGGTATATGATAGACGTTTGGCCTCGCGGATGCACCCACTGCAGGCGCTGGACACAATTGAACGTCCTGTTGGTAGCCAATTATATTTTGCATGGGAGGTAGTTGTCTTTATTTGTTGTTGTTGTTGTTGTTGACGTCGTATCGGCTGCGGCCCGTAAGGTGTAACTATTGGAAGCTGTCGTTTTGTGGTGGCCGGAGACAATGGCGCGATCATGTTATTGGTAGTATTGATGGGCGCCAACTGCCGCCGCATTGAGTCCATGATCGACGTTTGAGCCATGGGATATATCTGCCTGTTTGGATCCATGTCTATCATAATATTGTTAAAGCTATGGTTGTTGACATGATGATTATTATCAATATTATTGCTATTATTGAGATTATTATTAACAAACTGGTTCATTTTGGGGCAGACTCCGTCGATAGAGAGCCGACGAAGTGGGCTCAGGCCCAACAGTTGGCCTGAGGTTATTAGCCATCTCTTTAGGAGACGATTTTGGCTAACGAACATAAATCAGGCCAAGGCCAGGCCTGATTCGATTTCCGTCGGCAATGAGAAAAGTTAGCAACCCCCAGATTTTTGTTAGTTTGGTGCTCTCAATTCAGGTCTAAATAAAATCCCTACAGTTACGGTGTTTAACTGCAATGTAGGCGAGCCTGTTGTTCACTATGTTGTTTAGGTAACTATAGCCTATCGTCTTTGACACCTTTGTTTAGTTCATTTAATATTGATTGATGAAGACAATTTGATGGGAACTTTAAAACGGTTTCACTGGTCAGCGAGGGTGTGTTGTTTTTCTTTTTTTGTTAACGTTTCTTAACTATTTTATCAACACATCATTGGTGATGCCTTTAAATAGCGACAAAAAAATCTGGTGAGTCATCATCATCAAGACGATAGAATATAAATTGAAAGCTTCGTTCTGGTGTATCTTAATGGGTTATGTCACCAAATTTGATAATTTGAACCTGGCTTGAATGAACCAGGTAGAGTGCCTTAGTTTATCAGTCGATGTGTGATGATTCATCAGACCGATGATAAAGCCTCATGCCAAAAAAGAACCACCTAAATAATTCTTGTTCGTTGAAAAATATCTATATAAAAACATCGAAGCTGGACTAATATAATTGAAGAAGAATTTTCTTTGACAAAACTGTTTGTCTTGCTGTTTAAATACGTATTTACGATGATGTGTTGGTATTTTTAAATAGGAGCCTAAATATTTGGGGTTTTATTATCATTCACGAGGATATTTATTACTTTGGCGAGGGTAACTTGCGCGTCGGGCCCCACGACGCCAACAATAACAACAATGCCTATCGATCCAATGGATTCTCCTTCTCCTCTGTTAGCTAACTCAGGCGGTCGTCGTCGTTGTCGTTCTCGTCGCCGCCGGCGCCGCACTGAGCCAACCACCACACACAGACAGACAGACAGACAGACGTGCACGCAGCCACCAGCCAGCCAGTGGTTTCTGTCCTCTGGGAAAGCGGCGACGGCGGCCCAAATTCGCTCGTTCGCTGGTGGAATTCGGCGGCGCCGCGCACGAGAAGGTAGGCGACGAACTATCGAATTGATGTCGGCGGCGGCCATGTCAGCGAACGTTTGCCCCACCGACTGACGGCTCGGCCAGCCCGCCTCCGCCGGCCGCCCGGCGCGCGTCCAACCGCCGGCCAGTGTGCGGTGGGCCAGTCGCGCGCCCGACTGGCAGCCACCTCGTCAGCTCGCGTCCATTGGCTGCTATAGGAGGAGAAGGGGGAGGAGGAGCTGAGTTGCGGCGGCCGTTGGGGAGGCGTTTTCAGTGGACCAAAGCAGGCAGAAAATCTAATCAACTTGGCTCGAATTTAATTACAATTTGCGCCTGTGAAAGCCGTCTGATGACGACGGAAGATAACTGAATTCATCTCCTCACCTGGCCAGGCCACCTGACGAAATTCCAATTTAGTTGACATCAACCATTCGATTTAGTGTAGTAGATGTCATCATATGGTTTCCCGCCCATATAGATATTTACTCACTATAAACCGCCAAAGAGATGCCTCTGAGCATCGATCGAAGCCAGGTATACGACGTCACACGTTGTTGTTGTTGTTGTTGTTGTTGTTGTTGTTGATTGCTATCGTAGCTATCATTTACGGGCTACACAATAAAATATCCATTTATATGATGGCATTCTACAGGTAAGACGAAATCGGATTATTCTCCTCTTGCCCTGTGAAATCAATGGACGTTTTGTCTTGGCCCAGCCGAGCGTATTGTTTTTGTGGTGGCGCTGCCGGCACCGCTGCCTACCTTGAATTGAGCTACCTCATCAAGGTGTTACGTCGAAATCAAGCTAACCTGACTCATGTGGATCGCTCGTCATCCACTAGTGGACATTTTTATATTCGCCAAGGAAAGCCCCCAAGAAACCCGCTCTGATTGGATACATGAAGAAGATTAATTGATTGGAGGCGGAGAATGAGACGTACTGCTTGTGGCGTGATCAATAGTTACTCACAGACAGAGTGATATCAAATAACAGTTCCGATTGATCGTTTGGTCCGGATTGGTCGTCTATCTTAATGTGTAAGATAGATTGTTTATGTACACTTTAAACAAACCAACCACAGATTGAAGACTGACAGGAGCCAGTTATAGAAAGATAATAAGCTTGTTTCATTAGTGAGAAAAATAGATAGTACATCCCAAGATATATAAACAATTTAACACCTTTTTCCACAACATCAAGTGATGTGTTGATGTAAAAACATCATCACTAAAACCGCACAAAACACTATACCACAATTAACTAGTAATATTCAAAATGTTGTTTCGTTTTATAAATGTATTCATAGGTGTATTAATTGCCAGTGCAATCACATCAAATGGAGCCCAGACGCTCCGACTGTCGAAGCGCAGGTGCAGCTGTCGGGCAACCTCGGCCCCATAAGCGGCTCCCTGTCGGCCGGTGGCTCGAGCAGTAGCAGCAATGGAGGTAGCTCACCTTCGTCGTCGTCGTTGTCATCATCGGCATCTCTGTCAACATTATCGTCGGGTGGCAGCAGCAGTACCGGTGGAAGTAGTAAGGGCTCATTACAGGCGAGCGGCTCTCTTTCAAGCCAGTCGGGTGGCAGCAGCAGTGGCGGCATGTCCTCGTCGGCCTCGGCCTCCCTGTCGTTGGCCAACTCGACACCCAAACCCGAGGGCCTCCTGAGCAAGATGAAGGATATCATTAAGGAGGGCAAGGAGATGGTCAAGAGCTCAGTGGACAACCTGAAGAAGGACGAGAAGACGTCAATTAGCTCGTCCTCATCGAGCATCAGCGGCAACAGTGGCGGCTCCATTTCGGGCTCTATTCAGGCCTCAGGCAGCAGTGGCTCCTCCTCGTCGGGCGGCGCCTCGGTTTCGGCCGGTGCTAGCATCCAGACGAGTGGCGGCTCTCAAAATTCCGAGGGCTCTTGGACAAGCTGGGTGATATGGCGAAACGCGGCAAAGAGGTAGTCAAGGAGACTGTCAAGAGACAACCAATACGGTCAAAGAGACGGCCAAAAACATCAAGGAGGATATCAAGTCGGCAGTGAAAGTCGAAGGAAGTTCTAGTAGCAGTAGTGGGGGCAGTGCGAGCGCCGCCAGGAAGTGCCAGCGTCTCAGGTAACCTGGGCGGAGTTAGTGGGAGTGCGAGCGTTCAATTGGGCAAATCAGAGGCGGGCTCGGGCGGTAAATCAGAGGGCCCCGTGGATAAGATGGCCAAGCTGGTGAACAAGGAACGGAGGCGGTGCGCGACACTGTCCAGAAGATCGAGGACAAGGCCAGTGAGGTGACCGACAAGGTGGTGAAGACCCTCGACGAGAACGTCCGTCAGCCGATGAAGGACGTCGCTGGCAGTGGACATGAGACGAGCGAGGGCAAACTGATGATGTCGGCCTCAGTGAATGCACAAATGAAGGCGAGCGACCGCGACAAATATCTGGTGGAGGTGAAGAAGAAACAGGACAGTGAGATGGGCAAGAGGCCGTCGAGTTTGCGCGAAATAATCTCGGACGCCAAACAACGTGGCGTCATCCCGAAGAACGAAGACAGGTCGTCGCTTCGTGGCAATCACGCGGACGAGAAGAGTATGACCGTGGACGTGCTCGATAAGATGCACGAGATTGCCAAGATACCTGTCGAGTCGGCCCTGAAACCCTTGGACAAGGCGCTAGGCTACGAAGGACCCCTAATTGGGGCCTACGACAACACACACGAGCTGTTGAGGCGTCAATCAGTGCGCTGGCCAAGCCGGTGGAGTCCATGTTCACTGGAGCCTTTAAGACGACCGATGAGAGTCGCTTTGAGAACGAGAAACTACTACAGCAGACCAGCGAACAGGAGAGACGCGAGGCTCGCCTTATGGAGGAGAAGGCCCGCCGAGAGGACCGATCGGTGGTGGGCAGCATCATGGACAAAACTGTTGCATTGTACGAGAAGCCCATTGAAATCATACTGAAGCCAGTGGATAAAATGCTCGGTATCAACAAGGATGGCAAGAAGAACCCGCTTCTTCAGTTGATTGACGAGATTTATAATATGTCAAAGAAGCCCGTGGATGCGCTGGCGAAACCGTTCGAAACTATACTCAAGAAGATGGCCGACGGCGAGCAGGCTTACCAGGTGTCGGTGCGTTTCAATGCTCAGGCCCTGAAGGAGGTTGGCAACGATCCGAAGCTGGTGACGCGTCTCGCCGATGGGGCGCTGAATATCGCCGACCGCATGCTCACCAAACCGCTCGAGGTGGTCATGAAGCCTCTGAATCATGCTTTGGGCTACGACAGGCCAGGCAAGAAGAATCCCATCGTCGACGCGGCCCATTCCTGAAGAATGCCACCAAATTGGGCGTGGAATTGTTCACCAAACCCATTGATCGTATCATCAAGGAGATAGCCGACATTGGCTTGGTGAGGGACGAGGCCGAGCTGGAGCTGAGGCGCCAGGAGGCCAGTCGGCTGGTTCGCGCTCTCGACAAGTTGCACGAGCTAGCCCAGTCGCCGTTCGAGATTGTCCTGAGGCCGATGAGCAAGGCGCTGGGCTGCGGCAAGGACGGCAAGAAGGAGCCCTACTGCGCGCCTGGGACATCGTTCATCAGGTGGTTAGGACGCCCATTCAGGTGATCGAGAAACCAATCGAAGAGGCACTGCTGGGCGCCCCACCGAAGCGACCAATGCGGACGGGAGCCTCGATTGGTGGCCAGGTGGGCGGAATCAAGGCAGGTGCCTCTGTTTCGGTGGGCGGTGCCAATGGGGCAGTGTCGGTGAATGCTCAGATGCAAGAGAAGAAGAAGAACTTTATTGTGGACGGCATTAGGAAACTGGAGAAGCTGGCGAGCAAGCCGCTGGATGTGGTGACGTCGCCCATCAGAAAGATGATACTTGGCGAGGACGACGAGAGGAACGGCGGCGAACTGGACAAAACAACAGGGCCATCCAGGCGAGGGCGCAGGCGGGCGCCTCGAACGCCATGTCGAAGGCCGGCCCAGTGGACAAAGGGCCCGACAAGATTGTCAAAACGATCAAGTCCATGAACAATGTGGTACTGAAGCCCATCGAGGCGCTGACTCAACCAATCGCCGACATAATTTCACCAGAAGCTGGAAAGAAAACAGAAGTTAAAGCTCAAATTCAAGCCTCCGCAGAGCAGCAGCAACAACAACAACCACAACAGCATCAACAACAACAACAACATCAGACCGCCAATGCAGGTGGTAGCATTAATATTAGGGGCGCCAAGATCAGTGCAGCAGCTCAGGTAAAGAAGAACTAATCAGTTTCAATCATTTCTAGAGAATGATTGACGACCGCTGAGCGAGAGATGAATGTCTGACGACAAACCCCACGATATGTATGATTTCATCGACAAAATCTCGGCCTCTCTTCGTATCTCTCGCTCCAGAGTTAGTGTGTAACATTATTTGGCTACTAAAATTATCGATATCATGAAAATAAATCAATTCAAACCTAGAGAGATTAGACAATTATGGTGGCGCTATGTGTCTACAAAGGCATGTATATATGAATGAAGTAGGAGGCTCGGAATTATAATAGTAAATTCTTTGTTTCTGAGGATCTCAATTTGTTTTGTTTGTTTCAATTATTAACATTAACATGTGTTTGTTTTGCTTGTTTTGGTTTTCTGTGTAGGCCAATTTGCTTCTATTACTTTTCTTTCAAACTTTCTTAATTTGTTGTAACAGCTCTAAATCGTCTGATGATAGATCATGGATAGGCTCACGCCAATAGATGAATTGACTATATTCACTAGGCGTTGTTTTTGTTTTTAAAGGAGGGAACATTTGATCAACTACATCGCTTAAATTTGTATACGAAGACTTATATGTATGTGATAGCTCAACCCTTACGATTCCATCATGGTTTATCGTAAATATTCTCGTTTTGGAACGTCGACTGCTAAATACGCCTTAACATCATTGATTTTGTTTCCAAAGCCGGCAAAGAATGGATTCGTTGGAAATAACTTCTTGATATCATCTAAACAACTTATCTTGAAAATTTCAGGTTTCTTTTCAATCACTTCTCTGTGGAATGCTGATAACAAGGAGGTTGGCGATAATAATAATGGACCATCAGGCAAACAAACTTTATCCTGTTTAACACTTTTTAAATAATCTCTAGTTATCCTTGATTGGCCAATTGCTCTAGCTGATAGATACAAGAATTTGTAACCATTTTCAAATATTTTTGTAAACAATGGAGCGACACCGGATTGTGCCCAATCTTTTCCAACATAGGGTAATAATTGGCCAAGAACATCTGACTTAGTTATAGTGCCATCAATATCTGAAACAATAATTTTGTCATCATACTGCCAAAGATAAATTATACACGTGCATCTTGTTGTACCCTGATATGCAGTTGTAACACTGAACATGGCTTCATTTGGGCCTGGTTTCAAATTTAAACTAGCTAATTGTTCTGTATTTAATCTTAAATATCCAACGAACAATCCTTCCCCATTTTCGCCTAATTCCATACGGATATCTACAATAGGTTCCCCATTTATCTCAATATCGACCACTTTTTCTCTAGCCCTTAATACACCCAATTTACCAAATCTAACATGAAATGGTGAACATAGATAAGAATCATCCTTTTGTTTAACAACAACAACATCTATTGCTCCAGTCAGTGTGGCCGAATTAATTTCATTATAAAATTCTCTAAAATTGGTTATTAATTTGCCAACGTAATAGTTCATCTTTGGATATAATAAATTTGATGGATATGATAAATTTAGTTGAAAGTAGTCATTCTCTCTATTAAATAGTTGGTCTTTGTTGTTATTAGACACAAGCCAATTCTTTGCCCACCAATGACTGTCCGCATTCAGAACCTATTGTAATCACGATGGGTGAAGGAATATCCCCGCTTCTAGGGGTCACGTCGAAATGCATTTTGCCTGTCCCAAGCTAATACATACGTAAATGTTAGTGCCAGAAGGGTGCCATTCACCGGCCACGCACGAATGCCGAAAGCTCTGGATTCATCAGTTGTACCCAGATTTCTTTAAATTACCCTATTATTTCCATATTTCTATCAGATTCAGGGTGAAAAGAGAGAAAAGTGAGCATATTTTCATGAAATCATTGTGTGAATTTCTCCGACACAGTGATTTGGAATTCTTCAAAAACAACATCAATAAAAAAATTAATCACATCTGGGCTGTAATTAGAATTCCTGTCTATGGCTGTTGCTGTTATTAATCCTTATTATTGTCAATATTACTCACTATATTATCATAATCAGCAACAGCAACAAAAGCCAGACAAATGTATTGTTACATCAAAGAGTTTGATTTGATGCGAGAGGTTCTATTTGCCTTACAGGGCTTGAATGGCCGAATTATTAGACAAGATGCCGATGGAAGATTCACAATCACAAAAAGCCATATTGGAATGATAGATCCAACCCAACGTATGCTGTTAGAGAAATTAACAAGCTTTGGTTGGCTAGTGAATAAGATTAAAAATCATATAAATTCGGTGAATAAGGATCAACACAAGGAAAAGTAAGCCAATGTCTAGCTGCCGCATTAAATAACGAATTGCTCGAATATTATCATATGGTTACACAAATTGAAAAAGAACCGTCCGTAACATTACACCAGATCCATGTTTGGTCGCTTGAGTATTATTTTAGACTTAAAACTCTTGCCATGCTAGTTGAATGTTGCAGAGGCGAACGAGGTGGACATTTAGCCAGAATAGTTTACCGATTTATGCAACAAGGTGATAAACAAATCAGAGCTATAATAACCAGAATTCTAAGCCAGGTTGTTCTTCCAATTAGGCACATGCTCAGTCAATGGATATTCCATGGTGAGATACAAGATCCATATGATGAATTTTTATTTGTTTGGATGATCACATAACTGAGGGATTAACCAATTCAGTGACCATGATGTCAATATCTAGCACCCCTTTGCATCCAAGATATATGAACAATCATCTAACGCAAACCATCGATAAGAACCATATGACGCCACTCATACAGCCTCATCGGAATCATCATCTTCCCGTCTCCTTCTCCATGAACTCATTATCATCTGCGTCTGTAGATGAAAAACAGATATATTATTAACGATTATATGATGCCCGGATTCATTAGAAGACAACAAGCAAATAAGATACTTGCCACAGGCAAAGCCATACATTTACTGAGAAAAGTTTGTGCCGATTCGGTGGCAAACTCAGTGCCTGGCTATGATGATCTCAAGAAATCATTCGAATCTACAAACATCGAGTCACTATTTAGGTCAAAACGATTACTTAATTGTGGCGAAGAGAATGAATTTGAACATTTACTTAATACAGCTTACAAGGAAGTCAGTCAAAAGCTTTGGAGTTTCTATTCGGCAATTACAAGTTGCGTAGTCATTTTAGAGGCCTCAGACAATACCTATTGCTTGGCCGGGAGATTTTATCCGCCATCTAATGGATCTACTAGGCTCGGAACTAGACAAACCCGCTTCCGAATGTAGATTTCACAATATTCTATCTGTATTAGAATGTGCCATGCGTTCAACAAACGCCCAATTTGACGAACCCGACGTAACAAGTAGATTAGACTGTCGACTACTCGAACCACAGTCGTCCTCGGCAACTGGTTGGGACATCTTCTCGTTAGTATACAAAGTCGATGGCCCGATCAGTACCATATTCACGGATGAGAAAATTCGAGATTATATCGAAATCTTCAGACAACTCTGGAGAACTAAGAGAGTTGAGCATGTCCTCACATCAACCTGGTCGAGTCAGATGTATTATTCGAAACATGCAGCTTCCATTTCCCTTGTTAACCCTGTTTTGCATCGAGCCAATATACTTCTGACTGATATGATACATTTCATGCAACACTTTCAGAATTATATCATGTTTGAGGTGGTCAGAATGCTCCTGGGTTGAGTTTGGTTGCGGCCACAGATATTGCCAAAGATGTTGATGATGTTATTGCAGCTCACGAGACTTATTTGAGAAAGATTAAATCAGGAACAATGTGCCAAAAAGATACTCTATTCGACTGTATATGGGAATTTCAACAAATAATGACATCGCTTTGGAAAGAGATAGATGGAGAAGTGGGCCAACTACCAGAAGTAGAGAGGGCTCATATACTGAGTGAGTATCAGTTTAAAATTCAGAGACTTGCCGATAAGTTTCAAATGAATCGCCAAATTAAGTCAGATATCAAGTGACAGGTTAGTGAAAAGTTCTCATTATATTTATATCTTTGCAACTATACATCGAACCTGTTGATGATAAATAAAATATTAACCTAATACCACCACCACTAAGTATGATGATTTGATATAAGTGATTATTCCGTTTTCTTGTAGATTCTTTAATTCTGTGCATTAGGATGATTTATTTCTTCTGATTATATTTCACAATTAATTCATGTTTGTAGCTAATTCAAGTGGCATCCTTTCTTTAGGATTCTTCTTCAACAGCTTCCCAATAAAGTCCGACTTAATTCTGAAACATAACTTGGACAGGTGTATGAGACCCTGACAATTTTATCATAGGTCGCGTCCATGGATTCCATCTCAAATGGGGGCGTTCCAACTAGAAACTCATATGTCAATACTCCTAGACACCATAAGTCAACGCTTTTGTCATAAACTTGATGTTGCACCATTTCAGGTGGTAGATAATCCAATGTCCCGCACATGGTCTGGCGTCTCGATGATGGTGCATGAACTGACCAACCGAAGTCGGCTATTTTCAGCTCGCCATTGTATCCAATCAATATGTTCTCTGGCTTTATGTCGCGATGTATCACATCTCGCGAGTGGCAGAACTATCAATGCTTCAATTATTTGCCCAATATAGATGGCTGTCGTCGATTCGTCAAATCTTTGACAATCTCTGAGTTTCCTATACAATTCGCCTCTTGGTGCGTATTCTAGGATCAAATAAACACGATCATCATCATAGAAGTAGCCATATAATTGTAGAATGTTCCTATGATGCAAGTGCGACTGTATCTCAATCTCTCGTCTAAGTTGATGTTGCACATTGTGTTTAACAAGTTGTTTCTTCGATAAAACCTTTAAAGCAACTATAAATTTACTTTCCTTTTCCTAGCGAGATAAACATTGCCAAACTTTCCTTTACCTAAGGCCCTACCGACCTCGAAGTCTTTCAATCCGTGACGAGCCATTTTATTATTTGGCTACTATCTATGATATTAGCTAGAAGAGAAAAAATATAATCAAATTTAAGTGATTGGCGCCGCAATTAATGAGTGATGATGAAGTATTTGATGGTGATGGCGATGATGATGTAAGATGATGATGATGAGGTTGGTGATCGATGGTTATAATATCGGAAACAGATAGTGGTCAAGTGAGCCTCATTGCTTGTCGTTGATGATTCAAACTACTAGTGAGTAATGTTGTGGGCCATGTGATTTGGAATTGGCGGGTGTTAGTTGTATTAAAGTGCATTTAATTGTTATTTCATTTTCGTTATGTGTCCCTTTATTTTCACAAGCCGGTCGACCAACACTTGAGGATTAAACCAGACAATGGGCGACGGTTGGCGCTCCTGCGCGCGCTGACCAACCAAACCTGCACGACTGTAGATTCGCAGCGGCAGCTGCTGTTGTTGGCGGACAAAGATCGGCACACAGTCTGTGTGACACAGAACGAGAATGAGCGTGCGCGTGCAACACATCCGAATGGGCAACGGTTTTTGCGCGCACAGCAACGGCCGTTGCGCTTCGGCCAAAACAACAAGTAAATAATTTTGGAAGAACCCTTTCCGAGATATAGCCCCGTTGCAGCCTAATCTACCTGTAGAATAATTTTATTATCACCATTTTAAACCTCGAAACTTATTTTAACCCTCACACTATTCCAAGAATATTGTTCAGTGACCAAGTATATTGTTGTTGTCACAAAAAACCGGCTCCGTAATGCCGTTTATGTTAGAACAGAGGCAGTCCACCAATTTGGGCCCACCGCCACGACCATCCAGGCGATTATCTAATATTCCCATTCCAGTCAAACGATTGATCCTGGATAATCAGAATGGAATCAACCACGGCTCCAAGCCAACCACACAGACGCTACCCATCACTCCGGCATCCAAATTTGCCAGCCGAAAGTCACCAACTAAGCCTATGCCATTACAGGCCAAGGAACCAGCACAAACCAAACAGACGAAGCCAATCATTGAACACGACTCAGACTGTGAGGTTGCCATATTGGAGTTGGTACCGTTCAGCCGTCAGCCTATTGTTAATTTTGGCCAGGTTAAGATTGATACCACAAAAATTAGATATGTTCTTCTGAGAAACACACTGGACATTCAGCAACAATTGATCGTTACAAAACGGCCCAAAGATGACAAGGGTTTTTATATGGACGAAGAAGAATTCTTCATCGCTCCTCATACGGAAAGAAACGTTTTACTTGTTTGGACACCGAGAACAGTGGGAGGAATTCGAGAGTCGTTCACTCTACTGGATGTCAATCGCATGCCTAGACAGATCATCCTCCTGGGCACTGGATATAGACCTAAACCTAAACCCGAGCTCCGTGCCTCATCAAAACATCGAGATGTGTCCCACGATTGTTTAGACGGAGTCCACTGAAGACGAATCGACAGCTTACGCAAGAACGTGGCAAATCTGCTCTGACACCCAGAAAAATGTCTGCCTTGAAACCAGTACCTGGCGCAAAGCCCCTATCAAAACTAGTCCCATCACCCAAGAAGCGCCACCAAATAGTACGCAAAATTTTGTCTCAGCAAGATGGTGTCATGGCAATCAAAGTACAGTCGTATTGCCGGATGGTTTTGGCACAACGACAACTCAAACAACTAAGGGAAAGAAGAGAACGAGCCGCAATATCCATCCAATCCTGGTGGAGGGAATCAATCAAGAGGCTGAAAGTACACAGGCAAAATAATGTGATGGCAAGCAGAGTACAGTCATACTGTAGAATGGCTCTAGCTAGACGACACCTCAAACAAATCAGAGAGCAAAGAGAACGAGCTGCACTTGTCATTCAAAATCGGTGGAGAGACTTCATTGAGAGAAGAAGGATAGTTGAACAGAATAATCTTATGGCAACTCAGAATCCAATCATACGTGAGAATGTTTTTAGCTAAACGAAAACTCCTACATCTCAAGGAACGTAGAGAGTGGGCTGCTCTAGTTATTCAAACTCAATGGAGATCATTGATTGAGAGGAGGAGGATTGTAGAACAAAATAATCTGATGGCGACCAAGATTCAATCATACTTTAGAATGTTTTTAGCTGTACAGAAACTGAGACATATCAAACAACGAAGAGAACGGGCGGCAATAATTATTCAAACCCAATGGAGGACGTTAATTGAGAGAAGAAAGATAGCTGAACAGAAACAATCTAATGGTCATTAGAGTCCAATCATATTGCAGAATGGTTTTGGCCATACGATACCTCCAACATATTAGAAAACGCAGAGAGTGGGCCGCCTGGATTATCCAAGCCAGGTGGCGGGCCTTGATTGAGAGAAGGAGAATAGTCGAGCTGAATAATTTGATGGCAACCCGAATTCAATCATACATCAGAATGTTCCTGGCCAGGCGAAAGCTCAAACATCTCAAAGAGCAAAGAGAGCTAGCCGCTATAGTCATTCAATCCAGGTGGAGGGCTTCTGTAGAGAGAAGAAGATTCATCGCCATCAAATTGACGGCTTTAACCCTACAAACTAGATTCAGAGCTTTGGTTGAGCGACGTAAATTTGCGCCGGTGAAACTGGCCATGGAGACCTGAAGGAGCACAGGAAGAATTTGGTCCGTCTTGAGGAGCAATTATTGTTAAAAGTCTCTAATTAATACCGGCAGCTAGCCAATCGAGCTGTGAGCCATTTCGCGAGATGTCAGCCAGTCGCTCACAGCTCGGTGAGCTCCTTGTGCTCGGCAGCTCCGTGCAAGTCCACGATCGTCCGCAATATCTCCATTGACCAGCCGACAACACAAAACCTGGAGCTGACGACGAGCCGTGGCATTGATGGCAGCTACATCGTCGGCGGTGGTGAAGGCCGCGAAGGTGGCCGCCGTCGCTTCATGGCCATCGCTGATGTGCGGCTGTTGGGTCATCCACGACGACGAAGGCGACAGCGGCGGCCATTGGCTACTGCTACAACAACAATAAGCAGCAGGACAGACAGGCGTCGCGGCTGCTCTCTGTCCTGCGGCCGATGTCAGTCTGCCGGACTGTATTTGCCTAAATTCCCGCTGGATCGACAGCAGTAGCAAAACTCTGCCATTGCCTGCAGACAGTTGGCACCGACCCACAGACAGAACCAGCGGCGGCTAAAACGGCGGCGAACAGGCCAACAGCAGCACCGCGCAGGGCATAACCACACAGACAGAGCAGCGTTTCTCATCCACCGAATAACTGCGGCGACGGCGGCGGGACATGGCTGGCAGAATGCAGAACTAGAAGGAGGAGCCTGCAAGATGAGTGATAAATTGTAATAATAAAATTGGTCGATTCAGATAATAGATATTAAGATTGTTGTGTAATAAAACATAATTCAGCTTCTCATTATCAACAATTAATTAATCAATAATCAATCATTCAATTACTTAAATTAAACACCAGTCCATGTTGCACTTGACAACGGTATTGAAAATTACAATTCGTCATTATATTGTATTGTTATAAGCAAGTTCGAACAAGATTGAATTCGAATTTCAAATAACAAACCAAAACATATAACAACACCCATATATATCTATATATATATATATATATCTAAAGAAGAATATCATTATACTAACATAGAATAATAATCAATCAAATCCACCGACACAAATCTAAGAATCAATCGAATAAAAATTCGATAATCCTACATCATCTATTCGCATGAGGTGAACTTTTATATTGCATGAACTCATTTGAATTGATATATAACCTAATTAAAAAACATCTGAACAATATTATAACACATCGCACCTATTTATTATAAATTAAATAACACATATATTATAACAGCTATAATTTGCTATTCTAGATGAATTTTTCATCGTACTCAAGTCAGCAGAAAAGCAATTTATAATGGACACAAATAATAATTCCAATACCAAAATGGAGCCCCAAGAACAGCAGCAGGAGCAGCAGCCACAACAACAACAGCAACAACAACAAAATCCTATTGATAATAATGAAGACCAAAATCTTGATAGGATCGAGCTATATGTTAAATATGACGACATGTTACGAGATGAATCTGGAACACAAACGCCAATAGAAGATGAACCACAAGGTGCTAGTGGGACTGATGATAAAAGCACTGCTAATATTAATACAACAACAACATTATCAACAACAACCACCACAACCACAAATAATGAATCCTCAACAACAAATAACAATACTATGGTTATACGTGTCCTCGAATCTGAGGATGAGAAATCTGAAAGTATAGAGATCGAGCTCGAAGATGACAACAGCCTGTTACTAACTTCATTGACATCCTTATTCCCCGATGCCACTGGTCTCAAATTCAGGCATCCAGAAACAAATACATTACGTGGTGTTAAATTAGTTGACGGAAAATTCACCGAGCCACTGGGTGGCTGGTCGACAGTTAAGAACTATATTTGCGTTTTCAATAGAGGAGCAAAGAGAAAAGTGGACGACGATGATGATGGTAATAAGAAATCAGCCAAAATCGATTTTGAAAAGCCCATTGGAAGAATGGCTCAGATCTAGTAGTATTAGGATTACCTTGGACAACAACAGAGGAGACGATGAAAAGTTATTTTGAGCAATACGGCGAGGTCGCTATGGTCCAAATCAAGACAGATCCAAAGAGTGGTAAATCGCGAGGTTTTGGCTTTGTGCGATTCGCTAAATCTAGTATTCAGAATAAGCTTTTATCCATGAGGCATTTTATTGATGGAAGATGGTGCGACGTTAGAGTGCCATTATCAAAGGCTGAAGCGGAGGCATCGAAGGCGGCTCAATTAAGTAGAAAGATATTTGTTGGCCGACTGCCTGATAATATAACGACTGATGACCTTAAGAATCATTTCTCGAATTTGGTACTTTGACAGACGTGTTCATTCCGAAGCCATTCAGAAACTTTGCGTTTGTAACATTTGGAACCTCAGACATGGCCCAATCAATATTTAAGCATAAGCATGTTATTAAAGGAGCACCAATCCAAATTAGTGAAGCCATACCTAGAGATAATGCGCCCAATAATTACAATAGTGGAGGCGGTGGTGGTGGCGGAGGCGGCGGTGGTGGAGGTGGCTACGGTGGTGGGCCTCAGAACAATGCCGTCAATCCGTACAATTCAGGCGGATATGGAGGCAACGCAACAAATAATCCTTTTAATTATGGGACACACCAAGTGTCGCATCATTATCACAATAAGAACAATGTCGGCGGCAACTTTGGAGGTGCCCAAATGTATCCAAATAGTCGCAAGATGCACCCATCACAATCTACATATTATCAGATGCCCTCCTATGGAAACTCCGGACCAAGCAGCAGTGTGGACTCGGGTAGTTTTGTAAACCACAGCGTACATAGTGACTATAGTGGCGGCTTTGGGGTGCCACCAGCGGTGGGGCTAGCGCTGGAGTGGGCGGATATAGCCAACCCTCGAGTAGTGTCAATGGTGGACAGTATTATAAAATGCAACAACAGCCCGTAATGACCCCGAATCAGAATCAGAGTACTTACCCCAACCAATCTTCATACTCAAATCATGGAGCCAATTTCTCACGAGGCTCTTACGGCTCTGTTTGGAAGTGAGAAGTCGCCCAGTTTTAGCTGCCCAAGCTAGCACCAGACCTCGTCACTTTTCGCACCTAAGCAAAGAAAACAAAACAAAAAGGAGATGACAAAGAAGAAAAACACCCTGTTATATAGAAGAGAGTAGCGAATTGTTAAATAATCATGATCATCTATTTGCTTTATATCTCAATAATAGGTTGATGTATATAAGATACAGATATATATATATATATAATGGCCGACATTTTGGAGGAAACAAACCCAACAGTCGACTCGGACATTTATCTAGGCACTGTCATATCAATTCAATGGCACCATTTTTACAATTAATCTAGAGAGAAAGAGGGTTGCAGGATGTTGGGGACGAACAAGGAGTATGGGACTTATATCGCAACCAAATGGCTTCCCACACATGCTGGCCTACTTCTACAAACACCAAATGACCCGGCATCGATACCTATCTCGGACTATCTATGAGATCGTCTCAATTCTCCCAACCATCTTCCAACCAGGTACCCCGAGAGGTGCCACGAGTTTCAAGTCAAATGATATTTATATATGTTTGTGTGAAACAATTTATTCGACGACAACCATCTTGGGGTTATCAACATTCTCTCGCACGATTAACTCTGGATTGCTTGTATGAGATTCGGATTGTCCTTGAGATAATCCTCGACGAAAATAACAACCATATTAGCATATACATAGTAACACCACTTTAAGAAGATTAATACAAGATTAAAATCACATTCAATCTAATCACAAAGAATAAATTTTTACTTTAATTTAATTACAAATACAACTAATTATCATGATAAGAACTAAGGTGATGTCAATGAGTGCGAGTCGTGATCGTTCAATTTGCCTCCGAGACCTATCATATGTTTCTTTTGTGATACGATTAATTAGCCTGGATCTGATTCATCCTATTAAAGAAAGTGTTTGTTGCGTAATTATACAGTTCCATGTCAAGATTATTGATAGACATTATTTGTCTCTGTACATCGTCTGAAAGCTCAGATATTAAAACTCTCGTTTTGTTGTCATCTGATTGTTTGAAGTTCTCTCTGAATTTCATGTTAAATGTCCCCTCGAATAGCACCTGGGATTCTCTTTGTTGCTCATAAAGCCCAAAGAATGCCAGTTTGTTCAAATTTTCCATGGCACTCCTCAACATCAAAGCTCCGTCATCGCGCTTAATAAGATTGCTATTTTTGCTAGAAGAAAGACTACACATCGATTGGTCAAAGCTGGCCAACATCCTTGTTTGTCTATTGATGGCCATATTGTTGGGGCAGTTCATAAATTCTTCCAATCGAACATCAGACCAACTTGATCGGTTTCTATAACATAGTCTGGTATCATATTCCTTGCAGCGACTCTTGGATGCTCTCCATGTGGCACCCCTTTGAACGTGTCGAAATTCTGAAACAAATCTATCCAACGGATGTCTGAGAAATGTTAACATGAACACCCTCTTCAAACTGGTTATACAACTCGTTAATTGTGTCCAATCGGGATGCAAACCACAAATCCAGCCAGTAGAGAATCTCGATATGAGCCAAGTGGAATCAATTATGGATTTGGGATGCTCATCCCTGCCAGGTCTTGGACATGAGCATCTACGCCTATCTAAGGTACACGAGCATGGCTTCTCGAGCTCCAAATCATGCACAAGGTGACGCTCAAATGAAGTTCCTCCAGTTTTTGGATGTGTAATAATGTTATAATATCGTTTTCAGATATATTAAATGGATCACTTCGTGTCTTGAGATCTATGAATGATATGAGTTCAGGAGGATCGTGATTGCTCGAGGCCAGTTGGAGGTTCTTGAGTGCTTGCATCTAATGAATAGCACAGCATACAAGAAACTACCAATATTTCAATAATATATGAAAGATATTGGCTTGATTCGATAACCATCATGATTTTTATGTATAATCTTAAATTTTTAGATAATTAGAACGATTTGGGTTGTCTCAGAGAAGCATTGCGTAAGTACAGTATGGGTTCCAAATGAAGCTGGTATATCAAATTGTGTGTACGCGTTCCCGCACGTGCCTATTACGAGTCCGCTCAAGTGAAGCTGCTGAAGAAATTATCACCAAAAATAATGACCGTTTTCTACCAGTGCGCTGCACAATTTTGTGCGTATTTGATCGAGTATTGGGTTATCTCTCCACACCCATTCGTGCGCTATTTGCAGAAAGGAAAAATCAAAACGGTCATTATTTTTGGTGATAAGTTTAAAGCCATATTCACTCCTCTAAATACACTGATAAAAATGGTTCAATTCTCCATTGAATCACCGGAGGTTGTTATGATTAGAGTTTATTTGATTCTTTGGTCATGGTTTCAAAAACTTCTCGAGGGATCGGTAGGGAACATGGTGGAAAATTGGGTTATCAAGCGTTTGATACCTTGGATATACTTCCTCTGAGTCTCATCATTGAGAGCATGGGCTATATTGTTTTGAGAGATTTTCTCTCTTCCTGTTCTGGCATGGATACCAACCATAGTGACACCCATAGGCCAGGCAGCATTGCCCACTGACATCTCAATGTAATGGGAATTGGCATCTTTGTAGTTCTTCGCGACGAGATCTTTCGTTATAAGCTTCAGCTGACGTAGAATATCCCGTGAGATTGTGTTCCTTCTTAGAAGCTTAAATAATGGTTTTAGATTTGCCTAGTAGAGGTGTATCGAGCGGATACATTCTTACCTTGTTAGGATGTCTTCTCCTCTATGGGTCAGGCATTTAGTTCCTTGCCCCATGACTCTAATATAAATCTAAAAAATTTGGATAATATTTCACAATCTTTTGCTATCACTCTTTCGTCATTAGAATTGGATGGACTGAGCTCCTGTATGAGCATCTTGACCTCTTCGATAGTGGTATTCAATCCTGAGGTGGTCACATCGCTTTTAACTGTTGATGAATCCATCGACATTTCACATGTTTTATTGATTTCTTCGTTGACTTTGTCCATTGCATCTTTAAAATCGTTTCCTATTCCATTTGTGGCATCTGGCTCGCATATCTCGAGCTGTTGAAGGCGTAGATAGGCATCCTGATCAGATTCACCGAAAAGCCTTATCAGTTGAGCCCGTTCCCTTAATCGTCGGATTACTTCTTTTCTGGGCAGCATTTTGGCCTGTTAATTGTAATAAAATTTAGATAATATACTTATGCTATATTCTCCTTCGTCATAAGATGATGTTTAGAATACTAATATATTTGTAAATATTAGTGATTATTGTCGTCTATATAAACTCTATATAATAAAACTAATAGTGTCCAAGTTTGGATTCGGAATCACTGCGCCTAAAATTTGGTCAAAAATTGGACATAAAAGTTCGCTGAAATGAACTGCCAAAGGTGGAGTCTCTGTGCAGGTGCGAGGTGCACCAGATTTGGTGCGCACCATCTTCGACCAACCTCGTGCTTTTGTTTACTGGCAAAATGCGGCCCAGGAAACGTGCACAATCCGATCCGTTGCACCAGACACGAGCAATTAAATCTCGTTTTTGATATTTTAAACAAACTAAACACCATTCTATTGACAAGACATCTTTTAATTATGACCAGCGATATTGATAATGTGCAGGCAACTAATGATATCGGCCATGTGAAGCTGTCCGAGCTCTGACGACAATGGCCAATTATATGGCCAGACAAAGCGCTCGACCGAGTACACGTCTGAGAATCACAAGATGGAGCTGATGAATTTGCCAGAGAATCCTAAATTTCATGTCATCAAGCAACTCCTCGAGAGACAATACAAGCTGTCCTTCCACAAAATTAGGCTAGGCCATAACAAGGCCTACATTGCATTCAAGACCGAGGAGGAGCGTGATGAGGCCATAAAGAAAATTGAACAATCAGGAATGGAAAGGCAAAACTTTATCTGCCCAAGTGGCGGCGCCTCGTGACGACGTTTTGGCCAAGAGGCGTAAATTAGACGACAATAAGAGTGATATAGAGGACCTGTTGGGAAGAGGTTACACCAACTGATGAGCAAATTATCAGTCAAGTATGTCCATTATGGGATAAAGAATACGATGAGCAAATCAAGTATAAGGATACAATCATACGTTCCGTCTTGAATATGAGCAAGAAATTGTTGAAAATGAGCCAGAACATGCGAGATGATGCGCCGAAGCTCTACGAATGGATAAAGAATAACGAAAAAATATGCTGCCCGTTTGATGGAGTTGAAAGGTCGCCAGTTCTGACTGGCTACCGCAACAAGTGTGAATTCAATATCAGTCAGGACGGAACCATTGGATTTAAGATTGGAAGATATAAACGTGGCTCTGAGGGTGTTTGTAGACCTCCTGACAACTGTCCCATATTAACCAAAGTGATGTTCAACATTATAGATTGCTTTCATGGCTACCTCACTGGAACTAGTAAATTGAAGGGATATGATTTGGTGACACACGAGGGAAACTACAGACAAATTACTGTTAGGTGCAACTCAAAGGACGAATACCTCATCATTGTAGATCTACATCCACAAAGTTTGACAGAAGATGAAATCAATGATGAAATCAAGAGGTTATCGAGCATTTTAAAGCTATCGAACAAGTCGTCTCGATATACTTCAACATCTCGGATAAGTGTCAATTTGCCGGCTCTAGCCAGGCGGTGAGGCTAGTCCATGGCGAGCCCTGTCTATATGAACATCTCGAGGTCGATCCAGACAGGCCACTGAAGTTCCGTATCGGGCCGGCGTCGTTCTTCCAGGTCAACACAAAGGCGGCCGAATTATTGTACAGATCAATCACTGAACTGGCCGGCCAGAATTCCTCGACCATGGTTCTGGATGTCGGCTGTGGAACGGGCACTATTGGCTTATCTCTGGCCAGAAAAGTGAGTCATGTGATTGGGATTGAGATCGTTGCCTCAGCAATCGAGGATGCCAAGATAAATGCCAGAGAGAATGGCATAGAGAATGTAACATATTTCGCGGGCAAGGCTGAGGATCTCATTGGCGAATCTATCGCCATACTCAAGAACAAATTGGAGTATCAGAAGTTAGAGGATGGCGAGATAGTGGCCATAGTTGATCCACCCAGGGTTGGTTTCAACAGTTCATTCGTCAAGGCTATTCGTGCCTCAAATATCAAGAAGATAATCTACATTGCTTGTGATCCACTGGCCAACCAGAACTTGCTGGCTCTATGTAGACCCCAAATCGAAAGCATATCAAGGCGACCCATTTGTTCCCATTAGAGCGAAAGCATTCGATCTCTTTCCGCATACAAAATGCTGCGAACTGCTCGTCGTCTACGAGCGTCTATCTAATGTTATCAAAGCGGTTCCTCAGTAAATTTGATGATATTGTGAGATCAAACCAATTGATTATCGTGTGATGTGGTTTTAAGTTTGAGCGGACCAGTGGATATATATTCACTCGAGGAATGATTGTTTTTCAGTACAGGTAGATGTGTATGTTTGTGATCACAATGTTCTCTAAATAATTTTCAAGTTGGCCTCTGGTCACCGAGAAGCCCTCGGGCGGCAGAGCCTTCTGGCTGAGCTCGCAACAGGCGTCTCTGTTGATCAAAGGAACCACACAAAACCCGGCCAAACATAATAGAAGCACAATGTTGAGCGATAGGCTCACTCTGGAGGCCCTCTTTAGTTTGTTCCAAAATAGACCCAAGTAAGATGATGACTCCTTGCGGGGCTCCTCGAGTGGCTCCTTGGCAGATTTCACGGCAGCGGCCTTGTTTGATTTGCTCCTGTTATTATTGTTTTCCTTGTGGCGCGACTTGTTTTTATTCTTGTTGTTTTTGTTTCGCTTCTTCACAGGCTTTATAGCTTGCATAGTAACAGGCAACTCCTCCTGTAGCTCGTCTTGTTCAGATACAACAGTCTCATCTGAAACAACATTATCGCCATCGTCGGGACTTTGTTGCCTCTCTCGACCGGCCAGCTGCTGGTCGTTGATATTAGATGCGCCAGAGTTAGTTAGGTCGGCCTCGCAACTCTCGTCCTGTTCCTTTATGGACAGTTCGCACCGATGAATGTTGAATCGGAGCTCGTTGACAACCTGTGGAACTCGATGCTCTGTAATATAGTTCAGTCTGGATTTCAACTCTTTCACGCCCAACAGAAGGGCATCGCGTTGATCCGAGTCTCAGCATGGCCGCCAGGAGGCGACATTTGAGCTCAAAGTCGTCGAACAACCTGTAGTAGGTGGCCTTTCTTTGAGCTGGCCAAAGTGGAGAATCTCGACGAGGTGGAGCCAAGGGATATAAGGAGCCTGAAAGCGACGATTGGCCGATATTCAGCGACGATGACATGGACGAAAGGAATCTGTCTCGCCCATGACATTATCATCGCTTCCCTCCAATTGTTCCAACTCAAAATAGTCAATTAAATCTTGGAGTCGAATGAGATGTTGCTCAATTGGCTCAGTGAATGATACATCACTGAATGATTGATTGTTGTTGTTATTCGTCTGCTGGAGGCTAGCGTGGTTTGGACGCAATGCGGTGGATAACTTTGATTCAGCATTCAGGAGCCAATCCTTGAGACGCTGCCTGGCCTCCTCATAGGTGAGCCAGTTCTTCATGGTCTGTTCCATCGAAAGCACTCGTTGCTTGGCCGTCGCTAGGCACTCGCGATATTGGCGCTCGAGAGTTGGACACAAGGCGACACTGAGCTGTGGCAGGTTGCCCGCCGAAAAGAAGCTCTGATACTGTTCGATGGCCCTGGCCAAGTCCACTGACGACTTCTGGCTTGTTTCAAATAGTTTATCGGCTCTGTTGATCCAACTAATGAGGACCATCCACCTGATGAGCTTCTCTCTTGAGCTGCTGGCATCGATTCAATTTATCTGCAGACATTGAATCATCCCGAGCCGCCGCCACCAACTCGTCTAATCTCTTCATCTTCTCTAGTGTCGATTGCAGCCTATCGATATTATACTTCTCTGGAACGTCAATATCATTGAGCAGCAATTCAATGGGGTTCGTTGCAGCAGTTGGGTGTTCGAAGACATGTACACCATTCTGTTTTGAGATGCGGTCCTCGGTGGAATCGTCTGGCTGTTGTTTGGCCAGCTGGGCGTCCACCTGCTGCAACTCCACCATCTGTTCGACGGAACACTTGTTGGGGTTAGAATTGAGCAACATGGACAGGTAGATAAGTAGCGGTTTTGAGTTGTTGTCGCTCAATGATTGCTGTCGTAGGTCTGAGGCGGAAAACAATTGCGGCACGCCAAGATGCTTGTTTGCCAGATGAAAACAATGATCTAATTTCTCGTCGTCACTCATCTCCGTCAGGTTCTACTCTTCGAATCGTCTCGCTTCAATAAATCACGTCCAGTGGCCTCGGGCAACAGATGTTTGATGATGACGAGCAACACGTCGCCGTCCACGAGATTCGAGCTTAATTTGGTTAGCTTCAAATCAAATCTCTTGTTTATGTGATCTAACAGTCTGTTCTTGGCCGTCAGCAGGTCTCGCGTGGTGTATTCGTCCATCAGACTGGCGCTCGTGCCTCTCACCATCTGGCCGATGTTGATTCTTCTATGACCACTGCAACTGCTGCTTGAACGATCTTCGTTTGCGGTTGGTCCAATTGATAAACGGAAGTACAAGAGTTGTTGGGGTCGGACGACGACGACAACGAGGCCGAGTAGTTGTCAGTAGATGACGACAGACGACCGACACTATTATTGTCCGATGAATACTTGAAATAGTTTTGCTCCAACTGGAAGTGCAAAATGATGTTCCAGCAGAGGCCGAGGACGACATTCGCCTTGCCGCTAACAATGTCCATGGGATTCAGGTTGACCAGCTGCATGGCGAGCTTTTTCTCAAATAATCAATGGCTATCGAGACATTTGACAAATGTTTGAGTCTCGAGGATGGCGTCACCACCAATCGATTCACATAGGACTGTTTGTCCCTGTTGAGTTTCTCGTATTGGCCCAACAAGTGTTTGTCGTGCGTCAACGAGGCCAACAAGCCAATGAGTTTAATTCCATCCTGCAGTTCGTCCACCAGATCTTTCCTAATTAAATTGGGACAAAGTGATTGATCCAGGCAGTGAATAGTCTCTTTTGGGCCTCGAGTTACAATTCTCTTTGATGTTTCAATGTGTTTCTCGAAGTGTTCGCTCGAGCAAACCCTCAGGCCGTCCTCGATCTTGGAGCTTTCGCTTGCGGGCGACCTGAAGGCCACTGGCGACTGGCTGAGACGTGGACTTCTGCCGCGCCTCGCCGACCTGGGCGAGCTCGGCAACGAGAGGCACCCTGAAAGTCGCCACTATGAGAATCGTCGCCATCGATCGAGCCCGAACACTCGCTGGCCTGCCTGACAGGTGGCGGCCAGGCCTCGTGACGGCGACCACTATGATTATGATGATGATGGTGATAGTTCCTTCTGGTGTATCTGTCTCGGCGAGTCATGTCGCTGCAGGCCGGGTCTCCGGTATACTCGACTCTGTTGAGAACAATGTCGGGCGCATTGAGGAGACGCGACTTGTGGACGCTCGAGCCAGATGGCGGCCGGCCACCATCTGCAAGTGGAAGACCACCGACTGGCAAGGAATGAGGTAGGCTGATGTCTTCGAGTGAGTTTATGGAGTCGCTGAAGTCGGGCGAGTCTCGCTGCGAGCCAATGGATATTGAGATCGTCGGAGAGGCACAACTAGGAGGTTCACTTGATTGCACCGGCTCTTGTTGTGGCTCGCTGGCTTCCAGTCTATTCTTCTCTTTGCTTAGTTTCTCCTTTTTGTCTCTCCTTCCGCCGAGTCGATTCAGAGATCTGGACAAGAATGACTTGGGCTGAGATTCGCCGGCATCTACTACTTGATCGTGGCCACCGCTCAAGTTGGAGTTATGCGAGCCGCCAAACAGTTTGCTTGGCGAGAGGAACTTCTTATATGTTGAGGTCTTTTTGTGTGTTGGCTGTTTGTCATTTGTTAAATGGTTGGATGTGACCGACGTGGGTGAGCTGCTACTTGCAACTTCGTTCGGGTAGCTTCCATCGTCAGTCAAGGTTGCGCTGAGGGCGCTTCGGGGCCTCAGTGGCGACATGGAGCGTTCGCTGCCACAGTCGTCGTCGTCGGCGGCGGCGGCATGGAGGCTCTGTCCGACGACACGCCCGCCAGCTCGTCCGTTGCTTGTCGTTTGAAGGAGGTCGAGAAATCTCTTGGATTGTTTCTCTCGTCTGTCGTGTTGCGGCGGCGGCGGCGGCGGCGATTCGTCGACTCTCAGTCGGCCTGTCGTCTGGCGCCGTGTCTTTCCCTCCATCTGTTCTTCGTGCTTTCTCTTCTTGCTGTTGTTGTTCTTGTTGTTGTCGTCTTGTCGTCTAGCTCCTTTGCGCTCTCCGGCCAATGTTAACCCTTCATCCGAGCGACTACATGCGCCCTCCACTAAGTCGGCTGCCATCTTTTTTGGGCGCCACTTCAGTGTTTGCACGATGACAGGTTTGTTTCTCTTCACGCTTAGGACTTTGTAGCTGCTTTTGCTGCTGCTGTTGGTGCTAGTGATGATGGGACATGCAATTGCACAAACAAAGTCTGTGCAAAAACGAGTCCTCATGTTGAATGTTGTCCTTCGAGTCAGTTAACACTTTCGGGCCGCCCCCGACAACGGCCATATGTTGCTGGTGAATCTGTGCCGATTTGAGGCTACCTTTTAATGCTGTCGCCGGGTGATCAACATCACTCTCGATGTTGTTCTCTTTTGTATTAGAATCATCCGATTGGCTGGTATTGTTCATCTTCTTCGCGCCCATGTCCAATTTGGCAGGTAGGTACTGCAACGACGACAGGGACGGAGCTGACATTTGGCAACATCTCTGGCAGCTCTCATGCTCGACGATGGCTCCAGTCCACGAGAGGCCGCAGCATCTGGCCCGATGATGGGCGACTGTCGAGAGGATGGCTCGCCTTCAATGTGATGATGACGATGTTGTTTATCTATTTCCTTTTGATGTTGTCTTTGTTGCTCTTTGCTGGCTTCGTCGTCGTGGTTGTCAAGATGTAAACAATTCGTGAGGCGGCGACGACGACGAGGAAGTATTGTGCTCGATGTTTCTAGTTGCTGAGGTAGTTATGCCCAATAATCTGCTTGCCTTTGGGCTAATGAATTCCTTGCTGCTGTTACCGTTAACATCATCATCACCCAGGCCCATCTTACGAAATGATTGCAGCCCACTAGTCTGATGGAGGTAGGATACTGGCGCCAAACTCTCACTCGAGCGATCGGAGTTGCTCATTAAAGACACTCGTCGGAAGGGTCTCGTCGTCGTAGTCGTTGCTTGATGTTATTCGTTCCTCCGCCGGCCGTCGACAGCAATCGGAGCAGTCGTGCGATAATAACGACGGTAAATTAGATTCACTTCGGCTTGGATTTCCAGCCGTCCACCCAATTGATGTGCTCTCGTCTCTCTGCAGGCTCGAGTGTCGTCGTCGTCGTCGTCGTCGTCGTCGTTGTTGGCCTGAACGTTGAGGGCCCGCCGCTGTTGCTGTAATTAAATCTTGTAAACTGCTCGTCAGATGCTTGGAGACCCGACAGAAGTACAAATGGATTCTAATTGTAAATCCTGAGGCTCCGAGGAATTGTAGGTCAAACTGCAATCCAGTTGGGCCTCCTCCGCCTCCTCGTCATAAACGGATTGCTTGCTCGGCTGGTGCTCTAGATGGTTGGGGCTCGATAAGATGACAGAGGAGTAATGTCCGTATTGGTTTGCTTTTGAGGTTGTTTGTGTTGTAAAATCCTGTTGCCCCTGCTGCTGGTCTGCTGGCCAGTTAGGAGATAGATTCAGCTGGACTTCGGGATCGCTCTGATGAGATTCCAAGACGCTGTCGAGAGCATTGCCCGTCTCAGAGATGGGACTGTCCGACAGCAGCTGCGAGCCAAAGTCCCAGTCCCAGTCAAGTCGAGACTGGCCGCCGACCTGAAGATGTAATTGTAACCCGAGTTTGCCAACACCGAATATTCCAGATTGTCAGCTGTATTCGATTGTGGTGTGTTCGGTGCAGATTCCGATGGAAATGTCACCTGCGGCTCGTGACAACAAGAGCAACTTGTTATTGTTGTTGTCTGCTGTGAAGGGTGATAATAGTAAGGGTAATTGTTGTTCTGTTCAGAGGAATAGTTTAAATTTGTTCGATTAACGGCGGACGTCGAATAGATTGAGTCCTGTGTCGATTGGTCGGCCGGCGGCTGACTGAAGTGTGAATTGTTTTCTTCTATAAATAAAGTGTCGTAACCTTGTTTGTTGTGGTGGGGCGACACTGATTCTCTTGCCGAGTGGCGCGACGATGGCCGTAATTCCGCTAAACAAACATTGTCATTGTCGTGTTGACACTCGCAGAGAATTACAATCAGTTGTTGTTGTTGCTGTGGTGGTTGTGACTTGTTGGGTGCGTTCGCCGACGAGCTCATTCAACAAGTGCTGACAATCATTTGAATTGGCTTGATAACAACAACTGCATTCATGCTCGTTCCTGATTCTATGCTCAATGTAATAATCCAATTGTCGTTGTCGTTGCCTACGTCGATGAGACGACGACGATGCCTCATGAAATTTAGATGAATAAATAGAATTAGATGATGATGTTGATGGTGGTCGTGGTCTTTGTAGTTGTGGTTCAGTGGATTTGTCACTTTCGCTCTGGTTATTGGTTGCTGTTGATCGCTTTGTCGTTTGGTCTTGAGCGTTTATAAAATATTGCTTCAGATATAATTCGTCGAGAGCCTTGCTTTGGTTGTCTATATTTTCTAGAATATCATTCAATTGTATACTTGATTGACTTGCTGTTGTCGTTACTCTTGTCTGGTCGACAGGAGAGCTTTGTAGTTCATTTGAGTCTGCAGTTCTATTGCCATTGAATGCCGGATTTGCTTGTTGCACTTTGTCAGTCTCGTTTTGTTGGCTTTACATTCATCGCCATAGATTCCATCTCCATTATATTCCTCTCTGCTGATAGTCTCACTCATGTACTGAACGGATCGATCTCATTCATTGACGTTGTTGTTGTTGTCGTGGTTTGGTTTGGTTTGTTTCCACTGGAATATTCAAAAAATGACTGTAAAAATTGATATTATTACTATTATTGATTTGCATCATCAGATGTGTGTTTTATCTGGTCTTCATAAGTAACAACAAGAGTTACATTTGGATTCTCTCGATGGGAGTGTATAATTGCACGATATGTCGCGATACAACACGCTCGTTACTCTCCTCTTTACATGTATCCTCTCCCTTCTGCAGACAATGTAATCAACGGCGGCGTTTCCACTTTTGCATGATCGACCGGCGGCCAAATAGATCTGATCAGAGGCAGTTGTTGATGGTTGAACAGAGGCAGCTACTAGGACATGTGAAATGATGATAATGTTCTCGTTGGATGTGTCCCGGACAGCTGGCAAGCCAAGGGAAATATGGCAGCCGGCGTAATTAGTAGCTATTATCACTCATCCAATTGGAAGCTGACGAGGTAACACGAAACTTATCCTGGATGAGAGCAAACAAGTGCACAGCCGACAACTTGCGATGATTGGCTCCGAAAATTGTAACAACAACAACAACAACAACAACAACAACAACCACGACAACTATCAATATGGGCACATTTACAATCAACCATATGCTGTTAGTGTGTTTGGTTTGCTCTTTCATTCCTTCTCATATGAGGAGATGATGTACCGACACTCCGAAGGCGGACTAAAATTTTCACATGCGCCCGCTAATGGAATAGATGTATCTACAGGGCCGACTGAAACACACACTCGTCTCAGGCCCTAATGTTGTAGGCCTCGTTTCATATCCCAGTTTGAACCAGTAACAATTTCTGTTAAATTTACGTAAAAATTGTTGATGTTGTTGTTGTTGTTGTTGCTGCTGCTGTCGTTGTCGTCGTGGTTTTCGTCCTCGGCTTGAGTATGGGACAACCGTCGAGGTTCAATAGCCATATAAATGTTCACGAGTTGGCCGAGAGTGTCTCTGAATGGCGGGTGTTAGTGTAGACGCAACAGAGAAGGCGTAGTCTGTGGTGTCTTTGTGGCTTCAATACAGACTATATATTATTTATCCCTTTTCGTGCCTAGTCCCAATCGATCATCAGATGTCTCAATTTGATACGATGATTTTTAAGCTCATCAATGTACTAGCAACTTGTCAGTAATGATGAAAGATAAACAGTCACCAACGCCTAAAGGTTGTGGTATCTTGTTTATGATATTCACGTCAACAATATGTATGACTTCTTGAATTGTATTCGACAGTATATTGATCTTCAAAATTATATTCCGTTCCTGTCTTTCTACTGTGTTGTACTTCTTGAGATTGTTGCTTGTATATATTTACCAGGCAATTATATTTGACTCTCTCTTATAATAATGATATCGGTGTTATTAAGTGATATTGTTTTATCGTTTCTTATATATATTTATTGCCTTTACTGAATTAGTCCTCAAGGCACAGGATTTTTATTCACATCTGAGACTGGCAGCTGAAGAACACCGGCCGACAGTGAATTATGCCTTTCGAGTAGGTAGATTAGTAGATATCACAAACTTTTCAGAGGGAATGGCGACGAGGACGACAATGGCAACGACAGCCAATGGAATAGAGTTACGGCAGACGAGATGGGAGCTAATGAGTTGAATAATACCATAGTGAGAGCTCATCAAGCTGTGAGAGAGGCATCGCTGTTGTTGATGTTGTTGTTGTTGTTTTAGACGAGAATTTTACGATAGAAAGTAAGGTAAACAACGATAATTTTAAGCCTTCAAGTTCGGGTGGGAAAGGTAAGGCGGAGGTGGCGTGTTTTGTGCGAGTTCGTTCGCCATGTGCCGTGAGCGTCTCAGAAGATTCCGGACACTCTTCGGTGCTTCAGTTCATGGCTCAAACAACACAAAGCGCGCAATGCTTCAAGGATCCTGTGATATGAAGCGACTGAATTGTTTGGTTAGAATTTGTTTCGGTGCCGAGCTGTCAAGGATTTTCTTGTACACGAAACTCGTCTGGTGGCCGCCGAAGCCGTTGAGCCTTCGCTTGCCAGGTGAGCAAGTGGATAACGCGCGCGCCACGCAAATTCAAGTTCGCGCCGGCCCACTGAAAGTGAGAGAAAGCAAATAATACAACTAGTAGTTTGTCTTTTCTGATGAATTAATATGAATTTAATTCCTACTAAAACAAGTCTCCCATGTGAATCGCCAACACGGTTTTGTCGTATATTTGTTTGTTTGCTGGTTTCGCCACGACAATTACCTTCAAATATCGGCGTCGGCCACCCACATCGCAGCAACCTTCACGCCATCTGACTGTTTCTATTATGCAGTCCCGATGGAAATACATGTACAGGCCAACACAATACACAAGTACGAAGAAGTGCCGTCTAATTGAATCTCACCGACTGCTGTCCCGGCGGAATATTCGGAGAAGCGTCCGGGTGATGCAGTTCACTCATCTATTAATTACTGTCAAATTTGTTTTATATGAGTGATGAATTGCTTCATCAATTGCAGCTGCTTGACGAGCATCAACGGCTAATATAGAGAGCGCATTCATTTGGATTCATTGATTAAGTAATCAGGCCGAACAAGAAGGTAATTATAAAACAATCAGCAAAATCTGGGCCAGCTCACTGAACGTCCCAGAGAAGACTCAATGGGTTGAGTGTGAAACTAGAAGGTATGTATGTGTTTGTGTAAGTGACGCAGATATAAAGGACAGCGTACAGGTGGACCGGCTAGAGAATGGGTTCACTGGATTGAGGTTAGAACGATCTCGTTAGAGAGCATAAAGCACGTTCGTCGTCACTTCCGTCAACCTAGGGCCGCCAGTGTCGCTACTGGCACACCTCGCAAGTAATGAAAACATGTAAGCCGGCGCTTGCATGTTGTTGTTGTTGTTGTTGTTGTTGTTAACATTATCTCGTTGTTGGATGCAAACGAGCATCGCAATAGGAATTATATCATCAGAGGCGGCAGCTGGGAATGCGGAGAGACACGCAAACTTGCCTAGCTCCCAAGTGGCTGTCGATTGATGTCGTTGTTATTGCAGTAGTTCCATCATTTAGTGGCGCGCTGAACTTGCCGACCATTCATTGCCGGGTTGTCCCTTCCGCGAGATTCGGGCGCCGTTAACGAGCAACAACAACAAATGAAAATTCAATTCTCACGATGAATAACAACTACAACTACAACCACAAACAACACATCACTACTAGCTACTAGAGGCAAGCGGCCCGCCTAGGGAGGCTTGAATTCAATTTCATTTACGACTTTGTGTCATCCGATAGAGAACCTTCGGAGTTGGCTTGATGTCATCCACAGTTGCGACTAGCGAGCCACACACAAAGCCAAAGTCACTCTAACTCTCACTGTCGCCCTCGTTCCTGGCCTGGCCTGTCCTGTCCTGTCCTCCTTTTAACAAGGTGTTTCTGTGGGAGTAGAGGTGCCACTAGAGCTAGGCTCATCCGGGCAGGATCGGCGAGCTTCGAGCAACGCTTACGAGTTGGCTCTTATTTCGAATTCAGCTCCAGCGGCCTGGCGAGTCTATGTTATACTTTGGGTGTCGTTTGAGCTATGGGCCTCTACGTGGAACACCGTCAAGGCTGATGTTTGTCTCCGCGAACATAGCCCCATAGGGAATGGTCGTAGTGGTGGTGGTTGTGCCAGCTCGCCGTCTTCTATATAAACTTGCCGAGTATTTGTCCAACACCTCAGGGCGGTCCAGGCAGCTGGCCGTCGTCGTGCTACCAACTGGAGGGAGCTCCGTAACAAAGTTCCATCAGCCGATTGCTTTGCCACAGAGTTCAAATGGACATCTGAGCTGAGAGAACTTCCGACGTCAGCAGCTGCGGCTACTATTCCAATCATGATAATAATAATAGTAAGCAACTCGCTCGGTCACACAAATAATATTCGACCAGCACCACCAGTAGCACCTACACCTAAAGCCTTGAAACTCGTGGCGTCTAACTTGGTTTGTATGTTGTGGAATTTGTGTCAATCAAATGATATCGGAATATACCGGCGAGTGAACACGAGATGTGACAATACAAAAGGGATAAAACAACAATGACAACAGTCGAGAGGGACTTTTTGTTTGTATTCTTAGCTGAATTTTGAATGTTGCCTACTGACAAATTGAATCCACATCGTCTCGAGTCAGTGTTGGGTGTCTGCGTGTCGTCATCTTCTCCTCATCCTCATCCTCCTCCTCCTCCTCCTCCTCCTCCACCCTGACGACACACTCGTCGAGAGGCCATCAAACTCAACTGCGATTAGAGTAATTCTCGCGCTTGAATACATCTGTGCCGTTTAGCTCGATAATCATCCATGAAGCTCGTTGTTGTTCTCTTCTTCTTCTTCTTCTTGTTATTATTTGCTCTTCAAAGGCTCGAGTGTCTTGCCAGTGGCGAGGACCATCGCCTAAGCCATAAGCACCAGCGCAAACCAAAATCTGTCGCGGCTCGCGACGTGTTCATCTTCGAGGTTGTTGCTGCCGACAGTTCAAGTGCAACGAGCTAACCACATGAGCATTCCGAGAAGCTCGCAAATAAATTGCTGCAGTCGTAGTTGATGGCGGCGGCGTCACTGCCACTGCCGTCGCCGTCGTCGTATTGCGACATTGACGCTGTTTGTTTGAATCCAGTTGACTTCATATATCCAGACACCGCTCGCTAGCTAAATGTTACATTGGTCAATAAGCTACGACAACGAGAATAACAACAAAACAGCAACTGGAAATGCCATTGTAAGGCTTACTGCTATTTGCAAGCACTAAACGCCAACAACAACAACATCGCTCCAGTCTGATACTGATCCTGATCACCATTATCATCATCATCATCACCATCACCATCACCATCACCATCACCATCACCATCACCATCACCATCACCATCACCATCACCATCACCATCACCATCACCATCACCATCACCATCACCATCATCATCATCATCCTCTTCATCGTCGTCGTCGTCGTCGTCGTCGTCGTCGTGGTCGTTGTAGAGCCGGATGACTCACAGCGAGCTGAGTCGACCCTCTGGAAAGATGAGTCGTATCTCGCTTCAGACTCACGTCATCTGGGAACAGCTCGACGTTGTCTGTCTGTCTGTCTGTTTGTCACGGTTTTATGTTCTATCAGAATCGCGCCATAAGTTTGGGGCGAATGCTCAACTTTTGGGGTTGAAATCAAGATGGTCCACTAGTTTTCGAAGAAAATATACTAAAATTCTTACAAAATTAACCAAAACCCCCGAAATAAATTTAAATCTGGGTAAAAACTTCTAATATAGCTAAGAACACCCAGAATATTTTGTTTTTACTCATTCCGTATTTTTTCCTTTTCAAAAAATCCACTGTATTGAAATACCGAGGTTGTGTGCGTGTGTCTGTGCGTGTGTCTAATGATGAGCGTCATCTACCAGTCAGCTCGCTTGCTTGCATAGGCATTAAATTGGACACACAAAGCGAGCGAACGCGCAGGCAAAATACGACATTTTCTCTCTCAATATTTCCTATGCTATTTTGAGTGCCTCAGCTCGCATCAGGGACGTGCACTCCAGTAATCCACCAAATTTCCCATAAATCTTTACATTTAACTCTATTTACAACTCACTTTCTCAGAATATCTCAAACACAGCCCAGATTACACTAGATTCTGCTCATCCTTAAACCAAAATAATTTCTGCCAATCTCGGTCAGAATGTCATTGCGGAGATTCTTAATGGAAGCAGCGGGCTAGATTCGATTACGCCTTAACCATATCAGAGTGGGCGTCGCCAGTTGTCGCTTGGCGGATTATCAGTATTGTACGGACAACAGTAGCGACTAAATCTGCAGGAAAACTAGGGATAAATGGAATGGGTCCACCCGAAAATGCCCGACATAGTTAAAAGTCTTCCCCTTCACAGCTAAATCGCAATGCGAACACTGCCGCTGGTGAACTTTTATTTCTCTTTAAACAACAAAATTCGATTCACTTGGTAATTACACATCTATTGGCTCTCTTTATCATCCTCAAAAAAACTTTCATGATCATCAATATTATTATTAACTCTTTATTGTATTATTGTTCCTCTTGTTATTAGTTGTTTAGTCATGGTTCAGAAATACAAATCACAAGTATGGGTCTACAAATATCCTTTTGAATTGGTGATGACCGCCTATGAGCGCCGATTTCCATCTTGCGAACTTTTGCCCGTCTTCGTAGGAAGCGATATATTGAGGGAAGAGATGAGCCAAGATGAATCCATTCATATTGTTGAACGTAGATGTAAAATTAATGTTGATGCACCATTTATATTGAAAAAATTAGCCGGCGTTGATTACGTGTATTTTATTCAAATTAATACTCTTGATAGGTTAAATAGAACATTAAAAATTGAAGCAACCAACGAGTCATTTGCCAATAGAATATCAATCAAAGAATATTGCACATACTATGTAAGTATACTCCGCATTCCATAGGTTTCAAGATATTTTCTTAGTATCAACCTTATAAATGTGTTTACATGCATCCTAACATTGGTTTTCTTTCTTGACACATCATGATCCGATCCCAATGAACATCTTTAGGTACATCCCGAGAATCCAGATTGGACTTGTTTTGAACAATCCGCTTGCCTTGAAGTTAAATCGTTTTTGGCTTTGAAAGCGCTGTCGAAAAGTTGGCCGCAAAGCAGTATGCCCAGAGTATTAGTAAAGGTAAAGAGATAATAGAGCATTATATTGAAATTTTGAGGAAAGAAGGAGTAACACAGGTTGAAAGATATAAACCGCCTCAAGAAGTTTGTTGACGAACAAAATGAAACAAATCCTCACCTAGCAATATTTCCATTATTACTAAATAAATTTAATTTTATTGTCTGCTAGTCTGTCAACATCATCATCTTACCAATTGACAGTCGTGCAAAGAACAAATCGAGACGCTAATATGCTCAGACAAGAGGTTTGTTACTCAGATTTCAGGTCCAAAACTCGTAAACATCGGTAACAACATAGAGGATTGTTAGCTGGACAAACTAGCTAGTATCTTGAAGGCTCAAGTTTTAGACATGATGATAGTCTAGAAGATGAACAGTGAAGATATACATTATCAGAGACCAAAGCTGAATATTAGTGTCCATGTCAGAGATAAATAGATTACATTCATCAATAGTTGTTAGATAGACAGTGATCATCATTGATTACAGCTACAAATTGTTTCCCTGCACTTCGAGAGAGGCCACCAAGAAATTCTGAGACCAAATCTGCAAATCATTGGTTGATGTCGCTTTCAGTGTATATGCTTGGCTGAGAACTTGGTATGGAAGATTTGGTTTTATGGATGATCTGCATTCCATGTTCCTCAGGTTGTGGTGAACCGAAATTGTTTATTTTCTATTAATAAACTGCCATAACCTTGTTTCTCCATTGATCGCTTACAATTACCACGGCCACCTACCTTAGAGTGCGATTGTGCTTTCGTATGATGATCAAAACAAACATCTACACCTTGTTGACAGTCAGGCCGATTGTGTTTAGCCCTCGACATGAGCGCTCAACCATACAAGTTATGATGTAACAAAGCCTACCGCTTTAATGCAGATACACACACCAACTGTTGCTCGATGATCAAACTACTCGACTCTATTCGTGTGTAGCTCATCATATTTACACTATCATATGGTCTGATAAAATTCTAAATCATTCGATAGAAGCGATGGTTAGCTTGAGTCTCAACGAGATATTCTTATAGTTAACATTTAATATAAATTTGATCTTTTGAATGTTATCATCTGAACTAAGGAATTATGAATAGATGCCAGAATAGTCACCCATCACGGCTTTAGAGTTGCTTCAAGTTCGCCAGAATCATCCAACTGCTTCAGAATATCTAGACCACCAACGAACTCTCCTTTGGCGTAGATTTGTGGATATGTTGGCCAGTCTGACAACTCCTTGAGGCCTTGGCGAACTTGTTCATCTTGAAGTATGTCGAACGTCTCATATTTGATGTCGTATTTTGCTAGCAACTCAACTAATTGCTTACTAAAACCACAGCGTGGGGCCTTTAGTTCACCTTTCATGAAGATCATCACCGGGGGCTCTATTGGTTAAATTCTTGAGATACTTCTTAAAGCTCTCCTTTGGGTCAGCACTTTCATCGACGAATTGACCTTCGAATCTCTTGAGATATTCGCTGACGGTTGCTATCAATTTGGATGGCTCTAGGTTGTCCACTTTGAAGATTTGTCCATTTTGGTGCAGACTATCAATGGCACAGATAAGACTGAAAATTGAGTTGCCAAGTCGTTATTTTTCCTCAACATCGACAGTGGCCACAATAATCTTGTCCTTAAGATAATCTGAGCCTGACAAAGATTTCAACGCTTGATCAACGATATCCTCTTGGCCCGAAAAAGCGGCATCAAACACTAATACTGAAAAGGCTCCCTCGTTTGCCTTCAGGAACTCCTTAGCATTTGTTGCAGTCAATTTTGTTATTGTTGACATGTCTGATTATTCAATAAGATGAAATGATAAAGTCAATAGAATGATATCCAGGTTATATTTGTGATTGTCAATTGAGATGGAAAACATTCATGCTTCGGATGGCACGAATGGCGGCCAACCCCGATTCTGGCCATGTGCGTTCTTTCTCTCGTCAGGCTCAACTTGCGCTCGTCCTCAGTATGGGCCTCTTCGGCGGCCAAAAATGATTCACTGATGCCAAAAAGATGTCCATTACTCCAAGATATTATCAATATATTATATTGTCATTACTTTGATTCACACTGTTATCCAACACCACATACCTGTTCATCACCGAGATGGCCCTCATGCTATTACATCAGGATCCAAGGAAGAGACGCGACGCGTTGGCCGAATATGTCAAAGAAGGCAATTCATTGGACTTCAGTTTGTATCAGAGTTTTGTGAGACACTAAATGACGATTATGAACACTGCCGTTCTCTTGCAATTAAACTAGTTCTCAATATGAGCTCCAAATATGGTGATTGTCTCGTATTCCAAAGGGGCACCGCCGAGCAGGTTCGCCTCGAAGATGACGCCTTCTCAAAGATATGCCGAATGATCACCGATCCAGCTGTTCAAGTTAGAATAGAGGCAGCCAAATCCATATCACAATTTAAGAATGTTTGCTTGAATTATCTTCTGGCAACATTGGATAAAAAGAATGAGATTAGCCACAGTGGAACATTTGTATTTGGTCTCGAGGATGAGAGAAAAGACGTCCGAATAGCATCCTGGAGTCACTGTGTCAGCTGTCGAAAATGTACCCAAACTTTGCAGCGAGATCCATGGATCATATTGTTGATATGTTCAATGACGAAATCGAGGGTATCAGATTGAAGGCTATCCAATGTCTACAGGAGATTGATGAAGTTGCCTTACGAGACGATCAAGTGGAGGTGACACTTTCGGTGTTGGACTCGCCTTCTATGGATATTAGAGAGACTCTGCACAGAATGTTGACCGGTGTCAAGATATCAACCCCACAATCACTGAGGAGGTGTATCGAGTGTACTCTATAACTTGGCCAGATATCCCCAGGACAGGATTTCGATATTTAAATGTTTCAAACAATTGGGCCAGAATCATTCCAACCTTGTCGCGTCATTAGTTGATGAGCTATTGGCTGTTCATCCTTATCTCAAACTACCCGAACAGTCGCTTATTGATGACAACTATATTGCTACATTGATATTGATATTTAATGCAGCTTCAAAGACCCCATCCATATTGAATTGTCTCGAAACTCACACCCTACAACATCAGACTTATATTCGGCATACTTTGCCAACGTTCATGCCCCAGATGGAAATATCAAAATCACAGACGGCTTCGGCCCTATTTTTCGTTAGTATTTTCGAACGATTAGGCAAAATGCTCAAATCAGATTGTATTCATCGATCAAAGATTTCACTCATGGAAATGAGTCTCCACGATCTCAAAAGTTTTGGCTCCGTTGAGCCAGAATTCATGGCCTCAACTGAGTTCTATCGTATTGTTATCGAATCAATATTAACAATGTCATGGATACTGTCCATATCTGATTGGATGGATTCAAGCAATTCATTGAAATTAATTAGACAAGTTCTAGATCAAACATTTACACTACTTAGAAGATATCACAAACTCAGTCCAATACAAAGATGTTGCATTCAACAATTGAGAATCCAGGCCCTCGCAATAGAGTTGGTCGTCTTCATAAACAACAGCAACGCGTCGGCCTTGGATCTATGCGATGACTTTCTGGAGGAGGTGAAGAGCCTGGAAGTGTTCATGTCTGATCAGCCCTTTCTAGATAGTATTGCATTGAGTGCCTTATCCGGATCTATATTAGAGGAATTAGGTTCTCTAGATCAGCCGAAACCAGGACAGTGGCGCGAAAGCTGGAGCCATTGTTCACGTAAAAACATCACTTACATTGGACCAAATCAATGAGACACTCACAATGTTGATAGATTCACAGAATATTGACGATCTCAAATCAATGAAGACCTCACTGGCCTCAATCAATAGGTCGCTGGACAAGAGTGGCACACCCTACAAGATAACGATGGGCCTCGTGCTGGGACTCACATTGGATGCAATAATTGAGAACATCACCGACACGGACGACATTCGAGTGAGGGTGGCCTATCCAGACAAACAAGCCCACATGATTGTTCCCGTTGCAAGTCACTTTCGTCTCATCTCATCTGACAGCCAATCCGAGACTAGTTCGTATCGTCTGTATACGAGCATAAAACTTTGTCACCCCACTTGGACAGATCCAACCTTCATTGAGGTGTCCATTGTGCTTGATTATCAGGACAATCAGTCGACGGCATTCCAATTGAGCTCGGGCGATCAAATGCGGTCCACCGATGAAAGTCAAGTGATCGAAATAAGTCCGCCTGTAACGCTAGAGATCCACCCACAGAATTTGAGGCTGTGGTGATATACTTAAAACATGATAGGGCGGTCTGTCTCAGAGAGTTCTCCTTCAACTTCTCGAAAGCTTTTAGTCTTGTTGACATCAATTTGGACATAATATTAATTTTACAATTGATCCTTGTTGTGGAGGTCACAGTTCATGACCATGCAAATTTGATAAACTAATGATAAACTCACTATATACTCACATCGCTAACTTCTATGTAATTAAATGGGTGTTGAATTGGTATATATTTTACGATTCAAATCGTGATTATCAACATATTATATAATTTTTATTTGCTTTTTCGCCCTCATGCAGGGCCGCCTCTAGAATCTTGAGTCTGTATTTTAGTCTGTCATTTTCTTCTCGCATTTTCTCTATCTTAGCCTTGTCGGCCTCCGTACTCTGACCGCCGGCTTGCTCTACGTCGGACATGATACAATTCTAATAATTGTTTTGTCTAATAATATCGATACGAGGATGATGATCAATTTAGGGGTAAATTCAAGATAATTAATTACGTGGCCTAATGAATGTTTCATGTTTTATTTTAATACATTTTTCGCATGGCGCACATGTACGACGCGCCGGATCAACTCGCCGCCAGATCGCATTGGTCGTCGCCGGCGCCGCCAAACGATATACATATCCGACCTGAATTGACTTGAAACTGGCTCACACTGGTTTGCGAACCCAAAATGAAACTAATTTCATTACATCACAATATAATGTAATAAACAAAATACACATTTGATGATTGGCCTCGTTTGATAGTAGACCAGGCTGTCCGTTCAACATAACGAGAAATTTAATTAATCTCCTTTTCTCAAGGCCGGATGAGTGTCGGGTCTGAATTTCGTCTCGAACTCTGGTCCGAAGTGTTTGTATTGTTCGTAGGTCTTAGCGGGCATGTCGTATTTGCTGGTCAGGGTCCAGTGTGAGCCCTGCTCAGATAGACGAAAGAAGGCCAAGTAGCCAGCCAATGCGAGGCCGCCTTCAAGTTGGATACCACAGGAAGCAGAATTTAGCAGTGAGATGGAGATATTTACATTAGTAGATGTTAATTGATTGTAGACATTAGATATAACATCATCTTTCATTCGACTATTAATGAACTCACCTTTCCAGGTTATAGCTGCATGAGACATTGTTATTTATATGATTGAATCTATGTGTTTGGTGGTCTTGAATATTCAATATTTTATGGTGGTTGGTTGGCCTTTTGTTTAGGCAGTGGTTTGATAAATGATAAAATGTTTTATCGGGCGCAGTTATGTCTGTTCACATGGCAAAACTATGAGCATCGCTTTTTTAATTTGCTCGAGCCAGACTAGCAAGCAGACGTCGGAGGAGGACAAGACAGAGCACCGACCTTGACTGGTGAGGCAGGCAGGAGTTGAGTCGAGTGAGGCCCATGGCGAGATGAGGCCGAGGCAGGCGTCCGTGGCATTGGAACGAGCTGGCGCGTATTGAACTGACGTTGAGGTCGCTAGCGGCAGCGGTGGCGTCGTTAGGGCCCGTGCGCGCACCATTCGCTAGGCGCCTTCGCAACGCCTAACAGACGAAGAATTTTCCAGTACACGTTATTGGCTCTCACTACTATTAGCCCGCCAGATGTCGGCCCTGTCAAGTAGTGCATGTCGCTATTTGTAGCTCAGACTGCTACTCATGTTGTTGTTATTGTTGTTCTTGCCTTGATTGCTCTGATGGTTGGAGTGTTGGGGCCACTGCCGACAGGTCCGTGGATCATGTCCCATACTGTTCCGCCAATGAGCTCGTCACCCTCATTAGTGTCCGACGCTAGCTCATTCACTCGAGCAGCCATGGCCGTCGATATCTTTACGATTGTAAACAGCAGAGTTTTGATACCAGTTGCCTCTGTTGGGGCCTCTTCTTTGATCACATCAGTTCCGCTACTATGAGTTGCGGCTATTTCTCGAACTGTGCCCAAAGTCTGTGATGAAAAATGAGCCTTTCATTGGATGTTATCATGCGGGCCGACACCAACAACAACAACAACTAGACAAATGTATTTGCTGATGGAGTCGTTGCTTCGGCTAACTTCTTTTGTCGGCACCGCTCACGTTGTTTCCATTGGCTTAATTGCACCTGCCAATCAAAACAAGATACGAGCCCCTAACAAGTTGCTGGCAGCCTGTAAGTGGACGGCCAGCGTGTTGATTATGTTCGCTGTATTCAAAGCTCTGTTCTAATCTAACCCAAGCCACGCCCCCTCAAACAAACCAAATTGGACCAATCAACACCTGTCTATTGATAGAAATATATACACATTGTCGGAAATAATTACAACGGGCGCACTAAGAAGAGGTCTCTGATAAGGGCAGCGAACGAGTGCAAGCGACCAGACGGGAAGTGGCCGAGGAGGCCATCACAGAAATCCTATCCTCTGCCAAGATGATCTGAGACGAGGCTTATTGTTGACAAGTATCTTCTTGTCCAAGTTTGACGAAGTGTATTTATTATTTACATTATCATCTAGTTTGTAGGGGTTTGATTGGTGATGGAACGAAACTCAGTTGTTTTATCATCCAAGAGCAATGACAGCTGTTCCGATCCTCCTCCTCCTCGAATCCATGGCCGGCCTTTAGTGTTTCTCCTGGTCCTGCCCATTGTAGTTGTTGTTGGCCGACCTGTTGCCTGTTAACGTGGACGTTGTTGTTGTTGTTGGTCTGCTTTGGTTCGCGGCAAGTGACGACGACGACGAAGACGAGAATAGTAAATCATCTCGGATAGGCTGGACGACGCTAACACTGGGCTGGTGGTCGAGTTCGCTCACAGGTGGCATCTTATCGCTCAGTTGGACGCGACAACTCCCAATTGGCTGCTGGCCGGCCGAACTCGGCCCCAGCACCAGCAAACACCTGCCCACGATGGAGGTGGACGACGACGACGACGACGAGTTGGACGGCGAGGTCAGGTTGAAGCGGGCGATAATAAGCTCGGCATCGATGTCCACCAGCCTGCGTCTGGCCGACTGTTGTTCTTTGGGGCTCTTCTGGGCTCTGATCGATATCTCGGACGGACCCACTGACCATTTCGCTCCAGCAGGTTGTTGTTGCCTAAAGTTGAGAAAATGGCGCCGTCTTCCATAGAACGCGCGCATTCCTCGTCAGTGGCCGCGTCGAGGACCCAAATCTGGTGTCGCATAAGATCGTTCGATGATGGAGTGGTCGTCGTCGTTTCGTTGCCCTGCGGTTTGTGTTCGATAGGCGTCTGGAATGATTCTCTTCGCTTCCTTTTAGTTGTTGTTGTTGTTGTTGTTGTGGCTGTGGTTTTGTATTGTAGCCTAGCGACCAGATGAAGCAATCCGCGATTCTCGATGGGCTGCCAGAAGTTCAGCCGTCCAATGAGTTGATGGATGCCGTCCATCGTCGTAGTCGTCGTCCGGTTGTTGGCCAGCAAACAAGTGGCGAACTGATCGTCTGAATGCTGAATCTCGTCGCCATCCTCGCAGTTCACGAAGGAGCCTTGCGATCGCCACTTGCCGCCACTGGCCGGTGCCGATGCTGATCGATTGGCCGCTTTGATGAGGAGATCTTCGAGCGGGCCAGAGGTCGAGGAGGTCAAGTCGAGGCTGTTCAATGTAGTGTCGTTGTCGTAGATGACATTCAGATTGTCGATGCTATTCGGTGAAGGTAATGGGCTTGTGTTTGTTGTTGTTGTTGACTGTAGTTGGAATTTATCTATTGTAGTAGTTGATGTTGTTGTTAGTATTGTTTTTGCTGCTCGTTTTACATTAATCACTTGGCCGAAGTCCACACTGTGGCTTGTTTGCTTGTTTTCCTGAGTATTGGAAGTTTCGCGGATGGAATCAAATGATAGCAATGTTAGTTTATGAATGATAGAATTAGTTACAACAACAACAACAAGTGGTTAGGTTTGCTGAGTGGGGTGGGCCATTTGGTGGTGTGAGCTTTGCGGGCCAAATGAGTATGAGATGGCGCCGCTCGGGTAAAATCAGTGTCAGATCGCAAACACATTCGGCCGCCCAATACTCACTTGAGCCTCATTAGTGTGCCTACCTGAAGAAGAGCTTTGATCGGCTGGCTTGCTGCTGCTGCTGGTCGCCTGGACAGCCGGCGCACCTGTACTACTACTGGCTTGCTGTGAGGTGGAGGTGCAGGCCACAGCAGGAGGCGGTGGCGGTGGCGGTGGCGCAGTTGTGGTGGTGGTGGTGGTAGTGGTTGGTGTTGGGGCCACAGGGCTCTTCAACTCAACCACTTGTGGCTGCTGGGGCGCACTTGCGGCCGGAGAGGCACTCACCGAATTGATGACAATCTCAACGGGCGCCGGCTCGCTGCTGGCCGCCTTCTTGTCGTTGGCCAAGTCCTTGGCCGAGATCTCCACGACGACTGGCGCGGTGGTGGTTGATGTGGATGTGGTGGTGGTCGATGTAGGGCCGGCCGTCGAGCTGGCGGCCACTGGGACTGGCGCCGATGTAGTGGTGGTGGTGGTGGTTGATGTTGTAGGTGCGCCAGTTGTGGTGGTGCTGGTGGTTGTTGACGGGCTCGTTGGCGCAGCTGTCGTGGTGGTTGTTGTGGTGGTGCTGGGCGGAGGAGGTGCAGCTGTTGTTGATGTTGCGGTCGAAGTTGTGGTGGTGGTGGCTGCTGGTGCTGCTGGGGCTGCCGCATTACCGGCAGGAGCTGCATCGGCGAAGAAGAAAGCCCAACGTCTGGCGCGCTTGGGGGCCTCGGTGGCGGCCGGAGCGGCACCCGAAGATGAGGACGATGGACTGGCCGTAGGTGGCGCCACTGTGGTCGTGCTGGTTGCCGAGCTCTCGGCGGCAGCCGTCGATACTGAAGCTGCCGGGGCCGTGGTCGTCGGCGGGGCCGCTTCACTTGGGCTGCTCTGGGTGGCGTTCGCGGCTGCCACTGGCGCGGCTGACTCGCTGACCGAAGGTGAAGATGGCGCAGCAGAGGTGGACGGCGCAGATGAGTTCGAGGCGGCGGCGGCGGGCGACGCAGTGGTGGACGAGGCCATGTCGGGATTGTTGATCTGGCCGGGCGAGTATGGGAGTTGAGTGGTTAATCAACAAGTTAGCCTCTCTGTTTGCCAGTTGTCTGTGTGTTGATGATCAGATTATGGAGGGTGCAATACTTACGATCTCTTCAGTCTTGGCGTCTGGCGCCAGTTGCAAGAAGACATTCACCGTCACGTTGCTGGCCTCAGTTGGTTTGCTGGTGCTGGTGCCGACCAACATAGGCGCGGCCGTAGTGGACAGGGCGCCGGCGGCTCCACTGCTCGTGGTGGCCTCCGACGAGGCGGCGCTCACATTAACCCCACTGATTGTGGAGGTGCTCTCAGTGGTGCTTGTGGTACTGGTGGCATTGGCCGCTGGAGCGGCCGTCTGGGGCTGCTCCGGGAGGGCCACCATTGCCACTGTGCTGGCGGCCGGCTCCGAGGCGGCGCCCATCAAATCACCGGCCGACTTGGTGGCCTCCAATTCGGTGGATCTCTTCACCTGGTCAGTGACGGCGGTCGTCGTCGACTCTTTGTGGTTGTGCTGGTGCTCATTCGGGTGGAGGTCGTGGATCATTTTGGCGAGCTTTCCGGTGGGGTCCACGAGATTGCTCAGCCTAATCAGTTGGTCGTGCGGGTTGCCCGTGACCGCCTCCGTCTGGCACTGGCTGGCCGCCGCCTTCTGCTCGTCGGCCGCCCAGCTCACCTGGCCGAACGCCATCAGATAGACGACCATCAGGGTGGCCAGCGTCTGCTTCACGCATATGCTCTCCATTGTAAGTGTGTCCTGTCTATGTTTGTGTACCTTCGAGAACTTGCCTTCGCTGTTATGGTCACCTAGTGAATTTGAGTTGCGAGCTGTGCGATGGGATCTTATCGTTAATTTGTCTGCTCTGTCTGTCTGTCTGCCTGTCTTAGGCGGCTACTCTTTTGCGCTTCAATTAATCAACTTGATTGATTGGCGCCCGAACTGGAATTGGATTTTGCCGCCAACGGGAATGCACTTCTTTGCAGGCTGCTTCGGCTGCCACAATTAGCGCAATCCAAGTTAATTAAACGTTCAGTCTGCTGCTGGTCGATGTTGTTGTTGTTGTTAGAAGTGAAAAATGAGGGCGGCCGGGAGGAGCATCGATCAGAGTGAATTGGGCGGCAAATGTTGAAGGAATGCACTGCACGACGTGAATGTCGCAAGGCAAAGTTAATTAGCTCTGCGTCTCTTCGTCTCTTTGGAAGAACCAACAACAACAACCACAAATTGGACTGAACTCGACTTGTTTCAAGCCCATTGTGACAATTTCGCGGCTTATCATTATTTTCTCGATCAATTTTTGCCGCTCGACTTTGCGCCTCTCAAGTCACTTGTATGGAGCCGAAGACGACGACGACGACGACGACGACGACGACGACGACGACTAAGACGAAAACAACTAATTTGATTGATTAAGTTGATCAACTTTACATTATTTCAACTTATCTCATAGACAAATCTTCTCCTCCTCCGTCGCCCTCTGAACTTGTGATCTACTTTCATTATTGTTATCGTTATTGTTGTCGTCGTCTTCGTCTTAGGCCTTATCGTCCACCTTATCGTCGGCCCGACTATCTATTTCTCGCTCCATATGCACTGTTCGTGTGCAGTCCATTGCGAGAGGCGACCATTAATTAGCGCGAACTATTGCAAACTATTGAGGTTAATTATACTCGACACTCCACTGAACTCGGCGGCGTCTTCAGTTGATTTCATTTGAATTCAGTTTGATTTCAATTTGATTTCTTCCGATGATTGGCTCAGATTGATTTCCACACTCTTGCGACATACTTGAAGAGTGGCAAAAGACGTAAACAAAACGTCACACAAAACTGGAACAAAACAAACAAATAAACACTCGCAAATCGATGTCTGATCGAGGAGGACTTACCTTTTAATTTTTAATTGGCCTTAATTATGCAGATCTTCTTCTTCTTCTCCTTCTTGTTTGTGTTCCTTTTCTCTGGTCAACTTCAACATGGAACTTGTATCCGCTAGACTGATATGAACAGGCAAAACAAACAACCGAAAGTCGAGAGCAGAGACAACATGCGACTCATGCAGAGAACGCCAAGGCGAAGGTAAACGAAACGTAATTCAAGTTCATTGGAATCGGAATTGCGTTCACCGGCAACGACGCCGAATGGCACGCGCACGAGTCGGCCACGAAAACAGTTTCGATTGTTCGCCGCCGCCGCCGCCGCCGCCACCGCCACACCTGTTGAATCTCGTGAGCAGATACGAGCCGTCTGCATTGCTCAAGATTAATTAAACTTGTTGTCGTCGTCGTCGTCGTCGACTTGCGTAGGCTCGAGCGGCAGCCCGTAAACTTGATTGAGCCGGCGCAAGTTCGCGCGCCGGATTGTAATTACTGTTGTGAGCGGCGCGAATTCCACCGAACGAGCCTCTCGAAAGGGAATCGATGACGCCAAACAGGCAACAACCTGTTGTTGTTGTTGCATAAGAGCAAGACGTGCATTCAACAACAAATTGCCTTGCATCGAGTGTCTGTCTGTCTGTCTGTTTGGCTGTTCACCTGCACAACACTCGCGGCGATAATGTTTCCTACTGCCAACATCATCAACATTATTCCAAGTTTACCTTAAATTTCAACATCATCAACACAAACCGAACCGAACAAGTTACGTGAATTGAGCCTGAAGCTCCGCCCATTGTGGAAGGCTGCAAGTCTCTTGGGGCGCCTCTCGGCCGGAATTGATTGATCATTTTGTTCGCAAACATCCGAACAACGAACGTTGCTCGGCTCAGCCCACGTTCTTGGAGCCTAATTATCGAGTAGGAATTCTAGTTAACTCGGGAGAGGTTCACTGGAAACTGAGGTGAGAGAGAGAGAGAGAGAGAGAGAGAGAGAGAGAGAGAGAGAGAGAGAGAGAGAGAGAGAGAGAGAGAGAGAGAGAGAGAGAGAGAGAGAGAGAGAGATATTCAGAGTTCTTCTTGCATAATTATTATGCAATAGGACGGCAACTAAATGTTGGTGTTAGTTTACTTCTATTTTTTATTATTATTATTGATTTTGATCACAATTCAACTCAACTGCAGAGTAGTGGCAGTTCTAGCCGACCAGTGAGTCTATCGTCGGCAGCTACATCCAGTCCAATCCACTGATCTGAGCGACACTTTTAGTCTATCTCGTAGACCTCTGAGATCCATTCGAATTATCAAACAAAGAAAGAGAGAACAACAACAACAACAACAACAATAATAAGGATAACAACACTACAACTAATTGAAGCGTAACAAGGAAAACAAAGCCTCCAGATGAGATCGGCCTGGCTGTGTTCCATTGTTTTGTGTCACCTGAAGTCTAATTGGAGTCTGTTGTTGTATTGGTTGTTGATTGTCGCCTTTGATTGCATGATGGTCGTGATGGTCGCGCCAAGCAGAGTGGCCAACACTAAGGCCAACAGGCTGACCTGGCTTGTCTGGCCCATTGAGCTGTTGTTTCCCGTGGCTCCATTCAACAGTGGAAAGCGCGAGCCTGCAGGTTAGAGGTAGAGGATAGATGGCAGGTTAGTTTGTACAGTCTCAATCAATAGAGAGATTGCTCGGAGCTCTGTTTAATGACTTACCTATGAAGTTTGGCTGCTGTGGGTCGTAGGGAGATGACGGCGACGGTTTGTTGGGGCCAACTGGATGCGAATCTCGGCGCCCGCCAGGCCCCTGTCGTTGGTGACGAACACAAACACCGTGCCGATGTCCTCTGGTTTCACGGCCTCAATTTCGAAGGTGGACTCGTAGCAGGAGGCCGCCGGGTAGCTGGGATAGACGTCACGGGTGATGTAGGGCCCGAACATGCGGCCAGGTATCATCGCCAGGTGCCGGTGGATCCAGAAGACGCGCGTGGGACTCGGCTGGCAGCAGAAGCGGACGGACAGGACGAGCTGCCGGCCGAGCTGGCCCATCACCGTCTTGATGGGCTGCTCGACGATGGCGCCCCATCGGCGGCGCCCGAATTTCTGCATCTCTGCTGCTGTTGCAGGAGCTCTTGCAGGCCCAACATTGGCTGATCGTTGGGCGGCAACAGGTGCTGCTGCTGGCTGCTGGCCAGCTGTGGACTGAGCAGCTGGCTGCTTGTGGCGGCGGCCTGGCTCGACTGCTGTCTATAGGGCGGCGCCAGGTTGTTGTTGTAGTTGGCGGCGGTGGCGGTGGCGGCGGCAGTGGCGGCCACGCGCCGCAGTGGCTGATTGGGGGCCAGAACTCGGCCGCGGGCGCCCATCGGAGTGGGCGTGGAAGAGGAAGAGCTCGCCGTTGAGGTGGACAACAACGACAGGGACGACGACGATGAGGATGACGAGGACGAAGGCCGAACGTTGAGATAGTAGCCGAAGGAGGAGAAGTTGCCGTACTTGTTCTCAGTCTTGCACCTGTACCAGCCAGAGTCGGTGGTCTGGGCGGGCGCGAACTGCACTGAGCCGTCCTCGAGTGTATTCAACACGATGGGCCCTCCTACAGGTTGTTGTTGTTGCTGTTGTTGTGGGTCGGCGCCACTTGTCTTGTTGGTGTCGGCGTCCTTGATCCAGATGGGACTGGAGGCCGGATTGGAGTCGATCTCGCACTTGAGAATGACGGACATGCCCTCGTTCACGGGAATACCAAAGCCCGGCTCGCGGCTGATGGTGAACGACGGCTCATAGAGCACATTCAGGAAGGCCGTCACTGTCATTGGGGTGAGCCACAGCTGATGGTTCGACAGGCAACTGATGGACTTGAGGTTCATGGACTTGGTGGCGTTCAGCTTGAGGTAGCTCTCGGTGAGATAGTTTTGGTCTTGCGAGCTGAACTCCATCACCAGCTGACTGAGATGGGTGACATTCTGGCTGGAGTCGAGCATCCAGTGGACATAGTCGACGGGCCTCGAGGCGCCGCGAATGATACACTTGAAAGTGACGAATTCGTTCTCCTTTACGGTGATTGTGGCATCTAAATTGTTGCCTCGAGTAGCTCCTTGTCGTTCACCACCAGTATGGGCAGTTCGGGCGAGTTGCTGACCAGCAGCTGAATAATGGGGATGCGCTGTTTCACTTTGCCGCTGGCGTCCAGCCGCCAGCACTGCCAGTGGCCCTGGTCGCGGGCGGTCACTCTGTTGATGGTCAGCGAGGCCTGGCCGTCGTTGGAGATGTCCAGCTGACAGTGGGCGCACCCGAGTCGAGTATGATGGGCTGGTCATCCTTGGCGAACTGGATGCTGCCGCCCATGTTGGCCAACGAGCACGGGATGTTCACGCGGTCGCCCGGATTCACCGTCCGAACCACCAGCTGGCCGCCCACCGAGGCCGAGGCCGACGTCGAGCTGCCACCTGCCATCTCAGAGGATCTTCTTTGGTGTCGTCTATGCTGACGATGATGATGATGATGATGGTGATGGTACTGGTGGTGGTTGTTCACATCGGTGGCTGGCAGGTCCTGCCGTGGAAGCAGTTCGTCCTGCAGTGGCTGGTCGGCTGCTCGTGTCATCCATCATTATGTGTTTTGATTCAAGTGGAGGGGAGGAACATCAGACTATGGGTTAGTAATGATCGTTTGGAGATGCAAATCGAGTTGGTGGGCGTGTCGGGCGGGCGGATGGACGGCCGCAAGCAAATATTTGCCAAACATATTGCGTTGGGTGCCTCTGGGGCGGCCTCTCAGTCAGTCAGTCAGTCAGTCAGTCTGTTCGTTTGTTGTCTTTGTATCCATTCAATGCAGTTGTTTGTCGTCGTTGAAACACTTGAACTGTGTCGGTTTGTTTGTTTGTCTGCCTGTCGTCGTCGTCATCATCGTCGTCGTCGTATGAGAACAACGACGACGACGACAATAACGAATTAAACGAGGCGACAGTCGGCGAGAATTCGCTCCAATTTAAAGTTAACCTGAGCTTCGTCAGGCCGAGAATTACGTCAATTTGTTGTTCGTCGTTCCTCTTCGTTTAATTTGATTTCACATTCGGCCAACACGAAGCAAACCGGCAAATGTAGCCAACGAGAGGAGAGAGGCCTTTAAACGATTGGAAGTGCGCCATTTTGATTGATCGAAATGCAAATTTGGTCCGCCGCCGCCGCCGAAGGGCCAGCCCAAGCGGAAACAAATCAACTGAACTCGACGTTGAAACTTATTATTCATTCATATGACGTAATCTGAAAGGATTGTTGTCGCGATTGACGGCTGGCGGTCGAGTTTAAACTCTGCTGGCCGAGCGCGCAAATGGGCGGACGGACGGACGAGAGTGAGAAGTAATTGGAAATCATTTCGGATGCGTTTGGGGCGCGCACTCTGCAGGCCGGCAGCTGTCTGGTGTTGGTGTTGGCTGAAATTTGAATTATTTCAAATGTATATCCGCCAGGAGCTGAATGAATGTCGGCAATGGACCAATGGGGGCCAACTGGACGATGGAAATGAATTCTAATTAGGGCTGCCTCGTTGTTGCTGTCATTGTTGTTGTTGTTGCTGCTGTTCGGCTCTCGTTGTGTCCAGTTCTAGTTGATTGGACACAAAGTAGATTCTGGCCGCTTTGTGTGTTGCTTATCAACGAACGACGAAAACAATTTGAATTGGCGCTAGAAGCAACACACTAATTTGCTGCCTGGCGGCGACTTGTGGCGCAAGTTTCGGCCGCCCAAACACCAGCAGATGGGGGGGCAGAGGCAGTGGCCTTTGTGTTTAGGCCGGCGATATTAGAGGCTCGCAAGTTGCAAGCGCGCGACTTGAATAAATTATTTCCATCATTTCGTTATTGTCGTCCATTCGGGACGCCAGTGGACGACTTTCGGCCGCCCAGACGAGACGAGCATTGAAACAATCGCAACTGTAAATAAGAGCGCCGCCTCGGCCGTCCCTGTAGCCGCCAGAAGTCCCGTTAGGAACAAGTGGGCGAAAAAGTTTGCCAGTGGGGGCCGGCCGAGCGGCGACAACACAAAAGTGGATTAATTTTTCTCCTTCGTCCAATATAAATCCAAACTTAGTTGAGCCAAGCCGACGGGATGGACAACAGGGAGAGGGAGAAACTGCAGGCCGGCCGCCTAATCTGCTTCGCGTGTGTATCGAATTTCTCTCAAAACCGGGCGACAGCCGGCGACTGCCACTTTGGGGCCGAGCCGCCGAGCCCAAGTTGGGCGCACCACCACTTGAACCGGGCCGCCTCCAAGTTGGAAACTTCAAGTGGTGGCGCCTCGGCTCGGCTGGTCAAGTTGCACGCACTTCCGGTTTGGATTCCCGCCCATTAGGCGCCACTGGAGGCCGGCCTCGAGCAGCCACAAGCAGACAGACGAGACGAGACGATCAGCTGGCGGCGCCTGAATCCATTAAGACACTCAAGCAAAGTAGCAGTGCGATGGTATTCTGGCGGTCGAGATTGGCCACCGCCCGCCTCCATCGGATGCTCTCGCCAAAGTGCACTCCCGGCCAGTGTCAGTAGTTGGCCGCTCTATGTGTGTGATGCAACAATGACCATTAATTTGGTGGGGCTAGCGGCGAGCGGCTAGAGACTAGCGACTTTCGCGACTGCGCCAAGCAGCCGCGCGATCATTAATGTCAAATGATGGGCGCGAAAAGAAATGAGTTGTTTCTCTGGTAGTCTGTCCATCCGTCCATCCGTCCATTCAGCCTTCCAGCCGCCTCTTATTTGATGTCGTCTGGCGCGCAAATGAATTCTTCTTGACGGCGCTTGAAGGAGGCTAATCTAGCCTTCGAGGGAGCCGCACGCTAATCAATTACGCGCCCACGTCGGCCCTCAGTTTGTTGATTAAACGAGCCACGTCGTCCATCCAGCCGAGTTCTCATTAATGTTTGCCGCCTTACAGTAGTAGTCTGTGTTGTCTTGATTGGCCGGCCAATAGGAAACGACACGCGCGCGCGCGCTTGTTCACCTGATTGAATACAAGCAACGGCCAGGGCGGTGGCGGTGGCGGCGGCGGCGACGACGGCGCCCTATTGAACTAAATTAAAGCCAACCAATTGAATTGTATCGTTTAATGAGCGAGATTGAGAGTGAGAGACGCAGCATAATAAATAATATCAAATGTCCCAACAGGAAATGAGACTTCTGGTCGCCGCCGCCGCCGTTGATTGTGTATGTGTCTCTAAGTGTGGGAGGCGCCGTTTAACATTAAATAACAATCGGCCGGGCGCGTCCACCAGAAAGTAATAATAATCATTGGCGTCGTCGTCATCGTTTGTAATGACAAATTCGATCAATCAAATTGAGGCCCCCAAATGGACTGTCAGAGTTGACTTATTTTCCATTTCGCTGGAACAACAACAACAATAACAGCAACAACTCGCATTAGCATTCATCGCATTCGAAGCAAAGCTCCATGGAGATGAAGATGGCAATCGACGTCGCGGGCGCCATTTCGTGCCTCCGACCATCCATTCATTGCCTCCATGTTATTAGAGGCTCATCTTTCCATCTCTCTTTTAGGTTCTCGACTGCTCGGCCCATTTCTATGGCTCTGCAAAGTGCCACTGGTCGTCGTACAATAACATCCATACTTTCAAGACTCCAAGCTAATTGATAGAATAGTAAATAGAAGACAAATACAATGGACTGGCAATTGAGGTTCTGTAAGCGCGCCAAATGGGCCACGTTTGTGCTCACCAGATTTCCCGTGTTCGATCTCGAACAGGTGCGCCTGTTCATTGGTCGCCACAGTCGGCCGGACGACGTGCGCGAGTACCTGAACAACGCCAGTCAGGTGGCCAGGAAGAGGTCGATGGCGTTCGTGGCCATCTATTTGGTGTACTCGCTCAAGCAGGCACTCAATCCGATCTTTACCTTTCTCCTACTGGACCTGGCCAATGAGGCACCCAAGCCCGTCGGACCCAACACCAGCCAGTTCGCGTGTCTCTCGACCAACTGCTCGCGACTGTCCACCGACGGCCACGACCTCCAGCACGATCTGGCCAAGCTGCACCTATTGAACCTGTGTTATCCGGCCCTCGACGCCATCTACGTGTCGCCCGTGGCCAAGCTCGACTATTTTGGCGCCTTCTTGGCCACCCTGTCGGCCTATGGGACGCTCACGTTGGGCGCCTGGCCCAACATCGAGCAGCTGCTGTTCGAATCGAGCGGCCGCACTGTAATGTTCGTTTGCGCGCCCGAACTGGCCCGAAATCAGCTGCTGGTGAAGGCGCGCGCCTACTTGGACGACTTGTTCGCCTCGTTGCGCCACTTCGAGGCCAAGGCGGCCTCCTACAACCTCATCAGATTGCCGTCGACCACTTTGTCGCTGCCAGCGGAATTGTCGCTTGAGTCGTCGTCCTCGTCGTCTCAGGTGAGCCGACGCGCCCGCAGGCAGACTGCCGACGATAACACCATGTGGCTAATCAACTACTATCGCCAGCAACTGGAAGGAACGACAGGAAGAAGAGGAACTCAAACTGGAGTCGCCTATGAGCGAACATAAGCTCGTCCGAGACCAACTCACCGACCAGCGACTGGAGGACTGTCTGCCACTGGTCCGCTCGCACCTGTGGCAGCCACACTTCGTCCAGATGTGGTGCTATTGCACGATGGTCAGTCTACTATTTATCAGCTTAGTAGGGCTAGCGGTGTTCCTCTACATCGAACAGCAACTTAGCCGCAAGACTCAGCTCTATGTGGACTACTCGTGCCACATGAGCTCGTCCAATTGTTCGCTCTGGCTAACGGCTAGGCCCGGCGAACGACTCCACCTGGAACAGGTGTCATTCAGTTGGGATCTGGTGTCACTGGCCGAGATGGCCGCCATGAATGTGACTCCGGCGATGGCCATGGGTCTGCTGTTGGTCTACTTCCACATCGGCTACAACTGCGAGGTGGGCCTGTGGCTCGACGAGGTGCACGCCTACCTGTCGAGCTCACAGGCGGCCCTAAGCGAGCTCAGGTGGCCCAAGAACGACCTCGACGACGGCCACATGTTGGAGCAACACGGCGCCCAATTGCGGCTCCACCAGTGGTTCCATCAAACCAGAGACTCCATCATGAGAAGTACCCGCTTCAATCGGCTGTTCTCCTATCGGACGGCCACCACCACCACCACCACCACCACCACAGAACAGATTCACGTGCCCGACTGCGGGCAAGTGTCTGCAGACGACCATCACCTGCATGACCTGGAGGTGGTATATGTCCAGTTCCGGCTGTTCCTTGAGCACATTTCGTCGTGCACACCTGGCGTGGTGATCATCACCACGCTGAGCTACCTGCCGAACTACGGCGCGCTGCTCATTAGCCTGGTGTTCGCGCGCCAGTCGTCTCGGCGCGAGTTTGTGGCCGAGCCCACCTGTGTGGTGCTCTTCTGCTTCTCCATCGCCAACATGCTCTTGTTGATCGGCGCGAACCTACATGCCAAGGTGAGTAGTGTTATATGTCGTCACTGACTCACACACAGGTCAAGTTGACTTTGAAGCTCTAATAGAACAGCTAAAACCACACACGACCACTCGATAGGCCAACAGACTGCAGCCCATCATCTGGTCGCTGATCGCCAGCCTGACGAGGACGCGCAACCTTCGCCTGAGACATATGCGCACTCTGTGGCTCAGACAACTCGAGTACCTGCGCTCGGACGGCGGCATCACCCTCACCGCGCTGGGCATCCGAATCACCTACGTCAACAACATCCAGGTGAGTTGACACTGGCAAAGAAATACAGAGGTGCCCAGAGGAACCACCAACTAACAACAGATATCTCCAATTAACGACTGTTTCGCCCATTGCACGCGCCCATAGCTCATCATTTCCACGGCCACCATTCTAGTGCTGACCATTCCGACGCTCGAGCGCCAGTGAGAACATTAGACGGAACGAGCGCACAAGGCCTCCTTTGAGAGTTACGTGACTCGATTCATTTGCGGCCGACGAGGCGGCGGCGGCCCAAATCTCAGCTCGGCCGCCGCTTTACAGTTGGTGTAGAGCCATGGGTGAACTGTGAAACAAACAACAAATTAAGTGAATTGGAAACGGGCCGAACGCCAACGAAAGCTGCCGGCCGAAGATGACGCAACGACCGAACGAAGAAGAGATTATTTTGTATCAAACGACGACGACGACGACGACGTCGACCAAACAGAGTTTACTTTACATTCAAATAGTTTCTTCTACTTCTTCTATCGTGTGTCCAGTCAATCGAATTCTCTTGCCGGCCGCTTTGTTGGCTGTCTGCTCGTCTCTGAGGGCTCCAACAGGCAACAAACAACAGGCGAGCCTCCTTTGTCGCCCGTCCAAATGGCGCCCGATCAATGCCCGCCCAATGGCCATCTTAGTTTTAGAGCTCAGCCGCCTCTGCCGCCGCCGCCGCTGCTGAGAGTTTCCAATGGAAACTTTCGCTTCATTGAGCCCGAAAGTGGGCGACAAAATGAGGAGTCCCAATTGAGCGAAAGGCATTGGGCGGCCGCCTGTTTGGACATTCATTCAAACTACTGCCACTGCTACTACTTCGACCATCGGCCGGCCGTTTAACTTTGTTTGCCTTTACTTTTTGCTTGTCTCCCAGCAGTTCTACTCGATCTGCTTCATTTGCTTTCAAAACACACACACACAGAGAAACACTTAAGGGATGAAGAGGGACATTCTCTTCATCCATTCAATTGAATTGATTTCATTTGATCTCTTCGCTTCTCTACATCTCCAAACCTCCTTTTAGTTGTTCTCCTCTTAATTGTTTGTGTGGTTTGAGCTTTAATTTAGGTCAGGTGGTGGTTATGATAACACAATTGAAAGAGAGGAGACAAAGATAAGTGAAGTTTCGATGCTGCCACTGCTGCTGTTAGACTGATTCGGCTGGCCAATGGCCGATAGTCTCAGTGTCTTAATTAGTGTTCACTGAAAGAAAGAGAGTTCAATCAATGAGAGTGGAACTGAGCGAGTTCAGGTAGCGCACCAGATTGTCGTGGTCGCGCTTGAACCAGTGCGAGTTGATGCGCACCCATTCGATGGCCTGGCTGATGGACTTGTCGTGCTCGTCGCGATGGCTCAGATACAGCTGCTTGAGTTGTTGCTCGACACTCTGTCTGCTGGAGGTGCTCGATTGGCTCATCGAACGAGCACCAGGCGACGACAACGGCCTCGCCAGCTGGGGCGGCTCGATGAGGCCCGCGAGAGCGACTTAATGGCCGGCCCGAGCAACTGGCGCAGCTCCAACAGTTTGCTGTTGTCGGCCAGCGCCAGCCAGATGAGCTGGCGGCCCTGGCGCGACCTCGCCATGGACTCCAGTAGGAGGGCGGCGTCTTGCGGCCGGAAGGGGCTCGCCTTGCCGATGGTCAGGTTCAGCAGGTGCGCCTGTTCGGTGGGGTCGCGCGCCGAGCCCAGCGCCAGACAGATGGCCTGGCGCTCGGATAGGCTCGGCTCGCCGCCAGTGGCCGGCCTTGGCTCGTATAGTTCCAGCAACCTGTTAAGGACGCCGCTCGTACTGTTTGGTCTGATTGTTGACGAGTGGAGGTTGTCGTTGGTTGACGACGACGACGACGACGACGACGATGGGTGTCTTGACGACCACCACCAGCTCTGGACGAGGCTCGAGGCGGCCGATTGCAGTCGATTGGCGCCGCCGCGGCCACCGCCAGTTGACTGGACGACGACGACGACGACGACGACGATGACAGCTCGTCCGGCCAAACACTGGAATTCGGCGGCCTCATCGCATGGTAATAACTAGAATTGAGCGCCGCCGAGTAGATGGCACTTTTCAGGTCTCTGCCCATCAGTTCGAAGGGCGACGTGGCTGCCCCAGATGTAGTGGGTTGGCCCTGGCGGAAGTGGCGCGCAAACAACTCGCTGGCCTTCGCCGCCAGCTCGGGCTGGTTGTAGATGGTTCTCATTGAGTCGAATAATTCGGCCAATTCGAGTAAATTTGACGTGTCCGCGGCGGCGGCGGCGTCTGTCGAAGTTGACGTCTGACTGGACGTTGCTCGCCTTTTTGTTGTTGTCTCTGTCGTTGCTGTTCGAGTAGCAGTTGCAACGAATAGAAGCCCGACGACGACGCCGATGAGTCAGCGCCGCCGACATTTGAGCCGGAAGTGGCGCCAACGCGCGACGCCAACGACCAAGAGGAGGAGGACGGGATGGAGTTGTTGGCGCACAACTTGCGCAGTAGACGCTGGACGTAGAGGTCGAAGTGGAGCTCGAGCTGGTCGGACATGGGCGAGTTGGCCACCAGCGTGGACTTGATACGATCGAGCGAGTCGAACATGAGCCGCAAAACAATGAGCTCGTTCTCGTTCACCAACATCTCGTCCAGGTAACGCAGATAGTAGGAGACCCGCTTCTTGCCGGCCAGCACCATCGAGAACAGGTCGTCGAGCAGATTGAACCGGTCCAGGACGGACATGGAGCGCGCCCTCACCGACTGGCCCATCCTGATTAGCATATCGACTTGGTGCTGCTTCTGTTGTTGTTGCTGCTGATATCGGCGAATACCTGGCGCCGACTGCGGCCGGCCCCTCGCGCCAATTGCGCTCCAGGTCGGGCGCCTCTTCGGGCGGCTCGGCGTCCGTCCAGCGCTGGTCGGGCGTGGCATAGTCCACCCGATAGTAGCCGCTCGAGTTGAAGTTCAGCTTCAGCCAGCGGCCCGCAACCGCCCGCGCCACCACCACAGTGGCCGTCCGCTCGCCCAGCAACACCGCCGACGGGGGCGGGGCTGGCCGGCCACTGCCCGACGACGACGACGGCGTTGAAGATACCCACAGGCGAAGGTCGGCCGGACTAGGCTTGGGCTGGAGCTCGCACGAGAACGAGATGGGAATGGACCAGAGCCAGTTGCTCCAGTCGATGATGGTGGCATTGGCAGCTTGCGAGGCTGCTGACCCATTCGGAGAGGTGCTGTTCCTGTTGGGCGGCCGCGATGGCCTCGCCCGGCAACAACGTAAACCTTTCCTGGCGCAGGTGCAGCGTATAGTGCGAGCTGGACTCGAGCACCTCCACGGTGACCAACGGAAAGCCGTCCAGTTTGAGCCAGTTGAACATCAGCGACTCGAGTTGCTTGTCTGGCCTACCGGTGGACTCCTCGAGGGCGGCCCAGAGGTCGTGCGAGGTGACCGAGTCGTAGGAGTGCTTGAGCAGGTAGTGGCCGAGGCCGGCGAACAGCTGATCGCGGCCGATGGCCAGCTGCACCATGCGCACCATGGCGGCGCCCTTTGTTGTAGGTGAGCTCGTCGAACAGATCCAACAGGTCCGCCTCAAGTAGGGCGCCACCATTACTGCCACCGCCATTGTTATCTGTAGTCTCTTCTGAGCCCTCTGAGTTTGGGCGTTCGGGCGGCTCCAGAGCCCGGCTCGAGGTGATGAGCTCGTCCTCGCGCATGGCCGGCCGCCGACTGTCCTCCAAGTAGATGTGCCAATAGTGTTCCTCGGCGAACAGGTAGTCGGCCACCTCGTACATGAGCAACTGCGCGAAGCCCTCGTTCAGCCACAGGTAGTTCCAAGAGCGCAGTGTAATCAAATTGCCAAACCACTGGTGGGCGATCTCGTGGGCCACCACCAGCGGGACGAGCAGTCGCCGGGGCCGACTGGAGGCGCCGCCCAGTCGGATGTCGTTGTGCGAGCTCGAATTGAAACAGCACAACAGGTAGCTCGTGGAAGAGGCTGGCGCCCCAGTTCTCCATGGCGCCCGACTGGAAGTCGCGCAGGCCCACCATATCGAACTTGGTCAGCGGATACTTGACGCCCAGCAGTGCCCTCGAGTCGGTCGAATGTCTTCACGGCCACCTCGAGGGCCATCTGGAGCCGCCTGACGACGATGATTCGGCTGCTGGTGGTGGTGGTGGTCGATACCTGTGGAGGTGTTAGCTGTGGATGGCGGCGGCGGCGACGAATAGAAGTAGGCGCTCACTTTGCAGTTGTTCTGGGTGATGGAGTCGATGTGATCGAAGGCGCCCACCACGAGCGCCAGCAGGTAGGTGGACATGGTGGGACTGGTCTGGAACTCGATCTCCTGGAGGCTCTCGCCGGAGCAACTCAACGAGATGGACTTCCGCTTGACGGGCGTGTTCGAGATGACCTCATAGCCGCGGAAGGGCAGCACCACAATGAGCCCGAAGCGAGCCTTCAGCTGGGGCTCGTCCCAGGCGGGAAAGAGGCGCCGCGCGAAGCTCGGCTGCATGTGGGTGGCCAGACCCGCGTCGTCCGCCACTGGAGGCCGCAAGGTGGTTGTTGTTGGCGCCACCGATAGGCTGAGGTTGCCCAGCGGCATGGGTCGCGTGCGTGTGGCTTTGCTGCTGTGGTGCACGAAGAGGCCGTGCGAGTGCGATTCATTCACCTGGCCGGTGTAGACGAGCAACAGGAGGCCCTGGCCGGGCCCGATGGCGTTCGGATGGAAGTCCAGTGTGAGCAGCTCAGTGGCCTGGTTGCGGCCAATTCGGGTCGCGGAAATTGCACGTTCGAGCGCAACACATAAAAGGCCTTCCGGATGTTGATGTTGGCGCCCGAGTGAAGGGTAATATAGCGATGGCCATCTGTATTGTTCATCTGATTCAATGAGGGCTGATGCTGCTTCTGGTGCTCGTCCTCGTCTCCACGTCTAACTCGGCCATTATTACCATTAATTACATTTGGCTGCCGAGAGTGGACAGTCGACTGCTGCTGCTGCTGCTGGTTGATATCGAGTGCGATCATCAACTGGCCGGTGAACTTGCGCTTGTTTGGGTCGAGTTTCAGGCGCAGAGTGTAGAAGTTCGGCTTGACGAAACGCGAGATGTCCGACTCGACGAAACCAAACGACCTGCGCTGGTCCTGCTCGTTCTGGTTCATGGAAATCTCGTTGCTGCTGGTGGGCAGACAACTCGGATGGCCCCACGTCGAGTTGCCGGCCATCCGTTTCCTATGTACATCGACGGGCGGCTCATTTGTTGTGCTGCTGCCACTGCTTGTAGGTTGCTGTTCATAGAGAGATCTGCGCCCGACCCAATGGCCTCTGTTGTCTTCTTGGGCAGTGAATTCCTTAAATATTTTCTGGGCCTCTTGGCGACGACTTGCTGCTGCTCTACATTGTTGCGTATTCATTAAAATTACTACTACAACTACTGCCACTAGTAGCACTCGAGAGATGAGACTAATTGAATGATTCGACCACTCAACGCCATGTGTCTGGCATGGCTGGCACGTCGTCCATGCTGTCGTTTGCCTTTAATTAGCGGCGCCAATTGATTTATGTCGGGCATAATCAGCGACGACGACAACGACGACGACGACGACGACAAACAACAGACGAATGTGTTGTTGTTGTTGTTGTTGTTGTGGTGATGAAGTCTCTGTTTGATGTCTCAACAAATGCATTGGATGAAACGGAACTCTCTCGCTCGTGGTTGCTGTTGTTGTTGCTATTGGTCGGACAGTTCCGAGTCGACTGGAAAGGAGTGGACGCGAACGATCGACACTTTCAAGGTTTGGGCGTCGTCGTCATCGTATCATGCGCCCAATACTCTGCATAGAAACTAACAACCACACACACCTGAAGGATCCTCTTCTTCTTCTTCAACTTAGCGCTCTGCTCGAATGTTCGTGACAAGAGTCAATGACGATTAGGACGAGCCGATGGCTGGCGCTCGCGTTCGAGAACGACGACGACGACGACGAAGAGCAGCAATTTTATAGAAAACTTTTCTCCATTCGGCCTTTGTTGGTGGTGGGCGCCACAGCTCGGCTTGGCTTTAGCTTGTGATTAATTTCAATTCAGGTTGGAATTGTCGAGGTTTTCCATTGTGTTGTGGGCGCCTGAGAAATGAAATTCACGCAAATTTTGAATCCTAAGCGAAGGCATTGAATCTCGAGGACGAGCTTCGGGACGGGCTCGAGAAGGCAACAGCAACAAAAGAGGAACAAAAACAGGTGAGCTTCATCTACTGTCGTCCGCCGGCTGGTCGCGTGTCACTGGGAATTTAAATTAATTTGCTCGCCCAACTAAACGCCGCCCGTCGGTGAGTTAATTAAAGTGAGCTGCGCGACATTCAACCGAAACGACAAACAGGAAAACAACAACAACAACAACAACAACAACGAGACGCCCGAAATGGAGATAAATTTAGTTTGTGTGTATATTCTCGTCGGTTTGTTGGCAAATCATTTTGATTTGAATGTTCGCTTAATCTTGGTGAGGGCGCTCAGAGCTCGCCCGCTAATTGAATTCTTTCGTCTGCCATTCTTTGCTTCTTTGGGCGGCCTCTGGCGTTTGGTGTCGCCGACTGCAGGCGCTTGCCGCCGCCGCTAATTAGTAAGGCCGATTTGGGCGTCCCGATGGCTGGCGAGCCGGCTGGGCTTCTGGCGCCACTTTCGGGCAGCGAGCCATAGTTGTGGTTGTTGGTGGTGGCGGTGGTGGCAGAGCCGACGCTCTGGTTGAGCTTGGCGCTCGTCTGAGAGCCGGCCAGGCTCGAGCAGCGGCAACCTGACGGACTTGCGCGCCACCAGAAGGCCAGTGGTTCTGGTGAGTCGTAGCCGGAGTCCGGCTGAAGTGTTGCGGTTTGTTCGCGTGTCGAGCTCGGCGTCGACGAGCAAGACGAGGCCGCCGACGATGACGTAGAAGACGTGCATCTTGATGAGGATGAAGATAGAGCACCTGACGAGGACGACGAAGAGGTAGATGATCGAAGGCTGCGTAAGGGGCGCTGCTGGTGGTCGTCATTGTCGTCGTCGTCGTCGTCGTCGTCGTCGTCGTCGTCGTCGTCGTCGTCGTCGTCGTCGTCGTCGTCGTCGCCCTCAATCAATTTGAATTCCTCGAGTAAGTCCAGCTCGATGGTTTGCCTCAGTTGGCTCGCAATGGACTCTACACAGGCGGACGGCCACTCGCCCGCCCACTCATTGGCCAGCTTCGCCTGGCGACTATTGTTCGTCACCACAGCCGCGGATGCTGCTGCTGCGGCCCCTTCTGCCGACGCCCGACAGCCACCAGATGTACTGGAGGGTGGCGAACTGGATGGCCAGGCTCTTGGGTGGCCAGTCGGCGGACTGAGGAAGTTGATGGGCACAATGAGCTTGCCGAGTACGTCGGCCAGCTTCAGCTCGCGCCGCGTCCACAGAGTTTCGCCGTAGGTGGGCGTAATCAGGGGAATGAACAGGTGACAGTTGAGGATGGCCGAGTTGAGCGAGTCCTGCCAGTCGGCGCCCTTCTTGATCTCGAACAGGTCCAGGTAGGTGCCTATGCCTAGGCGCTCGAGGGCCGCATGCAGACTCTTGGCGTACTGTTGGGCCTCATTTCGGTTGTACGAGATCATGGCGATCAACCTGCGCGGCCGACAGCCTGGCACCAGGCGCATCTGCTCGCTCTTGGCCTCAATCAGCTGCCACCCATTTCGGTCGCCCACTTCATGTTGGTCTTCTTGGTGGTCCTCAACACTTAATTGACTAGATGATAACTCGTTGAATGTTTGCTCTTCTTGTTTAGTTAGATTCGAGTGCTTTACATTGGACTCTCTCACTTGTTTGCTTCCATCGGCCGCCGCCACCACCAGCCGATTGAACTTCCTCACTAGACTCTTTTTGATACGACTCGTCAACTTCCTTGTCTGCTTATTACTATTGTTATTGGTGTCATCTCTCTTCTTCTTATCAGTGGTGGTTTCTGTGCCCTCGTGGCACTGCCCGGCCACCTGTGCACTGGTGGCCGCAGTCTCCATTGAGATGGACGACAAGAAGTGGTCGCGCAGCTCCACCAGTTCGGGCTGCTGCTCGTTCAACAACAAGCCGCCATTCGCCGTCGGCTGGTCGGTCGTCACCAAACCAGGCGGCCCATCAGAGGAGCGCCACGGGGCCAGGTCAAGTTGTTGCTCTTCGTGGTGGTCACTTTTGGTCAGCCAATCGAGCGCCGAGCCAGTCGAGTTGCGTTCAACCAACACGAACGAGTTGCTTGACAGTCGATGGGCCAACTGCTGCTGTTGCTGCTGCTGTTGACGGCGCCTCTTGCGCTCAATCAGACTCACCTCCGACCTGGTGAGACTGTCCTTCAGCAGGTGGTTTGCTGGCTGGCTGGTGACACTGTTGGACGCCACCGACTGGTGGCTCGTGGTCAGCTCGGCCGACTCCAGCTCGTCCAGCCGCTCGCCGGCCACCTCCACGATGGACAGGCGCTCCTCCACCTGGCCACTGTGGGCGTCCACCTTGAGCCGGATGAGGCTGCAGGTGTGGGGCCGGCGCTGGTCGAGGAGGTCGCGCGCCTCGTCCAGGTGTCTGATGGGCCGGCTCCGGACGAGTCCACTCGGATCGAGCAGCTTGAAGGGCGCTCAGTGTCCAGAAGCAGCCGATTGCCGGGCAGGTTGTAGCACTTCAGCTCGATCTCCTCGAGTCGTCCACCTGAGGGAGGGGCCGCCACTGGAAAGCGCTGGCCGGCCGCCATGTTGAGCTGGTCGGCCGCCTGACGTCGTCCATTGGCCGCCGTGGCCGCCTGATGTTTGATGGGATAGAAATAGCAGCAGCACTCGATGGCCGCCATGTCGCGCGGCTTCTCAACAACAATGTAACAAATATAATGCTCCCAAATATAATAATCTTATGATGATGACAAACAATAATTAAGTAACTGTCTTTGACTGTCTTAGGTGGCACTGATTTGGTCTGAGTTCGCGAGGTAAACAAGCGAAACTATGAGACACCATTTTCATGTTCAGCTGACTCGTGCAATTAATGTTTTTGCTCTGCCGTTGTGTGTTGTTTACGGGCGTCCCAAAAGACTCAACTGGCGGCGGCCATGGCGGCCAACGCAAAGTCGACTGGGCGTCCGGCGCTGATTAAACGCCATCGATAAGGTGAAACGACGACGACGACGACGACAGTAAAGTGGAGGCTCGTCGTCGTCGGCTGGGAATCCATATCAGCCGGTGGAATCTCTGTTCCTCTGCGACTTTCTGGCCGGCGAGTTGTATTGTTGTCTATGTGTGTGTGTGTTTGGTTTGTTGGTGGTGTTGCAATGCCGGCCGATGTCTTAATTGGCTGCACTCCAAGCGAGAATGGCATCGAAGCGAACGGCCGAACTGCAGTCGGAGGCTGAAAGTTGGCCGAATTCAAATTAACTTTTCCCTTCGACCGATCGGCCATCTTAATTGTCAATTGTTGTTCTCGACCAGTCGGCCAGTCGTCTCTACTTTACCCGCCTCTACTCGACTCGACTCGACTCGACTTGTTGGCGTTCAATCAAAACGAAAACAATCAACCTGAACTGCTACCTGGCGAGGCCAATCTCGCCCGCTGAAGTGGACTTTCGCTTTCAATTGGCGCCACTTTGATTGATTGCGCCAGTTTGGAGTGCTGCTGCAAGTAGTCGAGAGTGTTTTGATGAACTCCACCGGCCGACTGCTCATTTGTTTCCTCTCACTCGCTCGCTGATTGATTCTCTTCTTCTCTTCAAGTCAACAACAACAACAACAGCAGCAACTCGCAATTAATCAAATTCAATTGACAGCAGCAGCGGCGGTGGCAGCTCCAGTGGCCGGCGCCTTTTAATTAGCCAACAGATGCAGCAGGCCGCCACTTCTTATTGCGCAATCAATCGATCAAGAGCGGCCGGGGGCTGGCCACTGACACGCCCACCTGGTCGGCTTACAAGTCGAGCCGAGTCGGGCCGACGAGTTTATTGTTTTATGATGTCAGATGTGGACCTGCACCTCTTGGAAGTGCAGGCCAGCTCGAGCTAATCGGCTTACGTTGGGCGACCGACTCGGCTCGGCTCGACTCGACTCGACTCGACTCGACTCGACTCGACTCGACTCCTTGAGATGATTCATTGCGGCCGTTCGGGCCTTCCGAAGTGTTTTAATTAATCAAAAGAGCAGCAGATTAGGACAATCCGACGGCAGCGGCGGAAGAGCTGAAAAGGTACGTTCGTCTCATTGTTTCTCGTCCGCCCCTCCATCGGACAATCAATTCACCTGAGAAGTGTCGCCTTTGTGCTCGATAGGTTTTGTTGGTCGCCCTAACAAAGCAGGGACGACTACGACGACTGAGAGAAAGAAACGCAAAGAAAAAGCCCAATCAGATTCGCGTGACTCGCAACGATTACGCAGGTCGACGTGATTTGGGCCTCGTTAGGAGATGGAGCGAAATCATTACAAAGTTGATTGGTTTTGTCCGTCTGTTTGTCTGTGTGTTTCGTCCAACTGAGTTTGTTTGTTTGCCTGGCCGACTGACTGGCTGGCTGACTGAATGCATTTGTTTGGATGCAAATGTGGCTTCCAAATTGGCGTCCGCTGGGGGCGACTGGCAGCCGAGAACATCGGCCGTTCTTGGCTCGGCGCCAAACGTGAAACGAAGACTTTAAAATGTGCGCTTTGTTTGTGTTGCGTAATCGAGCTAAGCGACGGAATTCTCGCCGCGAAGATGCAAAAATGCTTCTCCTCCGGCCTCGACTAATCTCGCGAGGAATTTGCGGCAGAGAGACTTTTGGGTGGCCAACAAGACGACGACGACTATAAAGACGACGATTTACTTTATCTTTGCTTTCGATCGTCGCAATGAAGACCAAAGAAGAACATGAATTTGTCAGCCAACCAAATGGACACAAATTTCTTCTCTTCTCGTCTCATCTCGTCCTCGCGACGACCGACGACCGACGATCGACGTCTAGTCAATTACTTTGGGCGGCGGCGGCGGCGGCGGAAGATTGCCCTCCGAGAGAAAAGTCAATTCCTCTTTCACTTGGACGGCTTCGAGTGTGCGATTTTATCTCGCCGCCAGCCGACGACAACTGCGAGCCATTCGGCGCAGATCTTCACGCGCAGATAACAAGTGGCCGAACTGTCGGCCGGAAGTGGCCTCGACAATCCTTTGCCTGTCTGTCTGTCTGTCTGTCTGTCTGTCTGTGAGAGCACCTCAACTGGTCGGCGCCCAATTGGAGGGCCGAAAGTCGTTGTGTTTGCCACTTTTCCACTAATTAAATGGGTTAGTCGACAGGCGGCCAGTTCTGTAATTAATCATTCGCAACGGAATGGAATGGAATTGAATTTCTTCGGCTCAGCTTCGTTGCATAATCAGGAGAACAATTAAGAGAGTCGACGTTCGTTCGTATTATCTGCTCGCATCTTCGGCCGGAGTTCGGGGCGACGAGGCGAAAACGGACGGACGGACGGACGGACGGACAGACAGACAGACATGGAGAGAGTCTGGTTTGCTTTAAAGTTTAAACTGGTGGGCGCGCAAAACAAAGCAAACGAAGCGAAAAGGAGCAGACGAAAGCGCATGCAAATGAACTACCGCGAAAAAGTGGACACCAAAAAGCAAGACAAAGCAAAGCAAAGCAAAAAGCCAAACAGAGAAACCCTCGAAGGCCCTCTCGCTGTTGCATTGGCGGAGGAGAATGGAACCGGAAGTGGCGCAAGTCAATTAGAACGTCGCAGTGGCGCCAGTCGAGACTTCGGCTCAGTCGGCGGCCGGAGAAACCTCAACTGGGCCGCTTAGTTTGATTTGTGGTCGTCGTCGTCGTCGTCGGCGGCGGCGGCGGCGGCGGCGGCGCAGCTGAACTTTAAACTGACTTTGGGTTGCTGTTTTTGAATGTCCCGAAGTTTAGTTTCTCTTAACGACCAGTCGCCGCCGCCGCCGACGCAGTGGACAAGCAAAGCTCGAACACAAACCCGAAGCAGACGACAATAATTCATTCGAATTGGCCGCAAAGAAACTCCAACTCGAACGACAACAACAAAATGGCCGCCGCCGCCGCCGCCAGCTCGCAATGTCAGCTCGGCTCAGCTCGGCCGGCCTCCAATTGAATTGGAGCCAAGTGAGTCAGTTTGAAGGCAACAAATTCGGAGAGGGAGAAATCATGTCGCTTTGGGCGCAATAACTCCAAACTCGGCGACTGTTCACTTGCGCGCGCGCCACTTCCGCGACAAAACAAACTACCAAACATTAATCAAATCAAGTGGCCGAACGGCCGAACAGCCTCCATACTCCGGACGACGATGTTAGACTGTTTAAATGCGCCCGATGGTGTTTGAGGGCTCGTTTCGAGCAAAGTCGTCGTCCTTTCCTCTGCCAGTTGGCCAGTTTGCATTGGCTCGCCGCCAGTTGCGTAATTTGATAGCAAACTCGGCCAAAATCGAGTTTCGCCCTCGATTTCAGGACTTTTCAAGCCAATCACGACGACAATCAACAGTTTCGCCTGTCGGCCGAGCCCGAAACACAACACGAGATCAGACAGAAGCGGCGCATTTGTCGTCCATCGTCGGCCCTCGTTCTGGTTGATTTGGGTTGTTGGCGTTGGTTTGGCGCCCAAATTAGCGCCGATTGATGTGCGTGTCGGCGTCCGGCCTGCCATTAGCCAGCAAATGAGACGCGACGGCCATGGACAGGAATGCCTATCGGCCGCCATTGCAGCCCAAAGGGATTCACATGGATGCGAATGGAATGGATGGGATGGTAATCAACATAACACAAACACACACAACAACAACTCCGAGAAGAGACGAGGATTTAAATTAACTGTGGCTGGAATTTGGCGATGAAGTTTCAATTGCCACTTGTTGTTGATGCTGATGTTTGAACAAAACTAAGGAGGAATTCTCTTGTGGGCCTCGGCGTCGCCTTTATGATTGTGCAAGTGTTATTTATTGGCGCCGGCCGGAACTTTGGCGGGAGGAGAGCTGGCGAGTTTACCTAAGATTTCTCGAGCGCACCAAAGACGTCCAAGTCGGCCTCACGTCGAGTCATCACAATCCGACTGGGCGCAAGTCTAATCTAATTTGAATAATAAATTCAAAGCGCGTTCGTTGGCCGTCTCGCGTCGACTTACGAGAGGAGACTAAATTGAATTTGCAGCGCCCGAAGTTTTGCTTTGATACTCGAAAATGGATTTGAATTGTCAGCCGTCGCGAGAGGAGACGACGACGACGACCATCGAAACAACCAAACCAAGAAGAAGAAGATTCGCGTGAAGCTCAAGAAAATAGTTTTGTTGCCAAACTTTAAATAATAATAATAATGATAATGCTGAGGTTGCGCAACTGCGGCCGAGTCTCCAACTGGGCCGGCGACGGCCACTTGTTTCGTCTCGTCTCGTCGTCGTGGTCGTCTTCGGCGGCAGTGCACGCGATCGCAGGCCGTCGAGCCCCAAACAGAGTCTCGATTTCGCCCGTCTCGGCTGCCTTCTCACGCTCGAACAAGACAGCAACAACAACAACTACAACTACAAAGAGATGAGACCTCAACGTCCAAGTGGAAGAAATCAAACTTCTTCGTCTGTGTCTTCTTCTCCCGGCGGCCAACCGAGCGATGCAACTCGGCGCGGCCTCCAAACAAATCATTGCCACTTGCAATGTCCAGTTCACGTTTTCATCATTCGAAAGTCACGACTATCGCCGGCTCGTCCGCCGGCTCGTCCGCCTGCTCGCCGTCGTCGTCGTCGTCGTCGTCGTCGTCGTCGAACGTCATTCCCTCGACTGGAGCTGGACAAAGGGCGCCACTGAGCAGCCGAGTGACCAGCAGACATTGGCCGAATGAATAAGAGTTAAGAGCTGCTGCGAGGCTCATAAATCTCGCGACTGTAATTGAAACAAACTCGCGCGGGACAAAGTGCGACTTTGAATTATTGCAGTCGCAGTGGCGGCCGTCGACGGACTCGACGGAGCGGCCACTTTTTGATGGTCGTCGGCCAACCAACCGACCGACAGACGGAGACGGCAACATTCCAGGCGGCCAATTTAAATAAGACATTCGGACTTGTCGTCTCGGCGGCGCTGCTTCAGTTGACACTCGCAAGTTCGTTAGATTTGATTTACTTCGGCCGTCGCAGTGGAACGTCCACTGGGCCTGTGGTGTCCAGTGGGCCAACTCCAACTGGACTGCAGTGGACAGTGGCCGCATGTCAGCCAAGACGGCGCTCGCACATTAAATTGGAACGTAAATCAAGTCGTTTGATGATTTACAAAGTTTAAAATTCTTTTTATTAACTGGAAAAGTCCAACGAGAGCATCCCGTCAGTTTGTAGCGACTTAATTTGGCCAATTTAATGAGCTCCGCCGCTGACGAATGCAGTCCAACTGAACACTTCAATTGAATTGTCAACTTGAAATTGTGTGTGTGTTGTTTGGCCGTCAATTTGAAATCTTAAAACATTATTTATTTGTTTATGTAGTTGTAGTTGTCGTTTCTCTTGTTGGCCTCGACTGTATTGCCGATCGGCCGCCTGAAAGCCAATTATTTGCAATTAATTGGCCCGCAGTGGGCCGCTGGGCGTGGCCACTGGCTAGTCGACGACGACGACGACGACGGCGCCGCCTCTTCCCTCAAAGAAGGCGCCTGTCGATGCCATCGGCCGGCTAAGACGGCGCCCGGAAGGGGGAAACAAAGTTAGTTAAACTAAGTTTATGATGGACTATAAAGTGGGCCTTTGAGTGGACCGCCTCCTCTACGTACGCGCAGCTACGAGAAGGCCAGTCGTGTCCAGTCCGCTGCAATCCAGTGGGCCGGCTTCACCTGATCGGCGCCGACTTCACCTCCACCTCCACCTTCAGCTTCGTTTGTTTATAATTAATGAACACAAAACGAGACGGAAAAGTTTCATTAATTTTCTTCAAACTCCAATCGGCTTCTCGTCGTCGTCGTCGTCGAGGACTTTGAGTTTCCACGTCGGCCGATGTTGTTTGCTTTTGCGGGCGAACGGCAAATTCAATTTTCAACTTTGCTGTCAAAGTCGGCGAGTTTCGTATTTCAGACGGCCGCCGCCGCCGAAAGACGAGAGACGACTAACAGCAGCCGAATCTCACCTGACAGGTCGAGCCTCAAACGGCTGGTGGTCGTCCTGTCCATTGGCGTCCACTGTCGGCCATTGGAATCATTATCGTCCCCATCCACCTCAATCCACTTCTTCGCCTCATCTCCGACGTCGACATCTCCATGGCCGACGACCACGACGACCACGAAGACGACAAGAAAGGCCGCGACGATGACAAACGACGAAAATTAATTATTGTTATCTGTTTCTGTGTCTGTTTCTGTTTCCTCGAACGAGCAGCAGCAGCAGCAGCAAACGACGACGACATTCCAAGTGAAACATTAAATCAAAGCAAACGAAACACAACAAAGCAACGAATGGGCTTTGTTTCTCGTTTTGCTGGATGTGGATGTGGATGTCCACTTGCAAGTCCAATTGGATGCTGATGCCGATGCCGATGATGTTCACGTTGTTTGGCCTGTCGGCCGCCAGAGAAATGTAAATAAGTCTGCGCGTGATTCAATTGGGCTGCCGATCGTCGACTGGATGGACGACTGGATGGATGGATGGACGGAGAGAGGATGCACTTGATTGGCAGGCAGAGCAAACAAAGTTTATTTAGACAAACATTGACATTGCGCCGGCCGGCGAACAACAACAAGCAAATGTGTTTTCAATTATCGTTGTTGGCGAGTTTTATTTACTTTCAATGTCGACCAGAAGAAGCAGGACGACGAGCCAAAGACAACAACAACAACAGCGACAATTATTTCCATCATCTTCGTCATCCTCATCCTGGAACTCAGCCAACGTCGACGACGAGCCAGGCGCGAACTGACTCGACATCGGCCGGTCGTGCAATTGAATTTGGCGCCAAATTAAGCGCAACCAGACCGAAAGGAGAGGCCAAACTGTTGCCGCGACGGCCACTTCGCCTTGTGACTGGCCAGATGCGAGCCGACTGACAGAGTCCACTGTGAAGTCGCGCCCATTTCTGTGTGGACGCGAACTGTAATTATTATCTCTCTCGGCTGATCATCACAAGAATCGTCGTCTGGTGGAGGTCGCCGGCGCAGCTCTCCTCTGGCCTGTAACTGGCCGACATGCAGGTAGACCAGCAACAGCAACAGCAACATCATCATGCCAAATCATAATCATAATCATCCTAATCTCTCTCGTCCAGTCGTTGGTGGACTCACGCGGCCGTCCTCGAATTCAATGGACTGGCCGGCAGAGAGAGTCCACAAGTTGTTGTTGTTGTTGTTCGGCGTCAATTGCAACAAATTTCAAGTTTATTTACAACTCGCAGCTGACCTCGCTGGCCCGAAGTGGCGTCCAAATTGCACCTCCAACGAGAAAAATTGGCCTGCAATTGAGATTCATCTTCTCAGTGGTCGTCCCATTCGTCGTCGTCGCCGTCGCCGCCCCAAAAGCAAATCATTTCTTTGGCCCGAAGAAATGATTCCACTTGGCGTCTTCTTCTCCTTCTCATTGCGTTTCCCTGCCTTACCTTACCTGGCGTCCAAGTTCACCTGAACTTCTTCTCCTCAGACTTCCTCCTCTCGAATGTGTCTGGTAATTTGAGTTCCCTCGTCGGATACGAGCCAATTGCGGTAACACAACAACAACAACAACATCAACTCGAGAAGCGACAACTCTGAAAGTGCTCGACGACGACGACGACAACTCAAACGTTTTGCACGAAAAACCTCGACTTGGGCCGCCTTTGTTGTCGTCAATTATTTCGCTCTCGTTTAAATTTAACAATCGACATCAGCCAACCCGCCGACGAGGAGGTTCGGCCGCCAGAGGTGAGTTGGCTCTATCATCAAATTTGATTGGATTGGATTGAATTGGGCAAAAGTTTTTCGCCAATTTACGTCCGGAAGTCACAAGCAAAGTGGACTGCACTCACAAGCAAACAATTCAATTTAGTTTGGTTTAGTCGAGTTTGTCTGCTTTTGGCCGAAGCAGAAGGAGAAAACATTTCATCTTCTGCTTCGTCCAAAATTAACACTCCAACTTCTTACCTGAATTGGATTGGATTGGATTGGATTGTGTTGTGTTGTGTTGTGTTGTGTTGTGTTGATGAGATGAGACTGGACTGCAATTGAATGGCACACAAGAGAAGAGCCGTCGCAATTGTAATCAAACTTGCAAACAGAAATGTTTGCCAGTCTCTTCGCAGTCGATTGAACTCTCTGTAGGTAGAGACTCGGTGCGTTTAACATTGAAATTGGTCATTAGAAGATGCGGCCAGTCGAATGGATCATCCAGTGGACATCCAACAGATGGCCGAGTGTTTGTTGTTGTTGTTAGTCTGTCCGACTTGCGGCCACTCGAAAGGTGAACTCCATCGACTTGACGTGCAGGACGACGCCGACGACGACAACAAACGAGATCCATTTATGTTATTATATTTGTCCATTTGCGCGAAATGAATTTGCATTCGACGATCGTAAATAAGAAGAAAGAATTTCCTTTTGTGTTTTCTACACGACGACGACAACAACAACAAACAGCAACTTTGTGACATCCTCGAGAGTCGAATGTGTTTTGTGTCTTGCGACGGAAGCGGCGACGGACAGTATTTGTTTGTTGCTGCTGTTGCTGGTCAAACGAGAAACCCAAATTCATCAATGAAGAACGCCAATATTTCTCTCTGTTCACTCGCAAAAGGAATTAAACTTACCTTTAGGGTTGGTGGCTATCCTCTGCTGCGTGGCTTCCAACGACCCGGACGTTTCTTGTTGATGAGATTTGGTGGTCATCGGCGTCGTCGGAGTGGTGGTGGTTGCTGTGGGTGTCGGCGGTGTCGGCGGCGGTGTCGGCGGCGGCGGCGGCGGCGGCGGCTCGGGCGAGAAGGCGGCCGATAATGTTGGAGGAAATAGTAGCAGTAGCGCATTTGTAACCAATAAAATGAACCAAATTAAGCTGACAAGCGAGAAATCTTTTGACAAGAGAAGATTGTGAAAATTGTAATTTTGGAATTCATCTTTCTTGAGTTACTTGTCGATCTTCCTCTTCCTCTTCCTCTTCTTCTTCTCGTCCTTTCCTTATCTTCCAGTATTTCATTTGAATTATTCATCTCTCGTTTCTCGCTATCTACTTGTATTGCATTCGATTCTAACGTCGACCACGTTCGGCCAGGCGACAATTTGTAGTTAGTCCTATAGCTTCTTTGGCTTCCTCTCTGTGTGTTAATTAGATTCAAGGAAATCACTTCTTGTTGTTTCATCGAGATAACCTCATTTGTTTTCTTCTTCATCTTCTCGGTGGTTTGTTAGTCTTGTTTCTTCAATGATAACAACAACAACAACAATTATAAACGACGCGATTCTCTCTTTCTTCAGGCGCAACAATTGACCTTCGCACTGGACTCATTAGATTAATTTAATTTGTTTGCCACCGATATTCTACTCACTGATTGATTGATTCTGGTGATTCTAATGGCCACTGAAACTTGTTCGGCCTCGTCCGGCTTGTGGTGAATATTAATTGATGTCTTGTTGTTTCAATTACATTAGATAGATGTGGCTGACCTTTAGAGTGAGAGACACTGACCGGCCAACAAACACAATAAATACAATCTGACAGAGGAGTTTTCGTTGAGCAAAATGTGATGTCGACGTCGTCGTCGTTTTGAAATGAACAAAACAAACACACATACAGACAGACGGATGGACGGACGGACGGACGGACAGGCCAAAGAAGATACGCCATCGTCGACTGTTGTGGTCCGCGAATTGCATCTAATAGAGATTTGGCCCATTGAGCGGCAGCCGACATCACGCGAAAGTGGATGCATTCCGCGCACCACTCACAGCAATCATCGATCCGATCGAAACATGCGTCCACTGTGCGCAGGCGCACACCAACTAACGCCCACCGACTGGCCGAGCGTCGAGCTGGAAGTGGAACTGGGGCGCCCTCTCTCGAGATGGTTCTGAGATTTAGTATCGAGTTGGCTGCGTCGAGACCAGATGGCGCCAAAGTGGCCAGAAGGGGCGTATGGAGGCACCCCAGAGGGCTTGTTTGCTCGTTACCAATACTAAGAGGCCTAACAGCTCCATTCATAGGCGCCAGGTGGCGTATCTGGCACCTGCCGACGTCGAGAGGACGACAAAGACGCCTTCCTTACTGTCCATTCAATCAACACTTTAATAATCTTATTTAAAGTAGATGTTTAGGCCGACATGGACACACTGACGACATGAAATGTCGATCGCACTTCCTGTCCGTCTCGAGCCTCACAAGTGGCATAGGCGACATCCACAACAACAACAACATGAAGGAGACGACAAATCGAACATCAGGCGGAAGTTACGCAACAACAACTTTGCTCTTCTTCGTGAATTATTCATTGTCGTCATCGTGTTGTTGTCGTTGTCGTTGGATACAATTGAATGCCAGTAACAGTGTGGAATGTGGAGGCCCAAAATCCAGTGGTCGTCGTGTGTCTGTTTTTCTCCTTCTTCCTCGCCGTCCAAGTTAATCTGGAGTGGACTGACATCGAGGCCGATTTCCGGCCAGTCGAAGTCGAGTCTGACTGGACGAGACGCATTTCGGGGGTTTACATTTCAAGTGAATAGAACAAAAAGAAGAAGAAGACAAACACGAAAGTCTGTTGGACTAAACGCGGCGACAAGTTTCATCAGATTGACTTTGGTTTAACGCGGCCACTTGGCTCACAGGTGGCCGGAGAGGGCGGCGTTGATTTGTGTTGCGTGAGAGTGTGAGTTGGCGGCGGCTCGCTTGGCGCAGGAAATGAATTCTAGCAGCGGCAGCAGCAGTCGCTAGGCACCGCAAACGAGAAGAATTGAAGTATTTTTCGGCCAAATTTGATCAATTTTGTCGCCTCGCGTCGTCCCTTTTGTGTGTTTGTGTCGGGCCGCCGTCGCCATCAGGCAAACACTTAAATCTCACCTGTGCACTGTTGCAACAGCAGCATCGCCAACAACAGCCACGACGACGACGCCAGCGAACAAATCACGACAACAATAAAAGTAAATAATATTAAAAGTTATTTGCTTATTGTTTGCGTGTTTCTATTCATCACTTCGGCCGAACACCCACTCGAATGGCGGGCGCCAATGGACATTTCGACTTTGGGGCGCCGCCGCAATCAAATATGAATCAAGCGGCCGATGTTGGCCATGGAGGAGGCGACAAACAGGCGGCCCGGCGGACGGGCGACTGCATTTGGTGGGTGGCCAGCGGCGGCGGCTAAGGCGAAGGCAAAGGCAGGGGAAAAGAATGGGCCGACGGAGGAATTTCATTTTATTTTGATGATTAAAATGCATTAAATCGTCGGCCAGTCGACTCAGCTCAGCTCAGCTCAGCTCAGGTCGGCTCGGCGGGCGCCCCCCTGCCGGTGGAGTCGAGGGCGCAGTTTAATTTCTTGTGCCTCCGCTGGTTGGCCGCCTCCTCCTCCTCTTCCTCGTCGGGCACCAGTTAACAGTTTGTTGTTCGAATTACATCTAACATTGTGTTGTTTAGTCTGTGCGCGCCCCAAGCACAACGAGGGAGACGACGATGACGCGCCGCCGCCGCCACCAAACAGACGTTTCTGCAATTTATTATTATTGTTCGCCGCCAATAACTCATCGACCAGCGGCGTGGGGCCCGAAAGGCGCCCACCAGACAGACGGACGGGCGGCCAGACAAACAGTCACATGGACCAACAAGAGACAAGATTCTCTCCTTCGTCGCCGTCGCGGGCCGCCCGCCCGCGCGCTTATCATTAAAAAGCCACTTGTTCTCCCGCTTCCGTCGGTCCCGCTTCTTTATTGATTTGCCTGTCGAGATATGAAGGGCGCCCGAAGTGGTGGCAGCAAACGACGTTTAACAAGACCACCAAGACGGCCACTTGTTTGCAATTATCTACGCGCCAAACGGGCGTCTCAGTCAGGCGGCCAGGCGGGCGACATCCACCAAATACACATGACAAATCAGATTCGCGCGGCAACACGAGAACATTACACAGTTGATTTGGCGGGTGGCCCATTCAAGTTGTGTGTGGCCGTCGACGAGGTTGGGTTGGAGGTGGAGGTGCATGTGAAGAGCCGCCGGCGGAGAGGCCGAAGAAACAACAAATCAACTGTTCCACTTGAAGTGCGCTCCCCAACAGACGTCGTCGTCGTCTCAGTCGGACCTCTTGAAGGAACAAAGGCAACTTGTCGTCGTCGTCGTTGGGGAACTTCCGGCGGCGGTGACGGCCCGCCGACTGAGTGGGGCCGCCCCAGTTTACCTGTTCAGGTGTGACACTTGATTTGTCGGCCCCCGAATGGTGTTGCGTATGGTAAGTTTGCACTTTGTAAGGCCGCCACTTGTCTGTAGCTCTCCAGGTGGCGCTCGACGGGCGCCACAGCCTCAGCAAACTCAGCAGCCAAGACGACGCCGGCCACGTCGATTGGGGAGCGCCGCCGAGACTGCGCAGAGCCGCCTCCAGTGGGCGTTCAGCGACTTACCGACTCCCCACTCAAGCGACGAGCGGCCATACAGCAAATGAATTCCGACAAAGTGTAATTGTAACAAAAGTTTGTTGGAGCCAAATGAATATCGACCGACCAGTGGCTCGGCCTGAATGCAATTGGCCGGCGCGAAAGTATAATTTGATCGAGTTGTCGTCACTTGCGCCCGTCAACGACTAATCGACGAAATGATTTAGAGAACAACAACAACAACAACTTGAAGAAGACGACCACCCGAAAGCAACAAACAACATGCAGCAAGTCGATTTGAATGCCATTAAATTAAGGCAAACTAGAACAACAACAACAGCAAGCAAAATGGGCGCCGAGAACATTAGAGGCGAGTCTGATGACAAATTGAAGATGCGCGATCCAATGGATGCGGCGAGAAAAGTGAGACGACGAAGACGAAGGGGAAGAAGAAGGAGAAGATGGAGCGAAGAAGAAACAATTGAATTTGGTGGCGTTGAGAGTTTGGGGCTGACGAGATGGCCGACGTTCATCTTCCTCTTCGTGTCGCTTTGTTTCTCCGTTTGGATTCAAATTTGTGCCAGGAAATGAAGAAAACAAGTGCACTCGACGACAGGCCCACGACACAAGTAGAAGTCGGCCAATATCAACTTGGAATGGGCGGCATTGGCCCTCCCACGAACGACAACTCAATTTGGCCAGACGCAGACGCAGGTAAGTTGCCTTCCACGACGAGCCACTGGCCACGTCGATTAGTTTTGGCGCCCATTAAGGAGTCGGCCAATGGAGGAGGAGGAGAGTTATGCGAATGGGTGGAAGTTGAAGTTGGCGCCGTCTAAGTAGCTTTGAATTGTCTCGAACAGGTCCACTTTGTTGGCCTAAGTCGATGTCGTTCTGGTTGGTCGTCCATTTGGCTGTCGCCGCCGGCGTCCAACCAGAATGTGGCCGTCGCTTTGCTCGGGGCAAATACGGCCGATGGATAGTTAAAGTGCAGCTCAATTTCAAAAGTTTATTTAAGAAGAAGAGGAAGGCCAACACAAACGACGTAACTCGCAAGCAAAGATAATTCCAATTTGACTCTTCGATTCCATTCAATTCCAGTCCATTAATGGACTTGGCCTTCTTGCTTTGGGTGGTCGTTCCAGTTGCATTGCCCCAACTAAACTAAAGCAACTTCTCGATTCTACTTTTGGCCATTCCGTCGATAGTTCGCGCAGGTGGACGGCCCAAATGGAGGGCCACGAGAGAAGAAGTGAGAGAGCAAATTAATTACTTTTGTTCGCTTCTTGGCCATCGACACTCAGCTGCTTCTGGTCGCCTTTGTTGATTGTTTAATGTTTAATGTTTAATGTCGCCCGGTGGCCCTCCAAATGGCACTCATCGGCCCGTCGGCGGCCGCCTGAGACGAACAACACGAGAGGCAAGACGACGAGAGGGAAACAAACAAATTACGTGCGAATTCACGCAAACAACATCGAGCTAATGCAACCTCGTCGATGGGCGGCCCAGTTTTCGGGTTGGGACAACTCGGAAATGGCGCCCATTCGGCGCAAAGACAAACAATTCAAGTTCAATTGGGCTGCAAATGTGGCCGATGGAGGGAACCAAATCAAACCAAACCAAGTCAGAGCAGAGAAGGGAAATTTGAGTGGAAAAGAGAATAAAGAATTTGCAGTCGATTGGGTTCTGGTGGTCGTCTTGTTTGTTGCAGTCGACAAGTTTAATAAACAAAAATCAATCAAATTGATGGCCGCCGGCAGCGAGTCTGCTCTTTTGTTGTATTTAAATCGGGCGCCCGTCCAGATTGTTGGCCGTCGCGAGGCCGGAAATTGACGGCGACAAAGACGGCGAGGAAGACACCGAAGAAGAGGAAGAAGAAGACGACGACGACCAGCAGCTCCGACGTTTCTCTTGTTCGGCCGAGAGTTAATTTATATTAATTCTCGTCGTCGGTTGGCCATAGGAGAGATGCGCCGAGTTGTCGGACGATCAAAACAACAAGCCCACGACGACGACCGACGGAATCATTTCGGGCCAAACTGCGCCCGTCGCCAGTCAGTCAGTCATTCAGTCCGTCTGTCTGTCCGTCTGTTCGAGGGCGACATTCAATGTTCTGCTGGCCGTCGACGGGCGCCACTTTAATTGGCTTTCTGGCCGGCCGACGACACAGACGACGACGACGACGCCGCCGCCAAAGATGGCGCCGCGTTTGGTGGCGCCAGCTGCGGGCCGCCTCTGCCGTCGCCGCCAAACAGGCCGAACGTGTCCGCTGCACTTGTCGCCTCGACGCGCCAGCCAGACAACTCGCCGCCAATATTCACACCTCAGCCAGTCGGCCGGCCAACCAGACAGTCAAACAGCGAGCCAAAGAGAGAGAGAGAGAGAGAGACAAGTCAATCTCAGGCGAGAGAAATACCGCCGGCCACGCCCTCGGCAGTCAAATTGGCGCGCGCGCACGAACTGGAGGCCAGCTGAAGTGGGGCGGGCGAAATCTGTGGAAAATGGCGCCGATTGGCCGAGCAACGGCGGCGGGATTATTATTCAAGCGGCCGCCGCCGCCGAGCCATTGTCTTGCCGGCCGCGAAAGTCGCTAGGCGACGCCGACAACACCAGAATTCTGGCCGAGTTTTCGCGCGCGCCCCGCCGAAGTTGACAATACCAAATGGATTTGCATATTGTTGTCGAACTTGATCTTCGTCTTCCTCCTCCTCCTCCTCCTGCAGTTCGGCTCCATTCGCGCCTTCGTTCTCTTCACGGCCCCAATCGGATGAGTTGCGCGCCTCCGACGGCTTATTTCCACTGCCGCACGTCAGGCTGCCGTCCCAAGTCGACTCGAGGCGCCATCATTAGATTGCGCAACGATTTCCGCTGCTGTCCTGTCTTGTTCTGGTCGTCGTCTCGGTGGCCGTGGTTGTCGTTGTCGTCGAGATAACGAACACCATCAGAGAGAGGCGCCGACAAGCAGCCAGGCAGCCGACGAGCGGACGCGACAGTTACGTTAATGTATTCCGACTGAAACTTATTCTTTTGTTTGAGTTCTTGTTCTTGTCGCCGTCGCCGCGCCTACTTTGGCCGATCTGGTCACTCGACTTAACGAGCCACCTCGAAGACGAGAGGCGGCGGCGGCCATTTTACAAGTTCGCACCTCTCGGCGCCTGTATTGTTTGGCCTCGCTAACTGTGCGCCAACACTCACCTGGCGAATGAATTGGCCGGCCAGTGTCCGCCGAGTGTCCGCGGGCCCACTCGACTGGCCGCCTTATTGTCCTCTCCTTTAAATTAATGAACGCCTCCACCGACTCGAGAGGCGGCGGCCGTCCATTTGTTGGCCAACACGAAACAAGTCGACCGATTCAATTAGGACGGCCGACAACAAAATATGGCTCTTTCTCGACTCGCTTCGACGTCCATACAAATCTGTGAACTTTTCCACTTCATCTTCTCTGTCTCTCTGTCTCTGGCAAGCGACGCCCCCAAGTCGGCTACGTGATTAAAATACCAAGTCAAATTGTTTTTCTTTAAACTTGGCGCGACAAGAAGCTCATTTCCGGTCTCCTATAACAACAACACGCGACACTTGTTAGTTTGTCATGTCGGAGGCCTTCCGAAGTGGTCGTCGTGCTGCTGCTGCTGGACGTCATCGTTTGCTCGGATCATCATTCGTCATCGGCCGAAGGAGACGCGCGCACTACAAACAAGTGGCTAGTCGCCACTGGCGCCGCCTCGAGACACTTTGGGCGCCACTCGATGCGATTGTTTGCTCGGCGGCGGACTCGGCGAACTTGGCCGCCTCCATTTAACGAGTGCATTGAACAAACAAACAATTTGCATTTAAATTTTTCGTCTTGTCGGCCGCGGCGTCCACTTAATGTTCTCGGCCCGTCGCCAGTCAGCCAGTCAGCCAGTGGGTGGGCGCCCCAATGGCGGCCAGGTGAAACGAGAGAGGCGCCACCAATTTGCGCCCCCACCCCACAAGCCAGATGCCGCCAATCTGCTGGGCGCCCGGCAAACTCATCGATCATAAATATCACTCGCCGGACGGGCATCGGCCGAAGTGAGTTCAGCACCGGCGCTGACGACGACTTGTTAGGCCGCCCAGAGGCCGCCCACAAGCCAGCCGGAACCTCAAAATTGTCGACGACAAGTCTCGATGGCTCGCCCTTGGCCGGAAGTTGTGCGATTGACCATACAGAAGTGGGCGTGCCTGCCCTGTTGGCATCTCTTTCTCTCTCGTCGGGCGCGCGCAAACTAAAACAAAGTCGCAAGTTTTCAGTTCTCGTGGTCGAACTCGTTTGGTGTTTACGTGCAAATTCACTCGCGAACTCGCTAGGTTCGGTTTGTTTGTTTGTGTGTGTGTCTCTCCATGTCCATCTCCGGCGCTGTGGGCCGCCGCCGCGCCACGCCGCCGCCGCCGCCGCCAATGAATGATGAATGATGATGATGGACGAGCGATGGATGAAGAAGAGGAGGCGGCGGAAGATGAACGAGAACGAGAGAGTTGCAATGCATTCCAACGGCAACTTCACTAGACTCCCATCGACTTGGCTCCATTCGCTTGAATGGAAATCGATTTCCACTTTGCGTGAATTGAACTTTACAAGTAAGTGGCTTTGATTGGCCTCGCCCATCGCTCATCCCGCGCGCCCTCTCCAAAGTCGGCCTCCTCGAACTTGATTAGTGCCGTCTCGGCCGAGATTTGGCCTCCTCGGCCGGAAGTCACTTGGACGCCCGCCGGCCGCTGCTCAATCAATTCTTGCGCACATCTCCAATTAATTTGCATCTCCTCCACTTTAGATTAAAGGCTCGCCTCTGAAGCTCATCATTTCACTCACTCTGACTGTCTGACTGTCCGTCCGTCTGTTTGTCTGTCCGTCTGTTAATCTGTTCGTCTGTTTGTTAGGCCTTCGCGCGCGCCTCAAAGCCAATTAAAGTCGGCCCAAGGCTCGGCCCGACTTTTGAGGTGCTCCTCGAAGGCTCAGCCTCGAAGTGGGCCACTTTAATTACACCGAACGAGCACAGGAAGGGCGCCCGCCAGCCCAAAGTCCGCAAGTCCGCCCGGCATGGCACCTAAACATTGTGATGTCGTCGTCTCCTTCTAATTATGCAAATTCAGCCGCCGTTTGTGCGTATGAGCTGTATGTCCCAAAGACGTTATTTGAATTAACACAAAGGCGAGCGAATTCATTTGGCGTTCGGACGCCACTGACGCCGACGACGACTGAGACGACCACAACGACAAACAGGAAAAGAATACCAACGACAACAACAACAATGACGTTTAATTGCTGGAAATTCATTTTGGCTTCCACAAATTGGATTGGATTGAATTAAGTTGGGTGCCGCTATGGACAACAAGAAAAGAAAACAAACAAACAAACAAACACAGGCGCGGGAACACAAAACGCAATCAAATGCACATAAATTAGGCCCACTTTTGCTCTTTCTCAATGGCCGGCAAACGAATTCGGCCAGGTGAGCCGCCGCCTCACACAAAGTGTCGGCCCCTTAATTGACTGGCCAACAGAGGCGAGGGGAGGCGATGGACAGCTCTCGTTTGTTGCGGCCGAGGCGAGGCGAGGCGAGGCAATAAATTTAGTGGTGGCGGCCGTCGCTCATTAATTATGAGCTTGGAATGAATTATTTCTGCTGGACTGCAGTGGACTGGACTGAACTGGACGAGTTTGGGGCGCCTTTTTGTGTTGTTGGTTGCGCAACAAATGAAGCTGAAAGTGGCGGGCAAAGAATAGAGAAAGTCCATTCTTTTCTCTCTCGCCGATGCCATTCAATTGGTTTGCTGCGTCTGATTCTTCTCTCAATCAATGATGGGCTTGGATTGAATTCAGCGACAACTTTAAACTGGCGCCAATGGAAAAACCACAAAAGAAAAAAAAAGAAATCCGATTCTTCTTCTTCTTCTTCTCAAATTGCGCCCACTCAACTCAATGAATCAATGATTTGCTGGGCCCCGCCAGTGGTCTCGATGGCCGCCGTCGGCCGCCCCCAACTCTCTGCGCTGGCTCGAGGGCCGGAAGTTTGCGCCGGCCAACAAACAAAACAACGACAACAACTTGATGATTATGATTCTGTCGCTCGCCAGGCCTCCCACAGCCGACGGACAACAAAAGAACGCAGCTTGACTTTTGGCGGGCGCCCGCGACAACAATGAAAGTCGATATTTTTGTCATAATCATCATCGTCGTCGTCGTCGTCTTCGTGGCGGCAGCGCTCGTTTCTCTTGGAGTAACGAGAGAAACAAGGCCAATACGACAAAGAGAAGGCCAGAGAGAATTCAATAAGTTAAATGAGACGAAACTCGGCGCCTTTCGAGACTTCATCTTCTTCTTCTTGTTGGCTTTCGGTTTCGGTTTGAAATAAATAATATTTCGTCGCCCGTATTTGTTGCCTTTCATTCTGGTCGAAGTCTCTACTGCTTTTGGAGAGGCGACGAAGAGAATGAAAGAAAGAAGCAACCGAAGTCAAGTTTAACTAATTTCCTCTGTCTTTTCTGCTCTCATTTAGAATTCAAGTCGCGCATTGCACGTGAAAGACGCCCATCGCCTCCTCTGGAAGACTCGAAGACGCAAACCAGAAAGAACAAGCACAAAATCAGTCCACCTGAATTGACACGAGACTTCGAGGAGCCACTTGAGAGGTATTTGATTTATTTGTTTGTTTCTCGAGACACGAGATATAAGAAGGCGGAAGCCGCTCGAGTGCTGGCAGATTCGCCGCCGCCTCTGCCTTAAATTGGCCCCAATTTAAGGAGACTTTAAATTGATCGAATTTGTTCACTTGACTTGAGTTGCTTGGCCTGCAGATCGGCCGCCTCCGCCCGTCCGTCCGTCCGCCAAATATATCGACTCTCACCTGGCGGCCGCCCATTCACCTGACAGCAGGCGGCGCCCGAGAATGGATTGGCGCGATTTGTTTTGCCGCCAATTTGATCTCGAAGGGAGGAACAAGACGGCCAAACAAATCACTTGATTTATAGCGAAAGTCGCGCCAGCTCGGCCTTCGAGACTCCTTTCGGCGGGCGACTGGCCGGTGGGCCTTTAATTTGATTTGAGTTGACATGCGCGCAGGTGGACTGAACCCAACTGAACTGAACTGAACCGAACCGAACTGAGTTGGCCAGTCGAGGACGACAATTAGCTGGAGAGCTGCACCTGAACTCGCACCTCCAACAGAAGCAGCGGATGATAATTGGCCGTCCAACAAATAAAGAGAAATAGATTTTCTCCCAGTGGAGGTTGCAACGAGAGCGGAAAGGAGATTTATTTCTGTCATTGGCGGCCAATTTGCTTGCTCGGCCGGCCTTGGGATTGCAATCGACATTGGACGGGAGGCTAATCGAGAGGCCTGCAAGAGATAATAATCATTACATGCCGACTTGGTGGTGGAGGCGGCAATTTAAATGGACACTTTGGGTCCATTTGGAGCTGAACCGGCGAGTGTCCGAAGAGAGAGAGAGAGAGAAGTATGAGAGGCCGGCCACACGAGAACTGGCCGAGACTTTCTTTGTGGCCGATGATTGAATGCGTCCGCCTCTTTGTTTGTCCGCCCGACTGGCCGCCTCGACTGTCTCTTTCTCTCGGACTGATAATTGAGAGCAGCCGCCGAGCTGCCATTGGCCTGTGGCTCTTTGTTTGTTTGCGGAAGTCGCCGATTGAAAAGATTCTTATAAAATCATTAGACTCTCTCGTCTCTGTTGGCCCGACTCAGATGATAATCAAAGCCAGTGGCCGGCCCATTCTCATGATTAATGGTCAATGGGGCGGCCAGACGAGCCAAGAGAGATACTCTCACTGTCGGCCTTCGGACATCGGGTCGTCGTGGTGGTCGTTGTTGGAGTCTTGGGCCAACATTAGAGTTATTTAACGAGACAATTATTGTTGTTTTACGATCGACTCAGCTCGGACAGGACAATAATAGTCTTGTTTATTGTATTATTCCGACGACAAATAAACTGGCGCCAATTCCAATGATCATACTAATACTAACAACATCGATCGCCTCCCCTCCTCCTCCAGCAGACACTGGCCACGTCCGGCGCCGTTCGCTCAAGCAACTGCAGGCGGCCGGTGACTTGCGCCAGTCGTCGCCCCTGCCTAGGTTCCTCGCCGAGCCCGACGCCTTCTTCGAGTACTCCAACTCGAGCGGCGCCGTCCAGCACTGCCGGCCAATGCCGCCACTTGGCCAAACCAACACCAACAATCTGCACCAGCACCTGGCTCTGGGCGCCTCCGTGCGCTGGTTCCAGGTGCCGACGACGAGCACAACAAGTGGCTGGCTGGAGATCCCCGAGAGGAGCCCACTTCAATTGGCCAGAAGGAGGCGAGGCCGGCAGCTGAAGATCGGCCCGCGCGCTATGTCCGCCGCGACGGCAGTTTGATCGTGCGGCCCTTCCGAGCGGCCCAATTCCGGGCCGACGTCCACTCGGCCGCCTATCGGTGTTGTCTAGCCAGCCGAGTGGGCGCCACCTGCAGCCGGCCAACGCGGAGTCGCGCAGGTAAGTCGACAGCCAACAAACACACGCATTGCATTCACACTAATTGATTGGTTTCGTGCATGAGGTTTTCCAGGTCGACAATCTCGTATTGGATTGCGTTGGTTCATCGGCCAGCTCGGCCAAGTTGGCCGACGAGCCAAATCAGAGTTTGTGTGTTTGCCGACCAACAGACCAACCAACCAACCAGAGCCTCCATTGGACTGGCCTTCAGTGGCTCCCATGGAATTCATTATTATGAGGCCCGAATTGATTCGCCGATTGGTTTTGTTTCTGTCTTGGGCGCGGAAACTCTCGCTCCACTGAATTGGACATTGGGCCGAACTAACAAAGGGCCCGCTTGGTGCACTGCGCGACGACTTGACAAGACGACAAGCGGACTCCCCGCCTCTGATGTCTTGGCCGATGGAGGGGAATTATTTGGCTGCCGACTTGGATGGTTTGTTTTAGCTGGCAAAATAAACGTCGCCTAGGGTCGCTTGCGCTCATTGTCGGCGCCGGCTCGCCTGAATTCGCCCGAATCCGGCTGAATTGCATCCATCTATCACGAGGAACAACAACCAACACGACGACTGAGAGGAGGAGGAGGACGACGAGCAGACAAGACTTTGCTTGTCGTTATGTGGATGTTGTTAGCGTCAATGTTGGTGTTTCTGCTGTGTATCAAATTGAAATTCATCGCCCGCCAGAGAAGCCTGCAGATAATTGACATCCGACGAGGCGGCAGCACCAACGACGACCAAGACGAAGACGAAGATGTCAACCCAAATCTATTGGCGGCGCCCCGTCGGTATCGATTCAGTTGGACGTCGGAGAGCAGCGCCAACGGCCGGCCGCCTCCTCCTCACCTGGCCACACTAATGAGCTCATCTTAGTGTTTCTCGCCTCCACTTGGAGGAGAGTTTTCCTAATCTTTAAGTGAATTTGATTTGAACCGCCGCCGACAGTCGCCCATTTCAAGAGTAGTGAAGACTCGCTTGGGCTGAGAATCAAGCTGAACCTGGCGTTGGATGCTGATTACGTGCAACTGGAACAAGTCGTCGTCGTCGTCGTCGTTGGACTGAAGAAGTTTTCAACTTCTTCAGGAGAGATCCTCGCCGGCCGCCTTCGTTTAATTCCACAAGCTGGGCCCGCCTCGCCCGTGTGGCTGCCACCGCCGGAAGCAAATGAACAGTCACTTGCGCAATCCATTAAGCTCTCTCCTTTTCTCACTCAGCTCGCGCCTGTCGTCTGCTCGGCGGCGGCGTCTTATCTAAATGCCAGGCCGACTAGCGCCGGTCGTTAGGCTCCCTTCACTTGAGTCCGTCTCGCTTCCAGCCAACTGCAAAACGTAAAACTTTCTACTTTTTGCCGCCGCCACCGCCGTCGGCTCCTCCTTGGGTGACCGGGCGGCGCCGCGAGATAAGCCCGCCGCCAGATGCCGGCGGATGGACGCACGAGAAGGCGGCCAATTGGCACTTGCGGCTCTCGTCGGCCAGTCGGACGGCCGCCGGGCGACACTCAGCGGAACCAACGCAAACTTTAAATTAAGATCAATTGCGGGCGATCAAGACGCGCGGCCGACGACGACGACGACGACGGCCAGGACGAGCAAGAAAGCGCAAGAAGTTTGGTGTCATTTGAAGGACATTTAAGTTGCACTTTTGCAATTTGCGGCCGCTGCGGGCAAAAAGAGGAATTTGCCAGCGCCGCCAACCACTTGTTTTCTTTTATTCGCCTCGATTCTTGTCGTCGACGGGCGCCTTAAGGCTCGCCGCTGTCGTGGCGGCCACTTTTCCCCTCCTTCATTTGAATAAATACCCGCCCAGTGGGCCGGCCCATCGTCTCGCGAGTCTCTCGGAGTCTGGAGAGCAACAATGACGACAACAATGGGTTGCCGATGCTCATTATTAGTCCGCCGCCAGGTAAGTCTGGTGGAGGCTTTAGAAACAAACAAACAACAACAGCAAATTGTAATGGCAATAAAGTGGTGGCTGCAGGCGGATGGACGGCCGCCAAGGCAGCCAATCCCGAATGGGCTCGGCTCGGCTTGTTTATTGCCGCCAATTCTAATGGGCCGAGAGATTTGTTTTATGGGCCCAAGTGTAAGTGCATTCGGAGTTTGGTTGGCGCGCAATTGAAACGAGCGACAACTGCAGTGTGCAGATGATGATTTGTATCTCGACTGGCCGACTTGAAAGGCAACCAAACCAGCAACAACCACCGGCGCCAGTCTGTGGAGTGCATTCCTTGGCTCGGCCGCGCCTCAGAACAGGCGAGTGATTTCGTCCGTCGATTGTTTCAATTCTGGCCGCGAACGATTTAAGGTTTGCTGGGCGACGGTGGCCGCGGCTGCAATGGCGGCGCTCGTTGTGAATGGAATGGGCGCCACCGACGAGACTTGATGAGTTTGAATTGGCCGATAAGTCTAAATTGGCCATCATTTGGCGAGAGGGCAGCCAAACTGAGGCGCGACTCCAAATCAAGTCTGACTCGAATTTTATATCGAGTCAACTTCTCCTAGGCGTCGTTAACTTGAATTAGTTTACTTGTTGTTGTTGTTGTTGTTGTTCCAGTCGCACTTCGAGCCGGACTTGGGGCCCTCTCCATCTCGGGCCGGCCGAGTGTGTGAAATTTGAATTTCGGTCGCCCTCACGCCGACCGCCAACCAGCTCAGCTTGGCAACGAGTCGTCGCCTCGGCCGGCGCCTATAACCTCGCTTCGGCCGCTCGTGGCGCTGGTGATCGCCGGCGACTGGCCGAAATGGAGCCGAAATGGCGCAGATTTATTACAAGACGACAAACTACAAGACTCATTAACGCGCAACTTCCGCCGCCACTCGCCAGTCGGCCGGCGTCTGGCGACTTCGGCGCCCAACTTCCGCCTGTCGTGAACCGAATTTATATTAATCTGCTCGTTTTGTTGTCGTTCTCGTCGTCGTGGCCGCCTAAATGTCTTGCTCGTCGTCGTCCCCCCTCTCGGCCGCTACCAAACTCAGCTCAACTCGACCCAACCCAACTCAACTCAACTCAACTAACTGGCCTGAGTAATGACGTCCACGCCGGCGATGGTCCATAGGCTGGCGGCCGGCCCAAGCAAAGGCGCGACAATAATCATAATCAAAATAATCTCCACTTGCAAGAGCAAACGATCAGACTTGGCTGTCGTCCGTCCAGCCGTCCGTTCGGCCGCCTTCTTGTCGTCCATTGCATAACAAATCAACTTTGTTCGGCTTATCGAACCGCACCAGTCCACTGCCTTTGCGGTTTGGCCGGCCGCCACTGCAAATGCGGAGTTTCCTCTCGTCTCGTGCGCCGCCGACCACCACTACGACCACCGGCACGAGAAGATAAGCGGCTCCTCCTTCTGGCCCGCCAACTTGACTGATGTCCACTGCAAACACCATCCGGCCAGGCAATAAGTCACCTGTCAGTGGCGCGCGCGCGGGCGAGTGCAGTTGCCCGGTAGGCGTGTCAGCTGTTGAACTGGTCGGGCGGCCGGAAGTGGCGAGTTAAACTGGGCGCCGCCGACTGGACGGCGAGTGATTGGAGGCAGCGGGCGGAAGTGGGCGCCGGTCGAGAGTGGACGGGATGCACAGGCGTTTGAGGCGGGCGAATCTCAATCAAGTCCACTAGGCAGCCAGTGTGGGCCGGTCGGGCGGCTAGAAACAAGACCAATTGAATTGCATACAGCATTTTCCACTGCACTCCCAATGTTTCTCTGGAGGAGTCTCAGAGTTCATTCATTCTCGTTGGTTGGGGTGGGCCCTTCTGAGAGGCCCACAAACAGCATGAGAAAGAATTTATCTGAATTCCGCTCGAATGGAATCGAGCGCAGTGCCAGTGAATGTAGTTTCCTTGAACTATTCCGCCAAATAGCAAATCTTTCCACTTCTGCCTCCTCCTCGACTGGCGTCTTCGTGTTCGTTCTCGTCCCGCCAGTGGCGTCCAATTGCAGACGAGCTTGATGAATCCAGACCCGAATTGTGTTCTCGCAAATTTGTTGTTTCTGCCCAACCAACAGCAAAAACGTGCCCTTAACTGTTGTTGTTGTTGTTGTTGTTGTTTTGTCTCAGTGCCGCCGCCGCCGGAAGTGGCGCTCGACGATGATGGCGAACAATCAAAACAGGCCACTGACTTTGATAGTTCACCTAAGAACAACTGGCGCCTCCTCATTCGCATAGTCGCACTTTGCTCCAGTTAATTTGGACTCGTCCAAGTGGACTGCAATAATTTGTCTGCTTCTCTCTGTCTCTGAATTCCTCTGCTCGTCTCATCTCACAGTCACGAGACCACACAAATTGCTCATTCAATCAAACGAGCGCCAGCGCACCTTTGCCTGATCGAGCTATATGCACTAATCTTCGTCCTCCTTCGAGGCCTCTCGACTTTAAATTAAACCAAATGCACTCTGAGCGAACTCAAACTAACACAACAACTTGTCTCTTCTCGCACCAAACCAACCAACTGCAACAACAGTCATTGATAATCAACTAAACCTGGAGGTATTCGACGAGTTCGTTCTGGCCGCCAACTTGGCCTCATTCAGGTGCCAACTGCCCGCTCATCTGCTCGCCCACCTGGACGTTGTCGGTTGGCTGCGAGACGACAAGCCCATTCCAAACGTGCTGGACGAGCCAAAACTGGCCAAGAGACTCCTTTCGAGCTCGACCACGACGACCAGTCCACAGCCACTGAGGTCGGTCAAGTTCATACAGACGCGCGCGGGCGAACTGTTGATTCGCAACGCCACTCGAGCCGACGTCGGCTCCTACAAGTGCCGGGTCCGCAACAGACTCACCAACTCGCTGACCACCAGCCGCATTGGCGGCCAGCTCATCGTCGAGGACTACTCGCCGCCGCCGCCGCCATCCACATCAACCTCAAATAGACACCAACAGCAGCCAACAAAGTCTATGCAAACAAGTGAACAGCAACGAGTGAATCTACTGTTTGCCAGAGAGAATTCTGCTGTAATCATTTGCGCCAAGTTCCAGTCGCTGCCGGCCGCTAGATTTGTCTGGTTCTCTCGGCCCCACTCCACTCAGCCAGCACCACCTGCAGGAATCAGAGAAGCAGCCACCTGCTCTGGAGAGGATCTCGTTCGAGCAGGAAGCCCATATGACACAAATAGATTCGTGCCTTCTCATCAGTTCAGTCCAGTTGAAGAGGCACTCGGCCGAGTTCGTGTGCCCAGGCCACCAGTGGAGCTGACCAGACAACCACTCAGTCGCACTCCAGCCAACTGTTCGTCTGGCCGGCCCAGCAGCAGCAGCACCAGTCGCCGCTACAGACACAGGTGCTGGTGCAGCCGGCGGAGGCCAGCAGCGACTGCAGGCGACGTCTCCACTCGCCAGGCCGGCCAATGGACACGAACAGCTGGTCGGTCTGGGCGCCACAGTCCAGCTCAGGTGTCTGGTAGAACAGACACTGGAGCGGCCGAGGCCCGACCAGCTCGTTTGGCTCAAAGATGGCCACGAGGTGGCCTCCAGCACGAGCCACGAGGAGGACATCGAACACCATCACCAACAGCCACATTCATTCCGTTCGAACTTGGGCGAGTCAATGAGCTCGAGCGAGCTTACACTGACCATCGACCAGTTCGAGCTCACCCATCGAGGCATCTACCAGTGCCAGGCCTTCTACAGTTCGCCCATGGCCATCAAGAGGCAACAGGAGCGCCTCATTGAGCTGCTAAGTGGCCTGAACTCGTCCCGATTGCAGCAGTTGTACAGCCAGAACAGCGATGTCCGCTCGCACCTGGGCCAGTTCGAGGCCCAGCTCGAGCTAGCCTACCTGCAGTCGAGCCAGCGCAGCTCTGACCTCCACCTGAATGTCGCCCTCCAGCGCCCTCAGCTCATCCAGAAGTTCCCCGCCGTCCTGCAGATGAGTCCTCCGGCCAGCCGCAGCATAAGTCTCGAGTGTTCGGCCAGCGGAACTCCTCGGCCACAGATCTTCTGGTTTCTGGACGAGTTTCTGCTAATTAACTCGGGCCAAGACTCGCCCAAAGATGAGCAGCAGCAGGAGCATCAGATAGACTTGCTAAATGACGAACAAATGTTTGAACAAAATAGTGATACCAAACAACAGCAACAAACAACAGCAAATCCCACTCAACGGCCTCAACATTCTCGGCTCCAGTCTGTTGTCTCTGTCGTTGGCCAAGAGACACACCTCAGACAATCCAAACGGCCTCTTCATTCGCGACAAGAGGTTCTCCATCGTCGAGGGCAGCCAACAAGAGGCCTCAAGTCCAGTGGTTGCAGTGAGCAGGTTAAACATCACCGGCGCCAGTCTAAGAGAGTGGACTATACAAATGTCTGGCCATCAACTCAGTGGGCCAGGTGCACCACTCGGGCCGACTGCAGGTGGCCGCCGGTAGACGGACGAGACCAGCCACAGGGGCGACCATCAAAGCGCGCGCAAGTACCAGCCGAGGAATGTCACTCTGGTCGCCGGAGAGCGCGGCCAGTTGTCATGTCCACTGGTGGGCCAGCCGGCCGAACGCACCGACTGGTTCATGGACGACCGGCAGCTGCCACAGACACACCTGGCGGGCCACGCCCGGCAGCATTTGAACCGGCGCGCGCGGGCCGCCAGCATCTCGAGCTGGCCAACGTGGACCCTCGGCTCGACTCGCGCGCCTACTCGTGTCGGCTGAAGCTCAACCAAAGTGTGGCTCCAGTTGAAGGCCACCACGAAAGCGACCAGCAGGATGAGGAGGAGCAGCAGGACGAGCCAGACGAGTGGGCGGACGAGAGTCGGCTGGCCCTCGTGAAGGTGAACGTGCGAGTGGCGCCCCAGATCGACCTGCAGACTCTGCCCGAGCTCATTCAGGCCAACGAAGGCCAACGCACCAAACTGGTCTGCTCTGTCGTCCAGGGCGACCATCCAATGGACATCAAGTGGCTCCGACGAGTCGACGACCCCACCAAGTCCGTCCAGTTCAACGACTTCAAGCTGACAGGCCTCCAATTGATGCAGAACGTCCTCGAAGATATCGGCTCAACTACATCCACGTCAACTAGCACCACATTGAGCAGTGCCTCAGCTGAATTGATTACCTTGCACAATCTCGAGGACAGCTGCCTGTTGACGTTCAGACAAATCTCGCACCTCGACAGTGGCGACTATGTCTGTTTGGCTCAGAACCAGTTCGGCCTCACTGTGAGACGCGTCCGGGTGCTCGTCAACTTTGCGCCCATCTGGTCAGTGGAGCCCGATCAACTGGTGGAGGTCCAGCTCGGCCAGCGGCTCCAAATAGACTGTCTGGCGTACGCCCATCCAGCGCCCACGATGGTTTGGCGAAAGTACAGCCGACGGACAACAAAACAAAGCACTAGCGTGGAGAAGAATGAGCTTCAACAGGAGGACAACAAAATAGCTGCCATTGATGTTCCAGGCCAGATGCCGCCGATCTGGTGGAGTTAATGCAAAACTATCGCCAGTATTCGCTTTCAAATGGTAGTCTCATCATCGAACAGGTGGAATTGAAGGATTCCGGCACATTCGTTTGCGAGGCCACCAACGGAATTGGCTTCGGCCTGTCCAAGGCGGTCAGATTGCACGTGCAGGTTCCTCCATACTTCAAGCAGACCAAAGCAGGTGGCAACACTGTTTTTGGCCAACTGGGCGGCCAGGTGGAGCTCAGGTGTGTGGCCTCAGGTGACCAGCCGATGCAGATGAGCTGGCGCAAACAGCAACGAGGCGACCAAGACGAGGCCCACAGCTATGGAGAGGAGCTCAACTTGACGCCAGCGTCCGCATCAGCCGGGGCCAACTGGCGACACTCATATCAGACTGACAACAACAATAGACTCACAGCTCGAATGGAGCTGAGGGCAGAAGCTGAACCAACAGACGATGGAGTCCATTTTGGTCATCTCCAATCTGACGCGAGCCGACTCGGGCCAGTTCGTCTGCTCGGCCAGCAACTCGTTCGGCGCCGAGGAGCAGCCTCTGCAGCTGGTCGTGCAGGAGCCACCGAGGCGCCCCAACTGCTGCGGCCCATCCGGACGGGCGCCCGCCAGGCCACGCTGACCTTCAGGCGCCCATTCCAGGGCCAGAGTAACATTCGCAAGTATCTCATCCACTTCAGGCAGGTGCCAAACGACCAGCCGTCAGCTGGTGCTGGCCTATTCATTCATGACAACGCCAATCTCGCCACGAGCTTGGCAAATGAATCATTGACACCAGAACAACCATCAGCAGCCCATCAATGGCAGCGAGTCTCAGTGGAGGCATCACCAGGAGTTGGCGAGCCTCTCGCAACAAGTGGACAAGACCAGCAGCAGCTGGTCAGCCTGAACCTGTGCTGCCTGAAGCCGTTCGCGCGCTATGTTGTCCGAGTGCGAGCCATGAACGACATCGGCCAGAGCGAGGCCAGCAAGCCAGTGGGCCTGGTGACCGACGAGGAGGCCATCGGCGGGCCACCACTCGATGTGGGCGTGGAGCCGACGGGCGCCCACTCGCTGAAGGTGCGCTGGCGGCCGCCCGCCAAGCAGCTCCAGAATGGACTCATTCGCGGCTTCTACATCGGCTACAGGCCCATCACTCCGGCCGGCTACCTCCAGCAGCAGCAGCAGTTGGCCGTCGTCGGCCAATTAAATGCGCCGGCCAGCGACCTGATCGATCAACAGTATCAGTACAAAAATGTGCAGCTCGACCTGAATCTGAGCGCCAGTTTTCGCCCATTTAATGGCCTGCAAATGATGGCCACCGACTGGAGTTCGATGGAGGCCCAGCAACTATTGGAGGCGCAACTATTCGGCCAACAACAGCAGCCTTCGAGTAGCAACCAAAGCCAAAGCCAACAGCAGCAACAAGTGTATACGAGTTACCTGACGAACCTGCGCCGGAAGACGGCCTATTCGATCATCGTCCAGGCCTACAACAAGATCGGCGCCGGCCCCCGTAGCGACCAGATCATTGTGTCCACTCTGGACGCTGCGCCGCCAATGTCGCCCACTCTAAGAGTCCATTCCGTTAATTACAATTCCGTCCAACTAAGTTGGTCCACAAGGAGATTCAGTCCATCGCCGTCATCGTCATCGTCGTCGTCTAACTCGAACAACCTGCAACTGATGCAAGAGAAAACCGCGCCCGAGGAGTTGCTGTTGATGGGCGCGGACCAAACGGACGACTCCGACGATCCACAGGCCTACTACACAATCAACTACAGGCTAGAGGACAAGTTCCAGCAACAGTTGGCGGCAGCGGCGGCGACGGCGACTTCGAACAGTCACCTGGACGGCCAGCAACAGCAGACACTGGCCGATTGGCAGCAGAGAAGGATCAGCCGGCGTCAACAGATTCCAACTGCAGCAGCCATTTGTTTTGGCCGGCCTCCGTTGCGGCTCCATCTATTCGGCCTACATGACGGCCACCAATTCCCCTCGGTCAGAGCGAGCCAGGCGAGACGGCCACCTTCAACACTCTGGGTGCCGCGCCAAGGGCCCCAGCTGAGGCCAATCACTTCCTGGAGGGTGAACTCGACCTTTGTGGTGCTCCATCTCAACGGTTGGCTCAATTCAGGCTGTCTCATCTCTTCGTTCCTCATCAAATACAGGCCAACCACACTAGCAAGTGGCAGCAGCAATAGCAACAACAACAACAACAACAACAACAACAACAACAACAACAACAACAACATCAAATGGACCTCACTGGAACATCAAGTCCATCCGACCATCCAAACTACGACCATCACGGGAGTTGCGGTGTTCTCGACGCGTCCGCTAAGCCAACAGGTGGCTAACGAGGATACCGCGGCCCTGCAACTGGCCCAACTGGACGACAGACATGAGGCGGCCAAAAGGATTGGAACACAACCTGACATCATCAACAACAACAACAGCAGAGCCCAACAGCAGAGCCTGAACGACTTCATATTACGCAACCTGTCGCCGGCCACCTCGTACAGGCTGATTGTGGAGGGCCAGCTCGGAGTCGGGCTCGACGCGAGGCCGAGTACGAGTTCGAGACGGGCAACTTCACCTCATCGACGGTGGCCGTGAACGTGAACGGTTCCCATTGCGCCCTCTGCATCGGGCGAAGATGAGACTAATGGCCGGCGTAGACTACAACAACAGACGAACTCCATGAACTCGGGCGAGTTCGACTTTAGCTTCAGCGACGGCACTGGCCACCGACTTTCGCCCTTCAACCAAAACGGCAACAACTCGCTGTATCAGTCCAAATATGCTCTGGGCGTCTGGTCGCTGACGATATTCTTCGTGGTGGCCTCTATTCTGATGGCCACGGCAACCATCGTTCTCGGCTTCAAAGAGCCTCGTCCGGCTGAAGCCCTTGGGCGGCTCACGCGAGGGCCTCATGGGGGCGCTCAGCTGCTGGTCGGCGCGTTCCACATCGAGGTCGAGCGGCTCGGCCAACGACGACCACTCGAACTCGTCGGGCCAGTCGGCGGTGGGCGGCTGCGGGCCTCCAGGTAGCTGCTATCAACTACCTGGAGCACTCCATCGATGGACTCTACTGTTCGCTGCCCCTCCAATCGGCCCATCTGCACCACAACCACCAGTCGGCGCGCCATTTGACGCTCACTGACTCGCCGCCGCCGCCCTCTGGCGATGAGACTGGCCAGCCGGCGGCCGTGCCATCTCGGCCGGCCTCCTCCAGAACTCCGCCTCATTGTCGTCCAACTTCACCAATGTCCACCTGTCGGCGGGCGATGACGATGCCACTCAGGCCAATGGGCCAGCTGGTGGCCCCCTATTCGCCAGACAGCATCTGGTGGGCTCGTCCTCGCTCTCGACCATCACCAATAGCGCCCGATTTGGGCCCCACCAGTACGCGGCCACTGGCGGAGGCCCGCCGCATCAGGTGGCCACTCTGAGACACAACTCAGCTGCGGCCGGCGCTCCACTGGCAACCACAGCCTGGAGGAGCAGCAACGACAACAGTTGGTCGCCGGCTGTCAGCACATACGTCCAATGGGCCACTACGCGGCCACTCTCGGCCGGCCACTACAACAACAGCAACAACACTCGACCTTCATGCAACCTGTCAAGTTCAACTCGCCCATCTACGGACGAATCCAACCGCAGCAACAACACTTACTATCGCCGGGCAACCAACAGCGGCTCGACTATCAGATGTATCCTGCAAATCAGTCGTCGAGTGGCACTGGCACAACAAGTGGCTACGAGACAAGTAACTGTGCAATCCAACAGCAAACAGATGGAGGCGTTCGCCAGTCGGGTGGACAACTTTATTTACAAGATCAGGCCGAGCAGCAGCAGCACCATTTGGTTGCTGACATCTATCAGCAGCAGCTCAACAAACAGCTGAATGCTCAGCATCTCAATGAGTCGATGAATTTGTTCGACCAGGAGGGCAATGCAAATCAGTTGTACTTCAGCCAGCAACAGGCCGCTGGCCAGGTGATGTTCGACTCGTCCACCGCCACACCATTCGAGTCCAATCAATTGGAGACCATCCTAAAGCAGCAACAACAATGAGGCCAATGGTGTTGGTCATGTCGGGATGATGCACTTGCCTCTCGGCAGACTCGCTGCTGGTCTCCGCAGACGCTGCCCTCGAGCGCCGGATGTGCTGCCCTCGCCCAGGTGCCCGAGACGCACCACAACTCTCGGCAGACGTTCTGGTTGATTTCGATAGGATATCGGGAAGAAACCAATTAGTGGCTCGAAAAATTTGGGCGGTCATTTGGGCGTTTCAAGAGGCGTGTGTACTACTTACATTGAAGGGCTGCTGTTGTTGGCTCACGATGGAGTGTGAAGTTGCTTCCGAAGGCCATCTTACACTGTTCGTTGATTGAATACACCTGGCAGCCGGCTGGCGCAGCTTGTCCAGGTCGTAGAGGAGTCCACCCGCTGGCCGCTGGTCTCCTTATGTCGAGACAGGCGAGGTGGCCGCGCTGGATGGAGTCGTTCAGGTACTGGTTGGAGCAGCGCGACCAATGCACTTTGCCGGCGCCCGTCCGTTCGGACATGATGAAGCCATTTGGGTCGCACCTGTTCTTTTGGCCGTCGTGCATGATGCCCAGACTGTGGCTGATCTCGTGCGCAATCACGAAGGACGACTCGAAGTTGGAGGCCTCGTTGATGGTGCAACTGTAGTTACCTTTGCACATTCCGCCCACCCAGGCGAGGCCCAGCACGCCGCTGTGATTCCTTGCGGGCGTATTCTTGTACAAATCCAACCTAATTGATTGCCATATGAAAGTGTGTGTTTTGTGATACATTTGATTAAATTCATTGTTGTCGTTAATGAATAGTCGTTAAGTCGAATAAATAAAGATAAATAATGAAAACATTTACTTAAATTACCCACCACTCAATAGAATTGCATGGTCCCACCAGAGGCGCCGGTCGCTCTCCAGTCTGGTCTGTTGCCAGTTGCAGAAGTTGGTTAGATAGGCGTCGATGTCGCCCTGGCACTATTTGGACTCGAATAACCTCGACGTTCGCTCTCTCGCAGATGCTCCACCAGAACCAACTTGATACGGATGGCCACCTTCAGGCTGCTGTACTTGAACAGGTACTGTACCTGGTTCATGATCGTCTGGATGAGTTTGTTCAACTCGACCAGCCCATTCGAGAGCCCATTGAACTTGTTGTCCAGCGCCTGGTCGATGAACAATGCCGTCTCGATCGTCTTGGCCTCCAGTTTGTTCTCCAGGCTGGTCGAACTTGACGTCGACGGCCGACAATCCTCTTGGCTCGACGAGAATCTACTGCCACCGTTCGTCGTCTTCCTGTAATTACAATCATTTTCGGTTGTCTTCAGCTGTTTGCTGTTGTTGTCGGCCACTCGTTCGCTGGTTATATCGAACCTGACCGAGATTGAGTCTTGTCGTTGTTGTTGGATTGTTATTGGAGCTGCTCGTCGGACTCTTCTAATTGTTATTGGAACTTCCTCGTTTGGTTCTTTACTTGAATGGCCACAGAATGATTGGCCTGCTAAGGTGAACGAGGCGAAACTTGGGCTCAGGTAAATGCAAAACAATATCAATTGCATGGGACGAGCACCAAGCAAGTGAACATTTTAAACTACTTTCTCTGTGTTCGTTTCATTTTGTTGTTCGAACTAAACACTTTGAATGCATCAACCGACTGCTCCAGTCCAAAGTTAGATATCAAATTCAGCAGCCATTCAACAGCAACAACAACAACAACGACCACCAGCTCATATACACGAGCTGGCGGGCCGAAACGATTGATTATAATAATCATGAATGGCGACAACGAGGCAACTCCATCTGTTCAGTGTCATCATCGAAAGTGGTTGTTGTTGTTGTTGCGAGCGTTCGAATGGAAGCCAACGCAAATGATGTCGACGAGGATGTTGCAACTCATTGTTGTCCAAGCCGGCAAAGATCAATGTCAACCAGAAGTGCAACTAGACGAAACTCGTTCGTTTGCCTTGTGTTCCGCGAGAAGTTAAACAACAAATGAAAAACAACAAAGTCTATTCGATCATATCAGGAGAAAACAGACCTACGAGATGAGACAGGATGGAAGCAAACACGACAAAGATGATGGATGACTATTATAATGGGCCGCGATATCTTTGTTTGTCTTTGTAACTCATTTGCGTATATCTGTTTGCTCGCTTGATCGCGTCGTATTGCTCAACCAACAACCAGTTGAATTGATGATGACTTATTCAACTTGTGTCAGTAAAAGAACATACAGAGAAACACCTGAAAACGTCCAAAAGAATTTAACAATCCTAAATCCAATTACATCGTCAAACATGTCGACCCTGAGAAGTTCCTGGTGGTGGAAAGTATAATTTAGATGCCCAACATTGAAAAATTAATTGCATTAATTGTTACATATACATGAGGTGGCCAATGGGTTGCAAACAAGTTGTTGCCAACAAGTCGAATGAATTTGACGTAAATTTGAAATTTCGCGCGCTTTCGCCAATGCGCCGCCTCACAATGGCCGCCGAACTGCCAAGTCACTGATTTGTTGTTGTGCCAATCTGGCAGCCGCAAGTCTCTTCTCTTCCTCTATGACACGACCTGAATCACTGATATTAAACTCAATTAGATATATATATATAGATCAATATTTATTTATTTATTTTAATTTAATCTATTCCAACTCAGCGAATTAATAAGATGGCAAAAGGCACAAGATTAACAAAGGAAGAGGAGCTCTTGCTCCAAGATTTTAGCCGAGATGTCTCTAAGAAGTCGTCGGTCCTATTCTATGGAAATGCTGCTCTCGTTTCCATCCTTCCACTATGTAAGTATGATTGATTATGATTAAAGGAGTCTGCTAGTCTATTTGATAGTTTGACCCTATCTAACTGTATGTGTGTGCCCAATCGAATTGCATTGTTATAGACCTCTTCACTAGGATTCATCTCATGGAGCTCGGATTGTCCGTCACAACTTTGCTCTTACTTGCTATTGTCTCTGGAACCTCCACCTGGCTCATCTCGACGGCTTACAAGGACACGCAAGTTCGTGCTCAAGCACAAGATTGCCCAAAAGAAAGGCGATCTGATCGCCAAGAGAGGTCACTCGACAGGTTGCCAACGATAAAAATCTAAGCAAGCGAGAGAAGGACGACAAAATACTCACCGAGAAGAACGAAATTTCGGACTACGAGGCAATGACTTATTCAATCTTTTATACAAATGCAATGTTCATCATGTCGGTCGTTCTGTTATCGTCATTTATTTTGGGTCCACTGACGGCAAATCCAAACACAAACTACGCCCTGTCGGTGCTTGGATCGGCCGGTCTGGCGTCCCTATTGAGCAGCCATTAAAAATCCAAACAAAAACAATTTAACTACTATGATTATGGCAAATTTACGATAGAAAATATCACTGGTACATGGATTCGCGCCGACATGTACCTGATCTTACGTGAATTCTCGAGCACTTTCTTGAAATGGTCAGTATTGTCTCCGTCGGCCCGGCATAACTCGCTGGGGCCCAAACTATTCGATCTAGATCTGTATTGCTGAGATTGGAGTAGCACTCCGTCGCTTCTGGTGCTTGAAATGGAAACATCATGGAGGCTACTGTTATGGAGATGGTTCAGGCTATCACCGGCTGTCTGTGGGTCAGGTTCTGGCATAACATGATTGCTTACATTATCGCCCATCTTCTTGATGTAGAGCGCAATCACTCTGGGCTCGCGAACGATCTCCGTCCTTTGGATCTCGCCTCAGGTTCGACGCAGTAGGTGCAGGTTATCTTCAGTATCTTGCCCTTGATCGAGGCCAAATTTAAGCCCGTCTTCTCTTTCTGAGTGTCGCTATTGAGTTGTTGTTGTTGTTGCGGCTGCTGACTATTGAGTCGGTTTGGTTGATTTGTGGGCTTGTTGAGTTCAGCCAGAAGCTGTCGTCTTTCTTCCTCCTCCTTCTCATAGTTTAATTCGCTAACAGTCCGACATCCCATAATGAGCTTGTCGAGGTCATTGTATTGTCGTTCTGAAATCAACATTATTCTCACTATCCTCATCTTCGCTATCCTCGTCCGCCGAAGACATCACCTCCGTGGAAGACAGAGATCTAAATTGCTGTTCGGTGATGAATTGCGCCTCTTTTTGATAGATTGCTAGTCTCTCTAGTTTCTCCTTTGGATTTTCACCGCCATGCGGGATTCTTATCGAGAAATTGTCTAGGTTGTTGACCATCGGTAGTTTGTGACTTCTGGGCGTCCTCTTTCATTGACTTTGCCTGTTCCTCGGCGGTGGGCGACTTAACCCATGAAATACAAGAGAAACCTCCTTGCACGGATTGGTGGGATCGATCAGTGGGGCTTCAAATCTAGATAGGCTCCCAGCTCTGGCGTCAACAATGGCCTTACTGGTGTTCCATGGGGCTGCGAGAACCTCAGTCTCGAGCTCCGTGCCAGTGGGTGGGTCAATCATGCGGACTCGGTGTAGTTTAATTCACGAAGCCTTTGTCTAGCGGCCAAAGTGGCCATATTGAGACAATAATGTTCGGGGTAGAAGGAGCTCCGAAGCTCGAGGGAGTCGTGGCGATGCCATAATTTGAGTGGCCTTGTTCAAAGACGTTTGGATCCGAAGATGTCTGACAACGTATGGCCCCATTCTTCTTCATCCTCGTTTTAAGTACACAGGGACTATAATCAGGGAACATTTTGGTCAACATATCGATTCGTATTGTGGACGGTTCTGTTTCACTTTCCTTGAACAATTTTTAATATAAAGATTGAGAGGTCACACCGAAACTTGTGTATTCGGTCCTTGTAGGTAGAGGTATTGGAATTAATGGCATGGTTTGGCTAACACTGAATATCGTCCGCACTGGCCGAATGTAGAAACTATTCCTAGTTCTTATGAGCAAAAATCACAGTTGGAAAATTAAGCCTAAATATGGGCGCTTGATAGAGGTTGTTTTCAATGACTCTCAATGTCGCACCAGGTTTAAGTTGACTAAAATACACTTGGGCCGCGTTCTTGTTCTTAGATATCACCTCCGGAAGCCAATATTGTCGTCATGTTGTCCCTGGCTCAGTGGATCCATCTGATTGACTGGCTGCTGTTTTTGGCCGGCTCCTATTGAGTGCACTCTCGGACGGTTGTATAAGAGGTTTTGATGTTTGTGGCCATGCCAATCTGACCAAGAACCGGGGGAACTGTTCACAGTATTCAAAGAAATACAATTCTCCAGATTTTGCAGTGAGATCCTGGGCCTTGTTTATAAGTAACAATTTCTTTGATATCTCCTCGCGAGAAGAACCATTATTGATAGCCTTGATGACCTTCAATCTCAGCTGTTTCTGGCTTCGATAAATATGACGGGTCAAATTTTTAACTGGAAATGACCTGGATGCTCCACGGCGAGATCTAGCTTGAGGTCCGGTGTTGTAATGACGTAATTTTGGCCTATGGAAATCGCGAAATTTCTGGTCGCTTAGGTAGGTGGGAAAAATGGACGCCACAAGTCGTAGGCAGGCAATGAATGTCGAATTGTTTTAGAACCATATTTGGGGATTTGTTCGGCAATATTATCATTGACAACAATGAGGTTGGGGTGTAGAATCGCCTTGGACAGTATCTTGTTGCTTTTCTTGAGGCAGTGATTTTGGCGCATCATAATAGTGGTCATTCGAGATGTTTAACGTCTCTAACTCTGGCTCTTCTTCGGAGGAGTAATCCGAATCCATAATTTAACTACAGGAATAATATCAACTAAATCTATATGAATATATTCAGTCATTATTTTATGCTGGACAAGAAATATAATAATATCTAATATCAGACCTCGGGTTGGATACACCATGAGATTACTTTTAATGATGCCAATTCTGTAAGCACGTGCGCTCTCTCCGCCCCGAAGGCGTCACTTCAGCCGAGCGCTGCAATCTTAAATTGATTGCTCCTCTACCAATACAGTGCTGTGGTTGCAGGTTTTGCGAGAGGTTGGTTCAGGTCAATGCTGTCGACATTTTATCTAATTAATTAAAGATCCACCTCTAGCCATTAAGGTATCCCATCCGTCCATCATTGCTTTTAATGGCCAGAGATTAATTATAGTTAGTGTCGACTCGGGTTGTTTCCGTAATCACGTCTGAGGGTGAACTTACTGATAAGGACTCAGATAAGAAAAAGTGAAATGACGCCAAGGAGTAGTCGCATCAATTGTCCATCATATGATGAAGCTGTCAACGTCTATTTACTCCAAACAATACGCCCAAATCAGACGCATCTACTTCCTAAGAAAATCAATATACTCTGATTCTATATTCTCATTGAGAGGCCTGAGGTTATTTGGAATCATTCGTCATTAACTATCATCTTGAAGTCTATTTGTGGCTCATTTTTGATCCAAATTCAATCGACAAAAGATTGTCACTTATTTGATAACTTTGTTGACGGACGCGTCAACGACGCCACCAGGACGGTGTCATAGCTGGCCCTATAAAGCCAGATGTCCGTGCTGGTCGGTCGTCTCGTTGACGGCCGTCAGTAACATAAAACGCTCCTCACATCCACATCACCGAATAAACTCATAAAATTAAGAAGAGAGAGAGGCCGCCGTCCGGCGGCACCCTCGACTCCAACAAACAAAGGCAAAAGAAATCAACTAAATGTAAAACCAGAATCAAAAATAAACCAGTCTGATTCCAGACCTCAAACGTACAACATCGTGTCCGAGTCCCCTTTTTTCTTTCTCTCACAGTTTAATTTAATATAACATGAAGTAGCAGAGGATGGTTTCAGATACATCAAGATAGACAATTAGCAAGAGTAAATCAAAATGGGCAAGAAAAACAAAAACAATAAGAACAGAGTCAAGACGATCATCACCTCAAAAACAATAATGGAAACTTCGAATGTACATGCAACACAGAAAACACTAAGTGGGAAGCATCAAGTTATGAATGCAAAACCTGTCACGAGCTACACAGATTCTGTTGTGAATTCTCGAAATACGCAAGCTGGCAAGACGAAGAGTTGTGGAGTGATGATGAGTTAGAAATGTACCAGATGCGAGTTTATCAGACAGAGAGCGACAAATCCTCATAGTCTCAACCTCAACGCGCTCTTTAATAACCCATATGCACCAAAATAATCAAGCATCAAATCAATCACCAACAGCAACAACTCTAAACTTCAGATATTAACTCAAGATATCTCTAAAAGTGCTCATGAACATAATGTCAAACTAAGCACACGAACAGATCCAAGATCAATACAAACAATTATCAAAGAACAATCAAAACCGATTAAAGGCAACTTGAACAATTAAGTCATCAATTATCAATAGGAAATCATATTAACGTGCAACTGAGCAATGCACGACAAATTCAAGCAACAGTAAATCAATGGCTCAGCGCCGAACAATCAACAACCACACACATACAATCGGTTGAGTGCCAATCAATCTGGACACACCAATCACAGGCCCAGCGCCGACAATCAAACAGTGAACAGTAACATGTAACCGAATGTGGAAGCATC
>JAJHUT010000121.1:0-136739 GCA_020916435.1 Oxytropis ochrocephala
GGGTTACGTATTGCTGACCGCAACGACACCGAGTCGGCGATCAGCTCGCTGTTGTCGGCCTCCGCCCTCACGTAGAAGCACAGAATACGTGCCTCAGGTGCCATCCGCTCACTCCAGTCTCACCTGGAATTCGAACTCCCGACCCACTGCCTCGAGGTGGTGTTTTGTGTGGCCGCCAATGGACTCGTTCCAGGCCCAGACGAGGTCGCCCAGGCCAGTCCCTGACAGGAGACCTGTTGAACGCGTTCGGTCGCCTTCAGCTGACTCCGAAGCTGGTCGTTGACACTAACAGAGGCCTTCCCGCCTTTCGGCAGGCGGCCTGCAGTTGCGGCAGAAGTGGATCTGCAAATACCGGGCCGCTGGCCGAGTGGAAGGCCGCGATGGGGCTCAGGTAGTGCACCTGATTCCCGTAGATTGCCTGCGCAGTTGGATGGTATTGGGCGGCACCTGCTTGGCGAGTCGGGCCCGCCGTCTCGATCGAGAGCCACCCTGGCGGGCGTCTTGAATTGGTGCTCGACCAGCCCATTCACTGGACGAAGTTTGACCGACTCCAGTCGACCCAGATGGGGGCCGAAGCGCAACTCCAAGCGGCGGACCGTCGTTACTCCACCGGCACGTCGTCCTGGTAGGCCACTTTGAGCTGGACGGAGTGGCTCAGGCCCGGCTTGAAGGTCTGCTGCTTATTGATTAGCTCAATTTTTGACATTCCCGTCGTGGATCTTCAAGATGCCTGCACGATTGCACACTCGTCCAGTGAGGTCCTCCTCTACTAGCGCAAAGAACTCGATTTCGCGCTCAAACAGGTCGCGCCCTGTCCCTGCTGCTCTTGCTGTTGCTGGTCAAGTTGACCGGATGGTGGCTGGGTTGGAGCTGCTCGGAGACGCAGATCGCTTGACTAGGTTCAGCTGGAAGTCGGCCGAGCCTGTGGCCGGCGACAGGCGCGCCCTGTACTGGGCCTGATGGAGGCCGCGTGTCCAGCTGATGAAAGCGAACCAGTAAAACTGCTGCACCGTGCAGGGTCACGTGGCCGCCCACTGGCTTGCCGTAGGTGTAGGCGGCCTTCACGCCGACGAGCACCCTGCGAATGATTTGTAGGTGGCATATGGTGGCAGGTGCAATTTGACATCGAAGGTGGGCAGTACGTATTCGGCCACACTGAACGACTTGCTGAATTGTTGCTGCTGTTGGTCGGTTCCATTTCGGATGCGGCCGCCTGTTGTTACGGTGATCCTCGTAGTCGCCCAGCGCAGGCTCCTCCGATAGGGGCATCTCGAGCGTCAACAGGCCTCTGTAGGCCGACAGTCCACTCCAGGCCTTGACGATGTTGCGCGCTGGATCGCTGATGGTCACTATTGATGTCGTCTTTGATGCTCGTGGAGGCCGCAGACGACGACGACGACGACGGCAGTGGGCGCCAATGTGGGGATCCAAGAAGGAGGGCTCTGAACTGGACCAACTGCCCGGCGGCATGTGATGGGCTTGTCCAATTGATGAGTCCTGCGAAGCCGGGCTTAGGTGAACGAGGCTCGTCTCTGGCTGAAGTTCCAGCTCCGGTCGACCGCCTGTACTGGTGGCATTGAGGACGTATTCGGCCGCTGGCCAGGCCGGGCCGAGCGAGAACTTGACCGTCTGTGTCTCGCCGGGCTCCACCAGAACCGACTTCTGGGCCTCGCTGAGTTCGCGGTCCGAGTCGCGGCCACCTGTCAGCTGGAGGTCCACCGTGGCGGCCGTCCGACTGTTCACCACACTCACCAACACATGATAGTCGCTCTGGGGCCAGAATGTACTTGGGCGCCAGGATGGTCACTCGTTCGGGCCAGCCCAGTGGCCGTCGTAGGGCGCCCTCGGTGCTTGTGTCATCCTTGTCTTGAGGATGTCCGGCCGCCTGGCACAACAACAACAACAGGTGGACATTGATTATAAAGCTAATTAGGCCCACGAGCGCCAGCAAGCTTGGCCGCCGACCATCACAGGCGAAATCGTTTTGGCTTAATAACTACAGTCGATGATGACGATGATGATGATGCTTTTGAATGGCTCATTGTTTGCTTTGTTGTCAGAATGTCTTTGCTGGTGGCTCATTTTGATGCCTTGAATTGGGTCCAATTTGTATGTGTTCTCTTGCGTCGGTTGTGGGTTTGAGTGTCCGATAAATTAATTATGCTGCATTGAGAATAAATGAACTCTTTTGTTTTGTCCTGGATCCTGTGGACGCCTCTCTACAAACAGGCTAGACAGGCAGCGGCGGTGTCGCGTCTCACTTGGCGATAGGAATGGTGGTCATGAAAGCGAGCAGAATGTTTTCTCCTCTCGAGCAATTTGCTGACAGAAGTTTCCCATTGAGTTAACCTCAACAAGAAACTGAATGCTCATTGTCGTCGTCGTCGTCGTCGTAGCCAAATTGCTGCTTGAGGCTCAATCAAAATGCAGGAGAGAAGACAAGACATCCATGAGGTGCAGAAAGCATCGGCGAAAACACCTGCCCGAGAACAGTGAGCCTTCGAGCCCGTCGCACGAGCAACAACCACAACAACTACTTGAGGCAATGAGAAATTAAATTGTGGAATACAACCAGCAAATGAAAGGCGCGAGCTTATGGAGTTGGTGGTGATGCGGACCCATTCTGGCGAGCAATAAGTTGCTCGTTATTTGACGTCGCCGTCGTCGAGATTACTATTGACTTTAACTTGATGATTCCACAACTTGTTGCTTGTCATAGGCAAGATGAATGCGGCAGCGACAGTCGGCTCGTTCTGGCGGGCCAGCAACAAGTTTCCAGCCTACAAATTGTTGATGCTCCTAAGCTGGCGTGGGCGTTACACATACAACAGGCTCAATCCGCAGGAAGCAACAGCAGAATGTAATGAATGCAAACAATTCACAACAGTTAAGCGAAGTGATCGACAAGCAAAACTATCAAGCAACGGAACGAGCAAAGTGGTGTAAGTCTCCTCAAGTGAATAGCTGCTTTATTTCTTTGTTGGTAATGATTGGAGGCACATGAAGGAAACATAAAATACCATTACGGGTTCCTTCACGGTCTCATAACCCGATCATATGTGTCTACCTTGGTGCTTCTGAGCTCATACTATATACTCAACTTTAGTTGAGAATACAAACAATGGGAAGCAAATCTATGCGCAATCAAGACACAGTAGAAGTTGTGGTCTTGATTCTAGCGAAAATTAACACAACGGGACTGCCTCTGATGGAGATAGTTGCTTTGTTTCCGGGGATACACTGGTGGTATTCCGCTATGATTTAGTCCTACATCAACTTCACCCCCTGATTGTTCTTGTTTCTCGCGTTGTTCCTCTGATTGTTGACCATGGCATTGGACGGAGTTGGTGCTAGCTGGCAAGTACTGGGCGATTGATGGGTCCGACCTGCGGGGCGCTGTCGTAGATGCTCTTGAGCTTGAAGGCTCCAATGTAGATGGTGCTGATGTTGATTGTCCTGAAGTAAAGGGCATTCAAATGGTCATCACCAACGCTGGCCAATGCAAGTGCCGCGGCAAGTCAGTAGCAGCAACAACAACAACAGCAGACTATAAATTTGCAATCAATGGGTGCTGATCAGAGTGCAATACAGTCCAGAACAGCCATGAGACAACAACAACAGCAACAACTACAGCAGCAACATATTGATGTGATCTACGAGGGAGGTGCAGTGATGAATCAGGCCCGAAGCCTGTGGCGTCTCGACCTGATACGTACCAGAAGGTCGGGGAGACTTTGCCCAGTACTCGAATCCCGTCCGTATCCGACACATCACCACAGGCAAGTATCTGGGTGTCAACGAGCAGGTGCAACTGTGTCTGTTGTCCAAGATTGAGGCCACTGTCGAGAGGACCGCCTTCTGTTTGAAGCAAACCAAGGACGACAGCAAGGGAAGCAAGGGGGCCGACGGAGGCGACGACAAGGACGAAGAGGTGATTGGAAGCCCTATGATTAAGTACGGAGACACCTCGTTCTTAATTCAGCATAGCGACTCGCAAATGTGGCTCTCGTATCGGTCCTACGAGACCAAGAAGAGAGGCATTGGCCGGGTGGAGGAGAAACAGGCCATCCTGTCGGCCGAGGCAAGATGGACGACTGTTTGGAGTTCTCGAGGAGCCAAGATGAGGAGGAGGCGAAGACGGCGCGAGTTATACGCAAATGCGATGCACTGTTCTCGAAGTTCAATAAGATTCAGGTTGCCATTAGGAGCAGCCAGAATACCATCACCAATCACCTGTTGCCGGGTAGAAATTTGCTGCTACAAACTAGGCTCGTCGACTTCAGGTGGCCTCAATGAGGCCCAATATTTATATTGCACGCGTAGATGGCAGCGCAATGTACCATCGATGGTACTATAAGGTGATTGTGGATCACTCCAATCCGCCGTTTTGGCAGCCACAGCCGGCCAGCAGCTGATGGCGGCAGGAGGCGACAACGAGCTCACCGGCCACGAAGTCATTCTAAACAATGCCCTGAGAGGTGGGCCTACGCCATTATCGAGCCGAGAAGACGTACGCCGTGCAAACAGGCCGCTGGTATTATGAGGTGGAGATTGGCTCTCTTGGACACGTCCAATTCTGGTTGGGCCAATCTTCAGTTCCAGTCGAGCTCCATCTCATTGGGCTGCGACGAGAACTCCTGGGCCTTCAACTGTCATTCCGGCCGCAATAGTGCTGGGGTGACACGAAAAAGTCACGTTTTTTCCCCTTTGTGTCACAAAAAAAGTCACAAGCGCGATTGAGGTGGAAAAATAAAGTCACACACAAATGTGACAAAATTGTGAATTTTCTTTCAAGTGAATTTTGGAAAATACACACAAATACGGACTTCAAAGCCGCGCATACTTACAGGGTGGCGGAAACGACCTGGCCTCGCATTGAATAAAGACTAATTTCAGATTTATTTTTGTTCAACATTCTACGTATGATCCTCCTGCCTCTATTACAGCTTTACATTGATCTTTTAATTGATCGATACCTTTCTTGTAAAACTCTCTAGATTTTGATACAAAAAAGGCCCTATATTCCCGATCAACTTCCTTTTCATCAGCACAACGGCGTCCTCGGCTCTGTTCTTTCAGTACTCTGAACAAGTAGAAGTCGCTGGGGGCCAGGTCAGGTGAGTATGGGCTGTGGCCGATGGATTTGATGCGTAATTCCGCTAGTTTTTGTTCAATTAGCCGATTCTTGTGACAAAAGCGCATTGTCTTGCAAAAGCAAGACACCTCGTTTCACCTTCTCGGGCCTCTCTCGCATCAGACTCTCATACAATCGATCTAAAATTGCTGCATAGAGCTCTTTGTTGAGTCCAGATTGCCCTCTAGTTGGTTTAAACCAGTCGAGATGAACGAGTCCATCAGCGTCCCAAAAGACAATCGCCATGATCTTTCGCCTGTCAGTTTGCAATCTCGGCAGTTTAGGTGGCTCTGAGCCGATAGGTCGCCACTCACCGGCACTGTGTCTGGTGGCAGGTGGAGCATATTCTGCCCAGGTTTCATCCACAGTAATGAGTCTTGATCTAAACCTTGACCAACGACGTCCCCAGGCATCCAACAGGTGACGACAATGTTCAATGCGGGCGGCTTTCTGAGCATCGGACAGACAAAACGGGGACCCACTTCGCGTTCAGTCGTGTTAGCCCAAGTTGTTCCTTCATCATGGTTTGAACAGTTTCCCTATGTAGACATAACTCTTGGGCTGACGAACGCTTAGAAATCGAAGGTTGGCTGGCGATTATTTTCTTTGCCTGTTCGATTTTGTGGTTGGTGATGGCCTCTGGTGGTCTTCCAGTACCTGGTCTGGTGGCAAGGTCGGTGCGGCCCCATTTCTTTTCATTACACCAGTTTTTGACCGTTGACAATGAGGGAGCATCCTGTCCCTTACTGGCCGACTAATTCAATGTGGATTGCCTTTGGTGTTTTTCCCTGGTTTGCCAGGTGATAATGATAGCTCGGTATCCGTGGTTGTCCATTTTGATAGAATTTATAGAAAAATGAATATAATGGGCAACTCACGGATACCAAAACACTAAGGCAGTTCATATTGCCACCTTTGTCATGCAATCAGAGAGAAAGAACAAAAAATTGAGCCGGAAAAAAGAGTCGAAGAAATGGTGAGGCCAGATCATTGCCGCGCACTCTGTAGTTCTTTAGCGTACACGCAATTGATACCCGAATATTCATACTGGAAATTGAGTAATACAGGAATCGGGCTGAAAATCAACCTTTTGGGGCCTTGAGGAGGCGTGCCGGGCTACAAAATGTGTGACTTTTTAGAAATTTTGATTGTGACTCACACCAGCCCTAGGCCGCAAAGTGCATGCCTCCAATCACGATCCATTTGGTCATGTGGCCTCGGTGGGCGACGTCATTGGTAGCAAGCTGGACCTGAACGATCGCACCATCAGCTACTCATTGAATGGAAAACTCATGGCTTTCAGTGGGCCAGATTCGCCGGCCACAGGAGGCCATTCGAGCCACTCCATGGCCAATTCGGCAAATGCAAGCCATACAGAGTCATGCAACTATGTGCCCGCAATCAGTCTTGGAGTGAACCAGAGAGATCGACTCTGCTTTGGCCAGGACGTCGAGCAGCTGAGATACTTCACCGACTACGGCCTCAAGAGGGCTACTATCCGTTTTGTGTGAATATGCAAGCCCATTACACTGTGGTACAATAAACGGGAGCCCAACTTCACCAATTTGGACGATCTCATCCCAAATCAGGTGAACATTGAGGTGACGAGGATTCTCCGGGCAGCCATTCGCCACCGGCGCTCAAGATTGCGTATAAAGAATTCGAGTCGCAAGAGAGGGCCACCTGGGAGTACCTGGAGGCTGTCGTTGCCGGTGACAATAAATGGCGAGCTCCTGGAGGAGACGGACAAGATTGCAAAGATGCAGGAGATTCAATCGCAGCAATTGCGGCTGGCCTACGAGAGCCAGTCGAGGGAGTTCTCGAGGACGGGCCGAGGCGGTTTGTTGCATGGAGGTTTGCTGGTGCTCGAGGACCAGGCCTCGGGCGTCAGACAGGGCTAGCTTGTCTCGAGCAGCATATGTTAAAGTCGGGCTTTAGCCTGGCCGACGTAAAGGACTTGCAGCGTTCCTACGAGTCCAACCAAAACCGACACCATCATCACGACCATCATCATCACCACCACCACCACCACCAGACTGATCAATCCAAACAGCAGGCAGCCTCTATGATGTCAGGCGGCGGCATCAGTGGTGATCCATTTGCAGCAACCTCATCATCAGGTGGCCGTCAGGCGGGCCAACCGCAACAAACGCGCCAAAGACAACCAGTGACAGAGAGACCAGGAGCGTCGACGAGCCATCCAAATTGCCCAGCCTGGCCGTTCCATCCTTCACAGAGGCCCAAAGGATGATGGTTTACAGACAGGCAGCCGGCGCTGGTGGATCCTCAAGGCTTTCAGGTCGCATGAGGCGCCGCAATACAGGCTTCAATCTGCTTGGTAGAGGCTCCTCTAACTCGCTGGAAAACATAAACCAACAGCAGTAGCAGCAGCAGCAGCAGCATCAGATGCAAGGCGATAGTGGAACAAAATCCAACACTCCATGAGTAAAACTACACGTTTTAAGTCCACCTTCAAGTCGATCTTTGGCAGTATGAAGGGCCGAGCCCCCAGCGAGCTGCCCAGGTTGCAATCTAAGCTAAGGCTTTATCTTTCTCTTGAAATTCTTCATCTGTCAAAGTTAGGCAAGCCTTTTGGTTACACAATCTATCGTGGTCGCAAAATATCCTACCATTATGCAACGTCTTTGAGTTTGGTATGCGAGAACTCTGGCACCGAAGATGAAGACACACACTGACCAGTTGGCTGCCAGCTTGAGCAACCAGCAAATTGCAGGCGAACAAATCAGTAGCAGCAGGCAACGGACCAAGCCGAACCCGAAGCCGAACCCAAGGCCACTCACCTCTAGCTTACCATCACTGAAACCTGAACAGGTGTGAGAGTGGGGGCTGTTTACGGCATCAATGTACGAGTCAACAGCACACTAATGACCAACGCAACCAATCACAACAATTAGACAGGTGGTCGATAGGCGAAACCTTCCAAGCGAGGGAACGAGCAAAGGTAAGCGTCTCGACCAGGATGGCTGGCTGTGTTGGTTGATGTTACTTGTGATTAGAAGTAGCATTGGAACGAAACATAAATTTACCATTATTGGGTTTCTCATGACCCAATGAGCGAACCAAATGATGTCTCTTGGCATCTAAGTTGGCTTATTATAATGATGATCTTCAATTTGAGATCGCATACAAATGGTACTAGAGGAGGATTGTTGCCGGCAACAAGACAGTGGGTGTATGTAATTATTGCTTGGTTCTAGTAAAAGTTAGTGAACTACTACTACCCAAAACTAATTACTAATTAATACCTCTGATGCAGATGGCAGTTTGGTTCTGAGATTATACATAAAGTTAAAGGTAGTTGAAAGGAGTTGCCAAATGACCGTAGCAGGCCTGGTGTCTCTCTCTCTCTCTCTCTCTGATGACAGTTTCACAGGCTACGTACTCTTTATATTGTATTATGCTGATTAATTACCGGTTAGAGGTATCGTCTGTTTAGTTGGACACCCACCCATCAATGAAATGCTGTATACCACCACAAACGTTATTCTTCAATCCAAAGGGCCGATTTATGCTTTGTATCTTGTCTATGAATCCAGATTAATAATACATCGTCAGCCTCATCAAGACTTCACCTGGTAAACTCTTTAGAGTACACCACCACCAAGGTGTTAGGCCCAGATAGCCCATAGACTCTTGTGTAGGACTGTCGCCGCATATCTGTAGGACAGGGACAACGAGCTCCCCCGAGCTGGTTGAACTCCACTTACATAGTCGTAAAACCAATAAATGGATAATACCAATTGAGAGAACGAGCTAGAGCTGATGTTATTTAAGTGGCTGATTGGCGCAAGTCTCGTAGAACATACGGGCTGCCAGGTTGGTCGGATTTCACGTCTTCGACGACTATGTCCCATCTCTTTAGGGCTGTCCACGCCCAAGAAAGTGTTGTTATTCTCTTATAGAAGAGACGAATGATGTGTATCAATGCGTTCAGTTTAAAGGTAGGCAGATTTGAATCATTGGGGCGGCCCCCGCCCCACTCGACGCTTGTTAGAACATTGGAACAACAAATTGACAGAGAGTATTGAATCAATCTGAATTTTGCAGCCTTCACATGTAGGCTCACTACAGATCGATAGTATTTAGTTACCTCAGCAGCAGGTTCACTCTGGTCGTTTCAATTCGACTCGACTCGACTTCTAGAGAGTCTCATGGTTATTATCCTGTGCTGTGGTGTTCTCACAATCAAATATAGCCATCCAGAATTAGCCCACTATCGACAGGCACTCAATGCGACCTCAATGCGCGAGTGCTTATGATAGAAAAGACAAAACACAACAACCTAAATTATGGCCAAACAATCGCCATCGACAGACCAATTACGGTTCCAGCTGGAGGGCGCATCTCTGAGATGTGTTTTAATCATTTATTCCATATTAATTTGCATACAGACGATGGATGTGCTAGCGTATAGGCCCGGAAAGTCGTCGTCTCACCCCGTCCAGCACAGCAATCAACAACAGTTGGGCCCTGAATGTGTAATGGATGATGCCGATTCTTCATCATCATCCGACCTGTTGGATCGCAGTATATTTGGCAATTTGTCAAGGTGAGTATCCATATAAGAAAGCATGAGATGAGAAGAGAGCGTGTTTAGATATTCTGTATTTATTTATCATCATTTTATGTCTCGTCATCTGATCCATCCCATTGAGTGACCGTTCCCATTGCAAATACACCAATCAAAAATCGTCTGTCGCGCGGCACCTAATCACACCACGACCACTACCACCACCACCACCATCACCATACAACCAGCTCAAATATTATCAACTCATTGGTTGGATTGTATCTGCCCGATAGTGAGATAGTTTTGCCTGACCCAGGTACCTTTGCTGGCGTAGCCATTGCATTGGACAAAGAGCATTTGTTGGTAGACATTCAGGTCAGATTTATGGCAACAAAGGCCGCCAAGAAGGTGCTCAAGCATGTAGATGATCGTATGTTTTATGAACACCCGCCTGTTCTGTCATAGATGTTAGTAAATATGAGCAAAAATTGAGTTTTAGTTATGAACAGGTGAAGAACTTTGGAATTATTGATATCATAAGAGCTACAGTTCCCGCAATTGTAAAAGAAAAAGAATTCTACCAGTAATATTGAGTTGGCCACTGAGTTAAGAACCGAAAATTGTATTCTATACAGTTGGAGTAGGAACCCGAAAGGTAGCGGAGCAGGTTATGGGTCCACCACTAAATATTTTGCACAACACAAAGTGTTCAGGCGGCCTGTTGGTTCATGTCCAACATGCACTTTGATGTTTGCGATTTTAATTTCAAAGACACGGGTGGAATTTGTCCATTCGGTCCCGATTATGGGAGCCCAATTTTTGCGATGGTAAGCTCAGTCATCTTGTATACCATATTGGCTCGATTGGAGACGGAGAATGCATGAGTAAATTTAAGGCAGTGAACTTGTTCCGTTACGCGAAGGCAATAAATAGGGCGATCGGGAAAGCATAATTAAATCATAATACAAATGAGAATGGAGTCGTGTTGAGGCAAGCACAGCCATCACTGAAATGCTGTATACCACCACCAACGTTATTCTTTATTCCAGAGTGCCGATTTATGCTTTTTATCTTGTCCATGACTCCAGATTCATAATACATCGTCGGCCTTCTCATCCGCCAGCATCCATTAGAATCGCCCGACACTTGGTGACGAGGAGATCAGTGATCGAACAACAAGCCAACAAACGGCGATGAGGCTGCAACTACCACAACCAGCATCATCACCACCAGCTTGCGGCAATCAAGCTGACCGGATACACTGTCGACCATGCACCGTAACGATGAAACACCTAATTAAGCTATTGTGGAGGGGAACATCTGTAATAATCACGGTTGTGTAGCATGGGAAGACGAATATTAAATTGTGGGATGCGGCTGTGTTCCCCTGCTAAAAACTAACAGTGACCAACTGCGATCATTTATAATAGCCAGAAGAGTGCTGCCAGCCCAGCCGGCTTTGTTTAGACATGTGGGCATTTGCATACTACCGACCTTTTCGCGGCCGTGAATAAAGTGGCATGAATTGGGTTTAGAACATATTTTCAATCGTGGCGGCTTGGCAGCTTAGTAAGTTTATTCTAGTTATTGAATCTCTCGTTCTAGATCGGACACTTGACAAGAATCAGGATTATAGATCGCCTTGGAGCGTGAAGTGCCTTGAGGTGTTTCTTCACTTGTAAGTGGGCGACTTGTGGACCACACAATACAAAACGAAGAAGTGACGAGAAAGTAGGTACAGTCGTTACGTTTTGCACGGCCAACATTATGCGCATGTGATGGCCAAGTTATGTTGTGGACAGGACGAGATAGAAACAATAAACGCTACAGTTAGACAATCTAAATGTCGAGATAGTTACCATTATTATCGGTATCAACTACAACTTGTTAGTGTATTTGAACACATTAATCATTACAAAGAATGAGACCCTTTAAGGGCTTCATTATGTTGCCGAATGACCACCGCCGTCGCCTGTCTTGCTTCAACTACTACAAGTCGACGGAGTATCCAAATATCTGGTCGCTCACCTGCAAAGGCACCTTTATAGACAGAGTAGGATTTTTGCATCATCTATACAGTTGTAAGTTCTACCATATCTATGGACGACATGGTTGGGCCTCTGTTGCCGTCTGTTTTAGTGGTGGTAGTGGATTCAGCCGCCGCTGAATGGACCATCAACGCAATGCAGTAGACCAACATTATTCCCTCCAGTTGCAACTCTTCTCTCATGATCACCTTCATCGATCCACCACCAGCACCGGCTGCTGTGGCCCCTAAACATTTGGAATATTGGATAACAGGCCAGCATCTTCCAGACAAATCCAAAGATGTACTTGCGCAAATTGGAGTTCCCTTCTCGTAGTCGCATCGCCAGGCCGACACCAAACACCGCCAGGTGTACAACATTGACGCACCAGTCCTCCTTGGAGCCGATATAGGAGCGTCTCGAGTCGGTGAAATCATCCGACGACGACGAGGATAAGCTGATAGTACAACAGCTGATGACAGGAGCCACGACATAGCCAACAATTTTCAATGGCAGTGGTGTACGCCGATGGTCACCGGCGGCCATGAAATACGGCAGTGCTCATGTTAATGTACAGGAACACCTGGACGACGGCAACAACCAGACGAGGGTGGACTGAATTGACGTAGAAGTTGGACCAGATCAGCATACATCTGATTGATAAGAGGATGATCAATATCTCAATGGCCGGTAGGTGCACTACAGACAGTGTCTTCTGTTTGTTAGCTAGACACAAAGACTTGAGAAACTTGATCATAATACTGGTAGTCACGGCGAAGCAAAGAATCACCACCACAGCTGCTGGTTGATTTGATAATAGGAAGAGATAGGATTGCTCGCCAATGTAATGATTCATTGGTTCATTCTCTCTAGATGTTTCATTTATGTGGGTCCAGGAACCAAACACTCTTTTGACAGTGTATATCATCCTTTCAGGGTCCCCAACCAATTCATCGCCAATCATTAAATTCAAGTTGCCAGTGTCCGTGGCCGTGGAATTTAGAGAGAATCTGTTTAATGTGCCTCTATAAATGACACCAAGAGTTTGTGGGTCGTGTTGGCACATGTAGGCTATGTTCCATTCTTTAAATTCATTGGCCTCACTCGCTAATGAGGAACAGTCCCGGTCGATCATCGGCCTTATCAAGGTGAGCGAGCCATCACTGATGCCAGCTATATTGTCTGACTTATCGTTTGGATTGAAGTTAAAAACAACTGTTCGGTTGGCAAGCGAAAGAGAAGTGATGATTAGTCAGAAAAGCTTATTATTTACAAAGCCATGGACTCGTCAATTCCTATGTGTCAACGTTGAATGACACACGACAAATTACCGAATGTTTGGTCTATTTAGCATGCAATCGATCAATTGGCCGGCTCTGGCGGCCTCCAAAACACAAGCTATGAACGAGCAACACCTACCCTTCTTGGCGAGAGTTTCCTCGCTGGCAGTTTTCGATTGGATTGATTTCAATTCTCTCAACAATTGTTGTTGTATCTCTGGCAGATGACCTGTTTGAGGATCGACGATGTCATAAGAAGGCGAATTGATGAGCAACAAGCCAATTATCTTGATAAGTACGTTGCGACTCATATTGACTCCACTCTCGTTCGAATATTTATTCATTTGTCACTTCAATGTAGACCCGAATTGTATATTGTTGTGTAGGCTACTTATAGCATTTGCATCTTCTTGTTGAAGGAAACTTGTGGACTGAATAAATATGTTCGTAGGGCGTTCCCATCAGACTGGAGGCGATGGTAAATTGATTCGTCTTAAATGACTCTTCCAACTAAATATGCGATTCACTGATGGTGGCCACAATAAGTCTGCGGCTGTCACAATAATTGAGTTGTTATTCGCGCTCGTCGTCATCCTGCGGCTGCTGCTGCTGCTCCTACTACTCGACGACTTGTTGCTTGTTATGTCAGACAATGAAACGAGAAGGTAGACATGTGGAAGCCAATGTCTTGCGTGTTCTGCCAGGTCAGCAACAATTGATTTGCGAACGACAACAGCAACAAAACTTATCTGATGCCGATTGACTGGACGACGCACAATTACGCACAATCCTGCGGTTCACCTACAGGTCCGTGACATCTAGTGATGTGACCCTGAGCCGTGTTTTAGTGCGACCGCACGGCTCGAGCCGTCTTTTTAGTGGAGCCAAGCCTAGCTCGTTTCTACGCACAGAAAAACACGGCTCATAGGTCACATCACCAGTGACATCTGGGCTTGGAGGCTGCGTGCTTTCGGCGCCCAGCCAGTTGCAGCAGTCAATTATTACAGTATTGAACAGGGCCAATGTCACTTATTCTAGTAGCTCTGCCTCAACTTTCAAATATGATAACAAACCATCAGGCTAGGTGGAGATGTTCAACGCGATGTCAATCAATGATCTAGTCCACTTGCCGCAACTGCAGGGCCGCCTGCCAAAACGCGAGAAGGCCTCTGTTAGTGTCAACGACCAGCTTCGGGTCCAGCTGAAGGCGACCGAACGCGTTCAACAGGTCTCCTGTCAGGGGACTGGCCCGGGCGACCTCGTCTGGGCCTGGAACAGTCCATTGGCGGCCACACAAAACACCACCTCGAGCAGTGGGTCGGAGTTCGAGTTCCAGGTGAGACTGAGCGAGCGGATGGCACCTGAGGCGCGTATTCTGTGCTTCTACGTGAGGGCGGAGGCCGACAACAGCGAGCTGATCGCCGACTCGGTGTCGTTTGCGGTCAATGGGCTCATGCGCAACTTCGTGAAGCTGTCGGCGAGCCGCCAGGAGGCCAAGCCCGGCCAAGAGGTCCAGCTGGAGGTGGCGACGAAGCCCAACTCGCTGGTGGGCGTGCTGGCCCTCGACCAGTCGGTGTTGTTGCTCAAACCGACCGGCGGCACCAGCCACGACCTCGACCAGAAGCAGTTCGGCCGCGAGATTCGGGGCTCGTATCGGCCAGCCGCCGAGCAGCAGGAAGGCGACTCCACCACGGAGGACATTAACACTCAGATGCTGCTCGACTCGGCCGACATGGTGATTCTGACCAACAATCTGGTTTATGATGGCTTCGGCCAGCGCACCGACGCCTGTTGTACTCACAGGGCGCCATCGGGCGGGTGCCCATCAACAGACTGACCTCGTCCATCCGACTGGACTCACTCATCCTCAACGACCAGCAGCTCAGTCCGCCCGAGTTCCATCTGGAGAAACGAGCCCAACAGGCGGTCGTGCGCAGCCACTTCCCTGAGACCTGGCTCTGGCTCAACGGGACGGCCGACTCGAGCGGCCGCCTCCAGGTGAGCTCGAAGGTACCGACACCATCACCTCGTGGCAGGTGAGCGCGTTTTCGCTGAACGAGGCCTACGTGCTGGGCCTGGCCCCCGCCGGCCAGGCGCCGCTGTCGGTGCGTGTCTTCAGGCCCTTCTTTGTCAAATTGAACCTACCCTATTCGATGATCAGAGGCGAGACAATTAGCCTCCAGGCGGTGGTGTTCAACTACAACAAGAGACCCACCACGGCCAAGGTGACGCTCGACAACAGCAAGGGCGAGTTTCGCTTTGTGGATGCTCTCGGCAGACCAGACAATGAGAACGAAGACCAGACGACACTGAAGACTAGGAAGAACTCCACTAATGAGTCACAGTCGCGACTGGTACGCATTCCGGCGGGCGAAGGGGTTTCGGTGTCGTTCTTGGTGGAGCCGCTCAAGTTGGGCCAGCTGGATGTCCGGCTGGTGGCGCAGGGTGAGGAGGCGCAGGACGCCGTCCTGAGGAAACTGCTGGTGAAGCCCGAGGCCAAGTGCAGCACTTCAACAAGGCCCTCCTGTTGGAGCTGAAACCAGATGGACGCTTCAAGCGCAACGTAAGCATTGAGGTGCCCGCCGTGCGGTGCCCGGTTCGCGGAAGGTCTTCGTGTCGCTCATAGGCGACCTCATGGGCTCGGGCCTGAGCAACATCGACGACTTGTTGCGTCTGCCGTATGGCTGCGGCGAACAGAACATGATCAATCTGGTGCCCAACATTGTGCTCGCGAATTATCTCCAGTCGACGGGGCGTTTGAAGGAAGTGTACCGCCTAAGGGCCCTCAAGAACATCCAGACAGGCTACCAGCGTCAGCTGAACTACAAGCGGCCCGACGGCTCCTTCAGCGCCTTCGGGCCCAGCGACGCCAATGGAAGCGTTTGGCTCACGGCCTACGTCCTCAAGAGCCTCCAGCAGGTGCGTGGCGCCGTCAGTGTTGACCCGAAGGTCATCAGTGGGGCAGCCAACTTCGTGGCACAGCACTGGACCGCCGAGGATGGCAGCCTCTAGGAGACGGGCATGCTACATCACAGGAGCTGGCCTCGCAGGCGCTCGGCAGGCCCACCTACCTGACGGCCTACGCGCTGATTGCCCTCCTGCAGGGCCCAATCAAGTCGCCGGACACTGGCGCTGGCAACCATTCGAGCGAGTCGACGTCGTCGTCGTCGTCGAAGTTGGTGTCGCCACAGTCGTCGTCGTCGTCAGGTCCCAAATTCCAGGAGGCAATTGACAGAGGACTGAAGTATTTAGAATCACAACTAGCCGAGTGGAGCAAGCGGCCCACGAGTGAAGTGGGCGACAACAGCGAACTGTCCACCTACGAGCTGTCCATCATGACGTACGCACTCCATTTGGCCAACCGACAGGACGCGGCGCCTGTCCAGTGGGCCTATGAGCGGCTGTGGGCTCTGGCGAGCCTGTGCCTTTGTCCTATCAAGATTTCTGAATGAACGTCTGCTCGTCCGTCGTATATGAATCGCAAATGTCGCATTGGTTACTTTGGCCGTTCAAGTAAACACATATCTGTTGCTGATCCTCTGAAACCTAGAGCTAGCGGCTCCGAACCAGGCCTCGCCCCCTCCCTGCCTTTGCAGTTCCATAGCAACCACAATCAACAGGTTACTTGCCCATTGATTTGTTTTCTTGCTCGCAGCTAGTGTTGATGCTCTCGTCGTCGTCGTCGTTCCCATACGATACGTCAGTTTAGGGGTAGGAGAATTCAATCATTGGGGGGCCTGCCCCACTCGACGCTTGTCAGAACCTTGAAACAACAAATTTACAGAGAGCATTGAATCAATCTGAATTTTGCAGCCTTCACAGTGTGAAGTTCACATGTAGGCTCACTACAGATCGATAGTATTTAGTTACCTCAGCAACAGGTTCACTCTGGTCGTTTCAATTCGACTCGACTCGACTCTAGAGAGTCTCATGGTTATTATCCTGTGCTGTGGTGTTCTCACAATCAAATATAGCCATCCAGAATTAGCCCACTATCGACAGGCACTCAATGCGACCTCAATGCGCGAGTGCTTATGATAGAAAAGACAAAACACAACAACCTAAATTATGGCCAAACAATCGCCATCGACGAACCAATTACGGTTCCAGCTGGAGGGCGCATCTCTGAGATGTGTTTTAATCATTTATTCCATATTAATTTGCATACAGACGATGGATGTGCTAGCGTATAGGCCCGGAAAGTCGTCGTCTCACCCCGTCCAGCACAGCAATCAACAACAGTTGGGCCCTGAATGTGTAATGGATGATGCCGATTCTTCATCATCATCCGACCTGTTGGATCGCAGTATATTTGGCAATTTGTCAAGGTGAGTATCCATATAAGAAAGCATGAGATGAGAAGAGCGTGTTAGATATTCTGTATTTATTTATCATCATTTTATGTCTCGTCATCTGATCCATCCCATTGAGTGACCGTTCCCATTGCAAATACACCAATCAAAATCGTCTGTCGCGCGGCACCTAATCACACCACGACCACTACCACCACCACCACCATCACCATACAACCAGCTCAAATATTATCAACTCATTGGTTGGATTGTATCTGCCGATAGTGAGATAGTTTTGCCTGACCCAGGTACCTTTGCTGGCGTAGCCATTGCATTGGACAAAGAGCATTTGTTGGTAGACATTCGGGTCAGATTTATGGCAACAAAGGCCGCCAAGAAGGTGCTCAAGCATGTAGATGATCGTATGTTTTATGAACACCCGCCTCGTTCTGTCATAGATGTTAGTAAATATGAGCAAAAAATTGAGTTTTAGTTATGAACAGGTGAAGAACTTTGGAATTATTGATATCATAAGAGCTACAGTTCCTGCAATTGTAAAGAAAAGAATTCACCAGTAATATTGAGTTGGCCACTGAGTTAAGAACCGAAAATTGTATTCTATACAGTTGGAGTAGGAACCCGAAAGGTAGCGGAGCAGGTTATGGGTCCACCACTAAATATTTTGCACAACACAAAGTGTTCAGGCGGCCTGTTGGTTCATGTCCAAAATGCACTTTTGATGTTTGCGACTTTGATTTTAAAGACACGGGTGGAATTTGTCCATTCGGTCCCGATTATGGGGAGCCCAATTTTTTGCGATGGTAAGCTCAGTCATCTTGTATACCATATCGGCTCGATGGGAGATGGAGAATGCAGCAGTCCATTCAAGGCAGTGAACTTGTACCGTTACGCGGAGGCAATTAAAAGGGCCATCGGGAAAGCATAATTAAATCATAATACTAATTAAAATAATAATCTATTCGAGTAGTTGAATGATAATAATAATTATTAATTTTAATCAATTTGGAGTTGGAACAATTCTGATTTCTCTCAACAACAGAAATAGAATAAATGAGAGAATCTAGTTTCACACATGAGAATGGAGTCGTGTTGGATCCGTTGTGTTTAGGCTGCTGTCGATATGCGACGAATCTTGTTGTCGTGGTTGTCATCGTCTTAGTAGGGAGGAATTATGTCTGGCTACAATGGGATCTGCCAGAGAAAAGTGCAAATCTTACATTCATCATGCGCATCCAAAGTCTTCTATTGTTGCGTACGGCCCAATGCGAGAATCTGCTCATGAATCTGGCGTTCATCTGCTCGGTTGTGGTCCTACTTCCAACACTAACGTCGATAGTTCTTGTCGTTGTGGCTGTGGCTGTGGCTGTGGCTGTAGTTGTAGTTGTAGTTGTAGTTGTAGTAGTTGTAGTTGTAGTTGTGGTTGTGGTTGTGGTTGCGGTTGCGGTTGCGGATCAATCAATAAATTATTTATCGATTCCAACACCATTCCGAGACAGGCCAGAATAGTGCAGGATTCAGTTGCTAAATCCAAAAATTTTGGCTCCTCCTGTTCCTCCTTGCCACCCAACAGCCAGTTGGTCTCCTTCATGATGTTCATGAATATCGCCGAATGACCTGCCGCGAAGTTGACATAGAAACATAGGCGTGAGGCATCCCCCAACTCGATATCGAGCGGATCCTTGTGCCAGTTTGATAGGCGCATCTATACACATACAAGTGTATGACATTGCAGCACCAATCTTCCAGGACCCATGTATAGGTGGTGCTGAATGCCTGTCGACTGGCGAATATGCTTGTCGATCAAATAGGTGGTTAGAGCGCAGACACTAGGCATCCAAAATATCCTATTGCCTGAATTTTCGGTTGAATCTTGACCTTGGGACATGCCAACAGGACGACAGCAGTGCTGATGCCAATGTACATGTAGATATCTAATAGTGCTATCAGCTGGGGATATGTCGAATGTAACTTGTTTAGAGTGCAATAGTCTTTCAAAACAATAAAAATCAACAAAACTGTCCAAGTCTCGGAATATGTTGTTTAGGCGCCTATCCAAATAGAGCTCCAATCCTATTCTGATGAATGTGAGGCCAAGACGACGCCTCCCGAAATGGTTGTAAATTTTAAATTCGTTCCAAAATAATACAAATAAAAATGCTCGCCGTGATAATGAGCGCTTTCCGATATAATGGAGTTTGTTTTTGGTTCCATGTGGGTCCAGGAACCAAACACTCTTTTGACAGTGTATATCATCCTTTCAGGGTCCCCAACCAATTCATCGCCAATCATTAAATTCAAGTTGCTGCCAGTGTCCGTGGCCGTGGAATTGAGAGAGAATCTGTTTAATGTGCCTTCATAAATGACACCGAGAGTTTGTGGGTCGTGTTGGCACATATAGATTATGTCCCATACTCCAAAATCATTGGTCTCACTCGCCAATGAGGAACAGTCCTTTTGTCAATCATCGGCCTAATCAAGGTGAGCGAGCCATCACTGATGCCAGCTATATTGTCTGACTTATCGTTTGGATTGAAGTTAAAAACAACTGTTGAAGGGGAAGAGAGGTATGATAGTTAGAGAATCTATTCATTTATATTTGAGAGGTAAGCTGTATTAGATTAATCTATATTCAAAGGAGTAAGTTCAATACTTGTTAGTGAGTCAACATGCTGCCGTCTCGATGTAATTTCAAGAAACCAGATACCAAATATCGACAGCAGGCCGTAACAACATTCATCTGCCAGTGTAGGCTCTTGGTGTAGGCACCTCAAAGAGAAGATAAGTAGTTATACGACGAACGTTAGTTAGCCAACCTTGTCGTCGACCTCCTCAGGTGCGTCGTCGCAATTTGGGATTCGTGGTGATCGCCAGCAAATTCCAAGCTCACCTGGAAGTTGCAATTCAACTAGTTTAATTGTAAACAACGAACTACAGAAGATGTCGTTCGACTCGGACGATGGTTTTGTGATAACTACAACGGGGACTCAGCCAGAGTATAAATCGCAATAGATTGTTATTCAGGAAATACTCGGACATCTCGACAGGCTCATCCACCAGCATATGCGATCACCTTTGGCCGGCTCGAACAAGCCCATGGGAAGGAAGAATAGTCTGGATAGCCAGCGGACAGACGGCTGGCGTGGCGCAGCCAGTGGTTGCGGCGGCTCAGGAGGCACCGGCGGATACGCGAACAGCTGTAGCGGTGATTCGAGGGGCAAGACAAAGATGCGCAATTTAATGACATCAAAACGATCAGATGTCGCCAGGATGGCGACTCGGACGAAGGTAGATTCAAGCCCAGTCGGGGGGGCTGTCATTGTTGTAGACGCAAACTGATCAACATCTGAACACCAACACAACAAGTGCTGTTGTAATCATCAGGCGGAACACTACAGGACTGCGATTAGCAAGAGTCCAGTGGGCCCTAGTCAATCTGATGGTGTAAGCCAATCTGAAGCCACCGAATTTCCTGGAACTGATCTTCGATCCTGAGGCCATTTTCATGCGAGTACTCTCGCCTTGAGCCCCATCAGGAATGTTCATCCAACCATTCGTACGCCTCATCGCAGCATCATTAAGCAATAATCACCTGGGACATCAGCAGCATAGCCAACAACTGCAGAACCACCAACACCACCAGCTAGGACAGCAACTCTAACCCTCGTGAATCGTCCGTATTCGATTGCACAGAATTGATCAATGAGAAACCCAAACAACTAAAGCCTTCTATAGTCATCGATGACACCAACCAGTTAGCATCAAGTGGACAGTGTTCCTGCGTGAAGTCCTCCAGAGATTAGATTCAATCCAGCTGGCATGAAATCGGACATAAAACGGTTTTCTGGAGGCCAAACTTGTTAGTTGGCATTTGCTGATTAGTGATAAGCTGTTTCTATAACAATGGTTGCGATCGTCTCTTGTTGGCCAAACTAATTTTGCGCTTCTTCACTACCTTCTTGTAGATGATAGTGTACAAAGACCACCTGTGTTCTTAGACCTCAAGCAATGGTACCCGGTGAAGGATCTGTCTTCATCTCTGTTAATCTTCTTGCAGCAACCGGGAACTGGACATTCATTGGGCGCCACCTTGTTGACGGACTGTCACGGCGGAATTCCATCAGTGTACATAGTTCCTTGTCATCGGGCAGTGTCCAGATATGTTCGGGATTCTCAGGTTGATGGTCAACATGACTTGGTGCACTGGTGGGTGTCAGATTAGAATGGTTGTCCGAAGAAAATCGCCCTCATTTTCGACATCATAACCGCTTGCAGGACTATCATCGATTGCGAGGCTCATCATCAGGGAGGCGTCCCATCATGATGAGGACTTTGTTGATCACCCAATGGCTCGGATGGCTCACTTAATTGGCAAGGAATGTCTTGGTCAGCCCCAATGTGCTGGCCATCAATCTGTTTTAGTTGAGGACTATTGTGTTCCTCGGTGTGATCACCTTGATCGCTGGCCTCAAATCGGCTGCCAACTTCTTGGATGTCGAGGCCGTTTCTAGCAATGGACAATTCTTGTCTAATATCACTCATTATTGACATGAGACGGCAGCCGTTTTTTTACTTGATGGACAATTTATGTTGATTTTATTCCTCTTTTTCTTTCTCTCTTAGCAACACAGAATTTTGTTATCAAGTTTCACTTGTTATGAAAATATGAAGTGTATGTATTTTAGCTTCAACCTGTTAGCTTGCTGGGGACGTGCAACTTCTGATTGCAAAATTGATTTCACAAGGTGGACGACCATTCGCGAATTTAGCGACTATAGCTTTAATATAGCTGTTTATGTAGTGTTTAACGAGGCAATAGGTGACTATGGTGGGGGCGATCTAGCGAATTGGACACCACAACAGGCATCATCACAATAATCACCACATAGTGTGGTCCACATTAGTGCTGTTAAGTGAGTCGTTTGTAGGCGGCTCGCTGCGCTTGGGGACAAGAAACCGAGCGCTCGGAGTTCTCCAGTCGAGTCGAGCAGACTCAGAAACTGTTGACTTACAAGGTAACGTTCTGAAGTGCTCCGTAAATCTGCATGCGGCGCTATTATTTTCGGATTCAGCATACCCGAAATGCAAATGTGCGGGTAGTCCGGCGCCCGCACAAATTTCGGTTTCGAGATAGGCTCCCTCTTTGTAGGGAGGCATGGCATCAGGACTATGGGAATTTGTGCACGTTTTCAACGCAGATTCCCGAAGCCGCGCTATATCAATCGACGCATACAGGCAATGCATTTCAAACGCCGATTACTCACTAACGAGACCGAGTGCGGGATCAAGACTTGCAACAAGGTAGGTGGGAAACTGCCCTACAAGACGCCCTAACAAGATCCAGCTAGGTATGTGGGTGGTTCGGGACGTTCCCTTGTTAAACTGACCGAACTATGACTAAAAAGCTCGTGGCTCAAGGCTCACAACAAGACTCTCGAGTCGAGTCTGACAATCGACCACTCGGCTCGAGCTGCGCTCGAGCCTCGGTACCTAAAAAACTGTTCGAAATCAGTAGAGGGGAGTGGCACAAACTTTTATGATGATTCGGTTAGGTTGGTCGGAAAAATTTCCCGACTATCAGTGAGGTTGAATTTCGGACAAATGATGCTCGACGAGTGTTTTCAGCGAGCCTACGACTATCAGTGTTTGAGCTGCGGCAAGGCGCTCATTTTCACGAGTCGACTCGGCTCATGACTCGCAGGGTTCGCGCTCTGACTCGAAACCGATCGAGCTTCCTAGTCAAGTTTTTAGTCGTTCATCTCACAGCTCGAAGATTCCACTCAAGGAAACAACAAAAAAGAAGACTAAAAGCTCCCAGCACTACACAGAGAACCTGGGCGAGGGGTAGCCTTGTTAACCGCCTCGGTTTTCGAGAGTTTCGCAGCCCGAGCCCTGAAAGTGGTGGAAAGCGGAGTCGACTCATCGAGCTGCAAGGCTCGGAGTCGTTTAAAAGTTGGGCTCGAAAGCTCGGCTCAACGACTCACTATGACAACTCCTCGAGAATCCTGATAGTCGAGGACTCGGCTCGAGGCTGCGGATTCATTTTATCAACACCATAAAGATCATAAGGGCGTGTTGACAGCATCATTCAGCTGTGAACTGCAACTATAGGTGGGGTGGATTGATCGACTGAATTTTTCCCGACTATCAGGGTGGGCTGGTCCTCGGGCACCCGAAGAGCCTTTCACAAGCCTTCGACTATCAGGTCGTGAGCAGTGGGCTGAGAGGGCTCCTTTTCGCGAGCCGAGAGCCGGCTCATGAGCCTTAAGGCTCATGAATAGATTCCAGTGGGGAAAAGGTTCGGGCTGTTTGTTGAACCTTCCGAGCCTTAAAAACTCGGCGCTGGACTCGAAGAAAAAGAAAGAAGACTCGAGGCTAACATCGCTAGGGGAAAGAGAGAAGGGACGAACAAGACGACCGTGCACGCTGTCGAAGAACAGTTGGAACACTCGACGTCGAAGTTCGACATCGAAAGAGGATGAAATGTCGATGTCGATGTCGATGTCGATGTCGATGTCGATGTCGATGTCGATGATGATGATGATGATGATGATGAGGCGCTAGCGACGGAGGATAAGACAGGCACAGCACGTCTAACTTGTTGCACAAGCGGCTGAGGCGCAATAAGTAGTACCCCACTATCACATCAGCCATCGACATCAACACCAACAGCTCGGCTGGGCTGTCCTATTTTCGGCCCCTGCAGCCGGAAGCCCAGCTGTGGGTCCAAGTCCATGGTTGCCGGCCCGCCGCCGGCAAAACTACTATCATTCGTTAATTGGCACCGGCCGGTCAGACTGAACTGTGGTGGTGGCGGCGACCAGCAAGACTTCAACTGTCATATGGAAGTTCATCAGGCCTCGTCGTCAAAGGATTTAGATGACGTTCGACATCAGAACAACACAACAAATCAATCATTGCCGTCGCCATCGTCGTCGTTCTCGTCGTCGGCTGCCATCGACTGTCGTAAATGTGTCGGATCTAAAGAGGCAAACAATGTTAGACGTGCAAGTCGAAATACCAACGAAGAGGAGAATTGTTTACAAAGAACGAATGTGATAACGACGGTAATTGTTGCCTTTCGCCGCCCGAAAGCGACGCCCAGCTGGAGAAGTTGATTGCAAATTTCAGCCCATCAATGAGTGATGATACAAATGATGGAACCGCAGCAACAACGACAGCAACATCCACTATATTGGATTCTCAATCTACAACCACCGCCACAACTGCAACAATCATACCGAACGACATCTCTGCACATGCATCAGGAAGTGTCGGCGAGACAACTGGAAGCCAAGAGACGTCTCGTCGTCACCGCCGCTCAACAGGTGGACTGAACTTGATGGCTTGCGGCAGCGAATGAACTCTCAAATAAAGCTCCTCCTGTCAGACATCATACATTCTTCACACAGAACCACTTACCTTTTTGGCCCAAATTCGTCCTTGTAGCCGCCTCTCCTTGGATGGCACCCAAATGGCTTTCAGTGAATCTAGAATCGGATGTTTGTTTTCTTCAGTGGTCGGCCCAATGATAGAAAATGGGGCCGAACCCACTAATAATAAGCAGACAATTTTGATAATTATATTGGACATGTTTATGATTTTTGATTGCTGATCAATGATCAATGATCAATGGTCAATGATGAATGGTCAATGATGAATGATGAATGATCAATGATCAATGATCAATGATCAATGATCAATGATGGATGTTGAATGATCAATGACGAAAGATTATATGCGAAAGACTATATGTTGGTTTGTCGATCTCTGAGGCTCCTCCGCACTATGTTCGCATATCGGCTGGCTCCATTTCTATGGAGTCAAACAAGACAAACAAGTCTTGGCAAGTAGGGCCCCACCCGCCCCGAAGGATGGCTCGGCCCCAGTTAAACAAACCATCCACGACCACGACGATGACGACAACAATTGCTGGCTGGACAACTTTGATTGATGCTTTGAATTGAAGGCGCCGACTAGAGAAAGCTGACCACGGCGGCAAGCTATGAGCGAAAAATCACAATCAGCGCAGGTTAGCTAGACTCGCCGTTGGATTCATAATGATGATTGTCCTCTTCATTCTGTGCATTGTATCCTTAGCCCGTATCGGCCCCAGTCATTGATTTACACCAAGTCAGAGAGGCCCAGAAGGCTCCTCATCCTTATTCTTAGAATTGGATTGAATTTGTCCCAATCAGCAGAAATTTGAATAGCTAGTTTTCGTGGTGGTGGTAGTTTTGTTCGCCGAACAAATTGCGTGACATGCGCTTAGAAGTGACTCTTCCGATGACAAGCGACTTCAGCTGCGCGGCTGACAACAGTCATATAGTAGGTAGCCGACGTGTTGTGTCCGTGTTGATCACAATTCGAGTCTTGTTTCTGGCCAACAATCTCGCCTTAGGTTGACCGACATCGAGTTGTCTGGTTATCGCTGATTTTAACCGCTATCACATTGAACAAGAAATACTATTGAGAGAGCTATGTAACAGCAATGGCAGTTGTGTTGTGTTGTGTTGTTTTGTGGAAAGTGTGGCTGCTGGCTGGTGTTGACAACAAGCCTGTTTGATGGCCCCAAATAGCATATACTGCACGTGCCCCTGAAACGGGCCTCATCGTGTTCGATCGGCGAATAAAAGAGAGCACAATTCATGTCCACCAGTCATGTTCACCTGGCCCTCTGCTTGCACAACGACATCCTCTTTCTCACAAGTGACATCCATACCCATATAGAAATAGTTATCATTGCATGAGAGTAGAGTCGAACCATTTGGAAATTTATTGTAGATGATGATCCGCAATAATTGTGAACAGACTGTTTCAACCTCAGTCAGTTGGCCTCTACAGTTTGGGGACAACTCGCGCCAGTCGATTATGTAATGCGCGTGAGTTGTCTGACTTGGCCTTTAAAATTTAAAATTCGCAGTTCCATTTTGTTGAAAGCCATCCTTTCTTCAAGCTGATCAACAGGGTCGAATAACGACGTGTTGTAGAGGCCTCGTTAGTCGTAGGTCTTTGCGGTAATTCGCAGCCAGATGTCTGACAAGCAGTTCTAAATCTAATACAGCTCCAAATGGTCACCCGCGAGAGAGTCCCATTTATACTTATACTTAATATTATCGTTGTTGTTGTTGTTGTCTATCGGGCCTCAATATCAATGTACAAGATAAGGAACTCTAGGCAACAAGTTGAAATGAGTTCACCTTCAAAAGTAGAAACCAAAACACACAACTCATCAGCTCCAACCGGTTTTTGGTTATTATTTATTTTCATTGGCTATTGGTTTTAATTTTTACAGATTTAACTTTGGCCTGATGGCTGACAATGTGATTAGTATTGCCTCTTCAGTGCGAATTGTCGTAGAGCCCTGATTGGGGCATGTATTTATCCAATAGTCGAATGTGGTTGAGATATCCTTGCAATTTTTGAGTAGATTATCGCAGCTGGCCGAATGCTCCGAGACCACGAACGCCTCCGAACACAACTAGAATATGTTTGAATTCTGATTTTTGTCGCTTCTCTGCCACGCCCACCTGTTGGTCATCCTGGTCCTTGCTATTTGGCGCCTTAGGCTTCGCATTTGTTTTCTTGAAGCTCACTTCGTCCACAGACACACCTCTCTCAGATGTGCCAATAATCAGATCATAAAAATTCTTCTTTTATCTGGACAGAAGGTATTACCACTCAATGCACCAGACAATGATTCTGCTTTCTAACATAATAACCCCAAAATAAACCTAGTTTCTCTCTAGGGCTCAATGGGCGCCACCACAACAGCTTGGGATCTATCATGATTAGCTTGACCGAGCATTGTTTGCATTTTCTTTAAATCAAGAGGATCTACTTGGCATGTCACTCGCATATTTAATTCTAGATGACCCTTCACCCAAACTGGTTTACTGAGGCCAATGTTGACCTCCGTACAATCTTGTGGCTGTCCCTTGAGCTCCTGGTGTACATGTTTTTGAGTAACACCCTCCCGGTAGGGGCATTCAATTTGACTTGTTCTCAGGTGATGCTGTGCCTCAAGCGGGTGTATAAGGCCGGCAAATTTTAAATCCGGCTCGAGAGCAAATATTCTTTTCTTAAATACTGTGGACATTCTGCGTATTCGAATAATTTAATCTAATCTATTTTGCCTAGCAACACTCTCCTCGCTATTGTCTTCGTTGAATATAACTATCTCGACCACATTGAACACCACTGCTGCACGTGCAATTTGGCCGACTAGGTAGGCCTCAATTTGAGGCGCGGCTGTATTGTCAAATATTGATGAAGGGAACGCAATTGACACTGTCCTAATATTGGAATATCTCTTGAGATTATCCACAAAGTCCATTGTGGGATAGGAATATTATTATCATAAATCGAGTAGTTTGGTGATGATGATAACAAGGTATTGTTGTGATGAAAATTTTCAGTCTCATTCGATTGGCAACGCGTGATTCGGATACAAACGTGTTTATCATGCACGGCATGGTTTGTGTGCGAACAGCATTTCTGGCATTCTGCCGGGCAAATTTTCTTACATTCTGTACGATACCTGCTAAATGTAGGCGCCCAAAGGGCTGTGCTGGTGGAACAATTTCGGTGATCGTCGGGCGCGTTGCACGTTGTACGGAATAAAATGATCGAGTTTGGCACCAAACCAAATACTTTCTTTTATCATTTAAAAGGATAGATAGATTTACATTAGAATGAACTGATTTATTCAGTCGACCACAAGAATACACACAATGAACCTTACAATGCCATTCAAGTGAACAGGACTATCATCTGGACGGAAACAATAATCATCATCACCACCACCACCACCAACATCAACATTGACGCCGATCTCTCTTAGGGGGACTCAAAATGGAACCAAACCCAGTATTTGAATGTTTCTCTGGAAGTGATAGGGCCACCAAGGCGATTGCCCGAATCCAAGCCAAGATTTATGATGCCGATTCGTGGAACATGCTCGTGAAAGAGGCGGCCAGCAAAAATATTGACGAGGTTGAATCATTCTACGAGGAGCTATTGAAGACATATCCCACATGCGGTCGCTTTTGAGAGCATATATTGAGCATGAGATGCGCTTCAAACGATACGACAAGGTGATCAAACTATTTCAGAGGAGTCTCGAAGAGGTGCTCAGTATTGATTTGTACAAATGTTATCTCAATTATGTCCGCGAGGCCAAGGCAAATGAGCCGATTCAATATACAAGGCTTTTAGGTATACACTTGACAAGGTCGGAATTGATCCAAACGCCATCAATATCTACAATGATTACATACAATTTATCAAAGATCGTGAGGTTGACGGGTCATACTTGGACAGTCAAAGAATAACAGCAGTGAGAAAGGCCTACCAGGAGGGTGTCGTAAATCCAATGTTCCATATCGACACCCTCTGGAAGGAATATATTAGTTTCGAGCAAAGTATCAATCCAATAATAGCTGAAAATATGGTCCAGAATCATAGTAGAGAACATATGAATGCCAGACGCGTAGCTAAAGAATGGGAGGTTACTATTCGTGGGCTGAATAGATCCTGGCCAGCTGCCCCTCCATCGTTCACCCCGAAGAATCTAAGCAAATCGACATCTGGCGCCGCTATATTCAATGGGAAAATCGAACCTCTCAGAGTCGAAAACAATCACATTATCACTAAGCGTGTCTCATACGCCTACAAGCAATGTTTACTTAGTTTTGGTCATCATCCGAATATCTGGCACGAATATGCTGGCTTTCTAGAAGAGCAATCCAAATCACTTAGCGATAGAGAGGTTGAGCTATTTAAAAGATATTAAAAGAACAGACTACTCTATTTGAAAGAGCTACAAAAGGATTGATGAAACACAATCTGTTGATCCATTTCGCGTACGCTGACTTTGAGGAATCTAGAACGATAAAAAGAGGGCCACAGAAATCTATCAGAAGCTTGTCGATGCAGGCCAGGAGGATGAACGAATAGATCTCACATTAGTTTACATACAATGGATGAGATTTACTAGACGAACTGAGGGGTTGAAGGCAGCCCGAACCGTATTTAAACGAGCCCGTGACGAGAAAAGATGTCATCATCAAATATATGTCGCGGCAGCTTTTATGGAATATCATTGTAGTAAAGAGCAAGCTTTATCGCTTGTAAGATATTTGAGCTTGGATTGAAAAGATTCAACAATTGTCCAGATTTCATTTTATCTTTACATTCATTTTATGAATAGTTTAAATGAAGAAAATAATACAAGAGTATTATTTGAACGTGTCATGACAACTTGTTCTTTAGAGCCTAAAGATACTATTGAAATATGGAATATTTTTCGAATTTGGAGGCCGCCATAGGCGACCTATCCAGCATTACTAAGGTTGAAAACGTCGTATCACCGCCCTTGAGAAAGAATTCTCTCAATCAAGTGAGGCCTCTTGGGCAATCGATAAACACAAATTTCAAGATCTATATCCTTGCAAATTAAATGAACTTAAGAGTCTCGGCTATGATCCACAACAAGCTTTCAACGTCCTTGGCGTCGGTTAGAGAATTATTATCATCATTGGCAGGCCAGAATTCGACTGTATCAGCTAGCGGTCATCAACAAGTAACATCAAACACCAATCAGGGAATTAAACGTTCAAGACAATCGAATAGGACTACAGCACTCAATGGCGGCGGCGGCCTCGGTCGGTCAAGGAGCTGCGGATTTCGATCAGGTTGATGGTGAAAGTGACTTTCCAACCAATCTATTGAATCAAACAAATATTTGTCTACCGGACGTTGATCAGATGTTGCCATTCAAGCCGGTTATGGCACCCACCTATAGAAATCATCCAGTCCCAGGTGGAGTGTTTCCGCCGCCTCAGGCTGTTGCAAATCTTCTAACTCGCCTGCCTCAGGCCGGATCTTTTGGGGCCCGTTCGTTGACATCGATGAATTGTGTAATATTCTACGAGTCAGTGATTTTGATCAATTATACAACAATTTGGTCGAACAAAGACGCAGCGAATCAAACAAGCCCAGAGTTAAAAAGCGAGAATAGAAAATCAATAAAATCCAAATGTTGGACACCATAATTTGGGTCTCAGAATAGAATCATTCAACATAATCCGACAAATTCAATTAATTTTGGAAATAAATAACTCTTCACGCCAATCAATTTATGCTAGAATACTGTCTGTTGGAAATCCCCCTCTCATAGAGTTGAGATGCTTGGAATAGTTTGAGTATATTGAATAATTGTTGTTGTCATTTAGTTTTTATGAGTTTGTTTAAGTTCTTTGAACCCTAACAATTAAGGCCAAAGATGAAGAGCTGCTCTTTTGATGACGATGATGGGCGCAATGACATTCTTATCTATGAAGAGATGAGATAAAGAGGGAGAGAGAGAGAGAGAGAGAGAGAGAGAGAGAGAGAGAGAGAGAGAGAGAGAGAGAGAGAGAGAGAAGAGCAGAGGCAACACTTCATCTATCTCATAAGTTCACTGAGTAGTAAATGTTGAATAACGTTCTCTTCTAAAGCTAGAAGAGAGAAAATATTATGCAACATTGGCAGCCGCCGCAGTGGCGACTTTCTTTACATTAAGTAGGCCATTGCGCTTGACAGAGGGCCGTTGGACATGTAACAGTCGAATGTGGTTGATGTTACCGTTGCAGACTAGCTTGACTTCGATAACCAACCATCGAGGTAGCTCCGAGGAATATCACTTCTGAGATGTTCGTATTCAATTGGTTAGCGGCCATGATTAGCTTGCACTATGTGGCGAAACAACTGGTTTCTTGGATAACCAACGACGACGACGCTAGTCGTGCATCTAGTTGGCTATGGTGGCCACATGCCGCTGGCAACTGTCGAGATTCTTACATAACATGAGCAGGCCAGCTAAGGTTGGCATTCGATGTGATATACTTGGCTGTGGTCCTTACAAGATACTCGGCTTACAGTTGCAGTGTAGAGGGGTGGTAGTGTGGAGTAATATGAAGTAGTTGATTGTTTGCGTTTTAATGAGCCCATTGAATGTTGTGGTCGAGCGGCACACAAACTCAAGTCAAGCTGTGAAAACGCGCCAGCCTCTTTGTGTGGCAGACTTCCCCATTGGCTCTGCAGCGAGTTTTTCTTCGCAAATTAATGCGGCTAAAGCGACGCATTGATGGCCAAGCTGAACGACCACAAAGTGAAAGCGAAATGCATTTGCGGCCAAAAATCCGATACGTTTGCGAACAGATGGATGCGGCTTGTGCCAATACTGGGCATTAATAAACTCTCTTGAGCCAGCGCCGCAACTATGAGGAATGGAGATGATGATGACCACGATGATGATGTCGGGTGACATTCATTAGTATTATCATCATCACGATCATCATGATGACTATTGCCCATCATACCATACAACACACATAGAATGGAGTTATGTTTTATTATGCTGGGAAAAGACAAGATGACGACCAGCCTGAGATCAGCCAGACGACTCTCTAGTTCAGCTATGGTGGCAATAAACAACATCTGACCACTAAGTTTATTTTATTTTATAAAACCTTATTAATGGTGACCGACATAACATAACCCAATCAAATATTGAAGAACCTAGGTGAGACAAGATTAGTCATTCTTAATGAGAAACGTGGTTTTATATTTTGAAACATTATTAATATAGTAAAATTACATGTTTATTTACATTGATAATAATCGATATTCTATGCACATATCGTCAGCCTATGATGTTTGATAATTATTATACTGTCCGGCCAAATAAAATATAGTTGACAATTACCCATATTAAATATATTATACGATATCCATAAATTTTTCAACTATTAAAAGCAAACGTTGGCCAACGGTAAGCCTATAGAACTATGTCGAACATCCACGAGTTGAGAGATTTGGACAACAATGCCCTAATGAACTTGGTCGTGGAAAAAGAGCAAGCGCATACAAGATCTTGAAAGATTAGTTGAAGATCAGAAGAGGCTCCGTTTACAAGACTCAAATCAAGTTGAAGAAAAGGCGGCCAGAATTAAGAGTGGGTAACAAACAAACTCAAAGAATTAGAGAACCAAAACAAACAGTTAAGGGACCAAAATAAGAAACAAAGAGAGAGGCGGTCGAGACGCTAACACAAAAATTGGCCACCTTAAGTCCAGTATCAACTCCTAAAAAGAGAGATAATCCCAAACTAGATAATGTCCGATACATCGATCACGGGTTGCCAGCATCTCCCATACAAACCATAGACGTTAGCCAGTCCTTGAGAACACGTCGCCCACAATTGAAAAATTTACCCACTCCAAAATTTCTCGTCGTCATCGGATCGAGATGATAATCAAAGTTTACGCATAACATTAGGTGCCTCGTCCAATGATGACCGCAAGAGACTATTCGACAATCACAGGAATGAAGATAGATGCGACAGTTTGAGGTCTGCTGGTGTTTTTATATATCCATCGGCGACAGCTCGTCTAACAATAACCATGTTCCGCAGGTGCCTCGCCAAGAGAGCCCACTTTATGATTCGGTCCACATAGAACTAGTCAACAATGAAATTAGTCACAATAATAATAATAAGAAATTCACCTTGACATCGAAAACAGGACATGACACCAAATCACTCACTCAACAAGCTGATAACTCGAGCGGCCATTATGATCAATCAAATATTGACCTGAGTCCTCCACCACCGCCACTGCATCAATATGACAAGTGGGAATTAGAACTATACAACTTATTGAGAAGACTTGTCCGCTCTGGTTCAAGATCACGACCATGAGCAGAATCAACATGATAATAGCAGTGTAATGTCTCCGTCGCGGAAATCTTCATCAAGTTTAAAACACGACATAATATCAGTTGTTCGTCCATCTTTCACAACAATAGATGGTAATCAAGTGGTCGACGACCTGTGTCCAGTGGAGCCAAATGAAAAGAATGACACCCGAAGAAGCCAAGAGTTGAATATTGCGACGCGGTCAAAACGTGGCTCAAATCAAGATGATGATCTATCTAGTCATTCATCAGGTAATCAAAATAATGCAACAAACACCATGAAACGTGATGTTAATACAATGAAACTTAACCCAGCCAATGCAGAACCAGAAGGTCATTACCAGAAGTTATTCTGATAGTCCAATGAGATCAAGATCAGGCAAAGATAGCATATTGAGAACTCAATCAGTCCGAAGAAATCCTGCCCCAGAGAAATTGTACGATTTTATCACTGCAGATCTAGTCAAGAGGGGTTACCTAATTAAATATGGAGCCTTGAGGAGCCACAATAGATGGTTCGTATTGAGAAATTTTCATTTATATTCATATAAACGCGAGTCCGAAGAAACTGCCAAAACAAGTCCTGCCATGACATTGAAATTGGAGCCAACATTTACAGTTCAAGTATCTAGTCAATCCAGCGAGGGATTCCCATTTAAAATAAACCATAATGATAAGGTGCTAATATTGGTGGCCGAATCTGCCCAGGTACGAGAGCAGAATGGCTTCGCATGCTAACTCTTGCCATAAATCTAAGCGACATAGAGCCAACCCTATTAACTAAGCATAATTCAAGCCACGAAGGTATATTGAGCGTTACTCGTCATGGTCATACCAAAAGATGTCACGCCATTCTAGTCAATCATATTATATTTTTCCTCAAATCGCCCATTGACCCCACCCCAATGGGTTACCTATCAGTCAAAGGTTCCCAAAATAAGGGAGGTCACTGATAGCAATGATTATGACCCTGAAGAGCAGGATCTACTCAAGTCAAGATCTATTGATGATATGCATGATTGTAGTCTAGCAATTCATCCCAAATTCTCGCCCAACTTGGATCCCTGTTTATTTGACATTGGGTAGCCAACAAGAGACAGATTGTTGGATACATTGTCTATCTCATGCGTCAGGTATCGACCAGTCAAGTGGCACTCGAGTTCGAGCGAACGCTCACTTAATCTTATGGTCACTAATTCCATTGCGCCAAGAAAGAGTTCATCATCGAATGGCTATTCAACTAACGATGACCATCCAAATGGTTGTCTTTGGAAAGACAACTCAATTATGTTATATGATGACCGCCCAATAGCTCAACCCTTTAACTAGTCTCCCCAACGAGACCCTCAAGGTAGAGGCTCTAGAATTATTCAAGTCCATCCTATTATTCGCCCAGGTTCAATAGAGCCTATCGCAATTGATTATCACGTTTCTCTGCTACAAAATTGTCTCGGTCGCTTTCTTGAAGTGTCCAGAGCTGAGAAATGAATTTTATGCTCAATTAATTGGGCAATCAACATTTGTCATCCATCGATGTTATAGCTCAAAGTCATCGAATAGTGGGAAGTAGTGGCTGTTCCTCTCGATCGACCAGAGGTCTAGTCTGAATTCTCTGTCGCCCAGTGCAAGTGAATGTCAATTCATAACTGATCTGAGATTGCTCAATTCAACGCCAAATGTTCGAACTTATCTTCATGATCTCAACCATAACTCAATTAAATCAGCAACATCAGCAACAACATATCTCAGAATAACCATAAAGACAAGACCAACGAAACATCAATGCCACCTGACGAGCTTGGTGTGGTAGCGCCATCACGTAGCGAACTCCTGCAGGTTATGCAGATTTTAGCTGTTGCCGTCTCATTGAATCTACCACGAGGTAGACTCAGATGGTGGCTAATAGATCATCTCGGCAAATTTGCAAATGCTGACAATACCATAGGTAAATATGCCCTATTCACCTTGAAAGCAATCGACTGACCGCAGTGCGGCTAATGGAGCCTGAGACAACATTCCTTCGAGGACAGAGATTGTTAGTATATTGTTGAGAAATCTTACGATCATTCGATGCCGCACTCTCTGCCTGTCAATTTTGCAGATGGGTCTTATTTAGTTATTGGTGCCGATGGATCAACAACTATCAGAAGAATTCATGGTATCTCTCAGCAAGAACATCAATATAAGACATTCCATCTTGTCCGACTTCTATCTGTTCGCGGACGATCCAAGCGATGCACAGGAGTTGCACATCCTGGAACCCCAAAGGAAGATATTGATGTTGTTGGCTGGTGGGAGCAGGCTTTTTAAACAGAACAACTCTGGCCGTCATCACAACAATCGAGTGATCAAGTTGATATCCAAAAAAAGACTGGTTCTCAAATCGAAGATGGTGAAACTGACCAGGGAGAAGCTGTTGATCGTACACCAGATCAATCAAGAGATTGCGTCCTCCAAGATCCCTCTGAATGAGGCGTTGATTCTGGAATTGGCTGCCATCATGACACAGCTGACTTTGGAAATTGCACCGCCTCACATGATACGAAAAGGTGCGGCAATTTTGGACAAAATAGCCAGCTCATTCTTGCCGGCCAGGCCGAGAATGTTGACATGATAATACAGGAGGTGGACAGGCCCTGAACTATAATATTGAATTGGCAGCACAGGTGTTGGACCATTGGAGGAAATTATCGGGTAGAAGCGCTCCAAGATTGTATACGTGTTTACTTAAATTGTATCAGGAGGTTGAAACTCAACGATTATCCATAGAATAAACTCCACAAACGATACAAATAATAGTCTTGTTTTTGAGATCTTTGTTGACATTCTTCCAGTCAATGTTAATGTAGCCATAATGATGACCCAATTGTATTAAAAGTTGATTGACGCGCCCATGCTAAAGCCAGCATATCGCCCAAATTTGACCAAAGTGAATCCTGTCAACCCAACCAGTTGAGGTGCCTAAAATTGTCTGCTGGGCTGATTTAGCCTTCCCTTCCGTGAATTAACCTTCCAGTATTCATAACATCGCGGACCTCAATTGTCTAGGGATCTATTTACATCGATCAGCTCAACTTGAAAGCAAATGCTAATAGGTAGAACTATTCTTCCATAAACAAAAGCAAATTATTCAATTATTATGTCGTGTCTCGTGAAATAGGACCTCATCAAGTAGGTCATCGTTCCGTAGGTGCCACTGGGCGCACTCATTGTAGAAGTACTGGCAAATGTCGGCCACGCCTCCGCACGGGATGGCGCCAGGTGTGGTGGTGGGCGTGTGCATGGGGCGATTCGCGCAACACCTCAGGGCGTTGCCTTTGTTCTTCATTTGCTCGTCCAAAAAAGATCTCGTTCACTATCTGTTCCATCTCAATCACATGGCCCAGCTCCTTCACGATGTTCTGCTTCACCATAAAAGTCAACGCCATCAGCGCCTCCACCTTCAGTTGTCGATACTCAGGGCTGGGGCACGCTCGTCAGCACCTGTTCCACCTGTAGCCCAAACTCCTGAGTTCGCCTGAGGTCATCTCGCGCGTCAGCTGATTCATCAGCACCCAACTATTGATTCTGATCCCATGGCATCGCTCCAACAGTGACCAAACCTTCATATAGAAGCCTTTGGGACCTGATTGAGGGCTCCGTTGAGGCGACCCGGCGCAGCCACTGGTGCTCTCGCGATCTTTTACACCGGTCAATTCCTCTCTTCCAAGTCGTTCTCCTCGTTGACCATGTTGGAAGCCGACGAGAAGCGGCTCTTGATACTCACTATTCTTTTTACTCTCTTCACCTCCACCTCGTCCTTGTCCACGTTGTAGTCAATGAATACGCCGCGACGGAGATTCTTCACCTTAAACTCGCGTCCACTTAGGATGTGATGAAGCAGGGACTTCACTTCGAATGGGCCGAAGTTGATCAGGTGGTCGTTGGTCTCGTCGTTGTTGCACTTGTACGAGCGACTCAGCTCGCTCGCAATCACCTGAATGAGAGGCCGCGCGAAGGCGCGAGTATTTTTCCAGCAATAAATGCGGCTCTGTACGTATGAACATGGCCAGGTATAGGAGCATCTCCTGGGATAATATGGCCGTGCTCAGCTGGCCCCCATGAGCCCTGGTGATCAACGTCGAGGTCCTCGACGTAATGGGGCGCGTTATCGTGCACTCACAATTGGGTGGCATTCCCACGGTCACCTGTTTCTATCTGACCAAAAGATCCGTCAACGACTTGGCCAAATGCCCTACCTGTTTGTTGAGTACGCCCGCCATGTGTCTCACTGGTAAAGTGGGCCCCATTTCTTCTCGTGACAAGATTTCTCATAGATATCATTCAACATGTCGTTCGATCCCAAGCGTGGTGGTGTTGCAAAATGTTCTCGTCTATTCCGTTTTAAGAAACTCAAATCAGTCACACACGACCTATTGAGGGGAAGTGGTCGAACTTGCCCAGTACCACGCGAGTGTCATTGATGTAAACCAGATTTTATCTTCCTCAATTTGTTCAACATCGACATGGGTATTCGGCCAAACTCCTTGTCAATGAGATTGCTGCCCAGCCAGATCATCACCACTGGCCAGCCTAATATGCGCCACGACTTCTTGAGAAGTGCTATCTCATTCTTGAGACTATCAAATAGGAGGTCTACGTCGGAGGCCACATAGTAGCGTTGCAAGTCGGCAAACCGAGGCGTAAATGCTAGAATCCTGTTCTCGAATCGATACAGTTTTGATGTACTTAACAGGCCCACATCGTACGAGTTTCGTTCTGACAAATTGAATTTACCTAAATAAGAATATAGCTTACTCAATACATTCGCCGAATGTACCTCAACATTTTTCACCTCGTCAACCGTCTGGACATTCATGCCGTGCCGTCTCAATCTGTCCTGAATATCCGCCAATACGATCACCGGAACCATCTCGTCGGGCGTCTTGTTGGCACCCAAACGTCTGTTCAGCGGGTCCAGCTCACCCCACAGCGATGAAGCCCTCGAGCAACAATCTCGACACTATATACAACGACTGGGCCCACATGAATGGCAACTGACCAGTCACTGCCCGATCCTAACTGTGTGGGTTTTGTACTTCAGCTCCACCTATTCCGGAGAGACTGGTATATGATTCAGGACCAACTCGATGCCTAGGAATGTTCTTCAGCTCCCAAGACTCGTAGTAAAATCTGGATGGATCCTCCTGAGCCGTCCAAAGCCGTCGCGCAAGGATCTGTTACACCCATGTCGACCCAATAGTTTGGTGATAATTGTCTTCCTCGTGAGGTCAATCAATTCGGCATCTTCCACCGCAAATGCGGGGAAAACTAATCACTGCCAACAGGGCTGTGTCCACCTCCTTCCAGTTGCTCTCACGAGGCAACATCGACTGTAGGACGGCGTGGATTTTGGGAATTATCAGGCAATACATGTATCACCGACGACGGCCCGCCTCGGCCACCAAACAGATCCAACTCATCCATGGCCTCCAGGGCGGCTTTCGCCAGACCCGCCAACGAACCGTTGAGCTCCGGCAACCATGATTAGTTTTGTCGCGGCGTTCCCCAGATACCATAATCGGGCGTACAATAGGCCGACTGAATGTAAAAGACTAGATTCTGTAGGAAGGCCACCTCGTCGATGCTGGGAATATTATCCCAATGGTTGTCGACAACAACAAACTGCGGCGTAGACATAGTCGAGGCAGAGTATTTCGCATGAGGGGCGTCCGTGGGCGACTGAGTTTCCTTGAATTTCTCCACCTCATCCACTTGACGAATTATGGCCATCAATGAACTTGTCATTAATTTGACACAACTCTGCGCTTAGGCTCGTACGTTTTCGCCCTGTCCTCGTGTAGGTCGGCATTCTTCTTATAGGCCATGGGCAGTGACCAGACGACCAGGATTGAGTAGACATCGTCGCGTACCAAGGCGTGTTCGTTACTTGAGGTGCTAGGTAGTAGGCCGGTGACGGGATTTTTGACCTATATTGTCCGCTCGACGACACGTTGCAAATAGTCCAACCTCCGGCTGGAGTTAGTCCGGCTACGCATTATAATTATAATATAAAATCTAATATATTATGTTGAGGTTAATTTGGGACAAAATAAGAGAGTACATCTACAACATATAGCAAACAATGACAATTTTAACGAGATTGAATTTGTTATTGCCTTCTCAGATAACAATCAACGGCAGCGACCTTAACGACCATGGAACTGACTTTTGGAAAAATGTACCACTCACATGATACGAAAAGGTGCGGGCAATTTTGGACAAAATAGCCAGCTCATTCTTGCCAGCCAGGCCGAATGTTGGACATGATAATACAGGAATTGGACAGGCCCTGAACTATAATATTGAATTGGCAGCACAGGGTGTTGGACCATTGGAGAAATTATCGGGTAGAAGCGCTCCAAGATTGCATACGTGTTTACTTTAAATTGTATCAGAGGTTGAAACTCAACGATTATCCATAGAATAAACTCACAAACAATACCAATATTAGTTTCTTGTAAGCTGTTCGATGATCATGGAAGAGTCAAATGTTCTCGTTTTTATAAAACCATCAACGAACAATGGGCGTGCCACAACTAGCTTCGATACTAGAGGGTTTATTTGGTATTGTCTATCAATTATCAATCAATATAAGTGTTTTCATATTCTAAAACTGTGCTCAAGCATTCGAGGCTCCTAATAAGAAACCGCCCAAAAAGGAGGTTGCTGTGATTGCATTATCTTTGACAAAAGTTTGAACTGTGTCACTCAATTGGGGTATGTGGGTGCTGGCCTGCTTCTCAATCTTCTGCCTTTGCTTTTTGAGATCCTTACTTATTGACATTCTTCCAGTCAATGTTAATGTAGCTTATAATGATGACCCAATTGTATTAAAAAGGATTGACGCGCCCATGCTAAAGCCAGCATATCGCCCAAATTTGACCAAAGTGAATCCTGTCAATCAACCAGTTGAGGTGCCTAAAATTGTCTGCTGGACCGATTTAGGTAATTTGTTGAACTTTTCCATCGCTCGTGAAATTGTAATATCAACCATTGTGAGTGTGTTGTTTAATAATCAATTGTAATGTTAATGTTAATGATAATGATGTTAGCTTCGAGTCCACTATAATTTGAAAGGAGTATTTGTTGAGAATCTTATTGTTATGAACCTGACACAACTGAATTTTATTTTACTGCACAAATCCAATGCAGGCGAAAGTAATACGGAGGTATCAGTAAACAAACTCACAACGTGCTGCGGATTTGGCTCGAAATATTCATGTGTGGCTCAACGAGATCCATATATTGTCGGTTACGATATTTGTTAAATCGATTAAAAAACATATTATATCATCTAACATGTTGGCCAGAAATATCAGTCTCAGGCCAATTTCTGAATGGCTGTCGTCGGTTTAGCACGACACCTCGAACCCAGTTTAAATTCAAGCTTACAGAGGAGATGTCCAAGGAATATGAAAACGCTAAGAAGGCTATGCAAGAAGAGGTTGTAGAGCCGGCATTGCACACCAAAGAAAGTCCACTTATTATGGGTCAGGTTAGTCATGAAAAATACAACAATATAATCAAAGGTGGCAATACCAAAACATAGAATGAACCAATTGTTACTCCTATAGAAGAGTAGAGAATGATAATGTCCAGGCATTGGACGAGAACAATATATGTCGCCCTGGTGACTGGATCCTCTTGAGACGAGACACGAGACAATACCAGATAAAAGTGTTCGGCATACAGTGGAGCGGGTGGTTCACTCCTATGGAATTATGTCTGCCCTTTGACAGGGCGGAGAGCCCTTGGTTTGTATTATGACGACGACATGGAACGATTAGAGAGAATAAAGATTGAACTATAATTCACAGTAGCTTAGCAAAATGATACTTTTTAGTCCAACGGACTCAAATTTATATGTGTTTTTGTCCAACAAATTTTGGAACGAAGACAATTTTTAATCTATCAAAATTCATATACCAAAATCAATGTTTTATTATAATTATCGACCATACTACCAAAACCCACTACTACTGATGCGAATTTGATACAAGATAACAATGTGTGACATTAGCTCTTTGATGCAGCTGGCTTTGGTCTCTTGCTGTCTTGTATAATCAGTGGTCCGACATTGTCGCCAGTCGAATTGTTGCAGGCAGCATGAGAGCCATCACAGTACGGGAACTTCTTGCTTCTCCAACATCGACAGAATACGCTCTTATTGCCGAGGTCCTCGACATCAGGTGTCTCTACAACTTTTGGGTTGTCCTTTTGATGTCCAAATTTATTTGGCTTCCGGCCCCACCAACGCTCTTGTTCCCTTTTGCTGTAGTATAAGTGAGGTAGGGCCGCATAACCGACAGCCAAGGCGGTGCCAATCCATGACACAACCATTGGGTCCACTGAAGCTTTCTGTAGTACAAAAGACATGATTCGATGATATTGACCTTTTCAACTTTGAACGAATATTAAGGAAACGCTCGAATTGATCAATATTGTCTCCTGAAGGTTAATCTATCAATATTAGTTGTCACTATTATATAATGAGGTATCTCTTCGAATTGAAGTGGCGAGTTGGTTGAATAAATTTTATGTTTGTTTATGAATTTAGCCACACTGTTCACACAATGCTGCGGGCTTCGTTCGTTGGATGGCCCGAGAAAAACAATTTGCTCTTGCACTTGCCATTGCCACTACCGAGTCGCGACTTTCTCACTACTCATTGACACAGAACCATCCGTAGCTTCACATGCATTTGGTTAGATGTAAGCAAGAGAATCAATTACACAACAGAAATCATTATCATTCTCCTAAAAGATGTCTTGACCATTGGGATTGTAAGGGTGTGGATTAGCTTCGTTGAATTATATTCTGTTGTATCGTAGAAGAATTCTAAGGGCAAAAGTTCTTGTTGGTCATAGTATAAATATCGATTATCTTTATTAAATTAATGCGATTGGGGCATATAATTTTAATCTGTAGTTAATGTAGTCCTCTATTTTTCTCTTATCAAATCTCTATCGCACGGTTAATTTGAAACCTAGTATTAGACTCGTCTTTTAAGCATTCTTTTTGCTGCTCGATCTAGTTTTAATACTTCTAGTTGATTTGTCTCTATCTTCATTGTCGTCACCGCTACCAGCTTCCTCGTCTGACTGATGAGATCCATCGGTGTTGGGTGCTGGAAGTGGGTGATCTTGATACTTGAGCAATGTACCAAAGTCGCCTTTTATTATGGCAACGAATACCGGGATCAAAATGCATGATGGTACAAGGTAAAGGAGAGCTGGTTGTGCGTGTTTGAAATATGACATTACTCCTATCGTAACCCCTAGTCCGAGGATATAAGCTGAGAAACATGAGCCAGAAATAAACATTACTCTTCCTATTGAGGCTATGATCGAATCTAAGCAGGAATGCAATAAAATCCCGGGTATTTAATATCACCAAGACCTAACATTGCAAAGTTCTTCCCCAGAATCCGCTCACCAGAAAGTCTTGAGGAAATATAATTTTTATGGGAGCATCAAATTTCTTTGCTACAGAAACCATGACATCAGTTCCAAAGACCCAGAATACATCGTAGAAGAATAGACCACACAATAGGATGCAACCAACCTTCAATGTATTGACAGGTAACAATTCGATACCATTCAGTGCAAATGCCAAGCCGAATGCATTATTGGCAACCCAATGCTTTGTCCAAAGATACCAGACACCCAATAAACTGGCAAGTGCAAAAGCCAATATGTCGCTTGGAGTGAATTTGCATAAAAACAATACATCTGATGGTGTCAATTCGCTTTCTGTGGAACTGTTTGATTCGGTTGGCGACGTTGAACGGCTTGCTGTTTCGTTTGTGGATGTATCACTGTTAGTAGTAGTATTGCTCGATGGTTTGTCTAGATTCTTAGAACCAAATAATAATGAATATTCAATGGAATTGTATTTGGTTGGAAAATTTTTGTGAGTTGATGGAGCGAGAAGACGATAGATTGCCACAACTCCGAGCATGAAAAATAACCAGATAATATGAGGTTAACTAAATCTGGGCTCAACTTATTATGAGAATATAAAGCCAAATAATGCGCAACTAGCAATAAGCGGAAACATTGCAGCATCCTTATCAGTCATAGTTTCCGCTTGTTCACCTGTTTCACGACACTTTGCACGAGTTTCAACCTGATGCTTAATGGATTTAAATGAGCCAACAAGGATGGGTACCAGTGCCATTATCATAAGACTAAGATAAGCGCATGCCATACCTTCGCGGTTGTTGGCACAAATTTACCAGTATTATTTGCAGTACTGGTTACGACTGATGCCACCGTCGATGCGACAGTGTCTTCAATGGTGCCGGCTGGCGCCGGAGTTACTGCCTGCATTGGATCCTCCATGATTACGGACAGAGCAATATGTAGTATTATCTTCTAACAATTTAAATATATATATACCTCAAGTCAGTGATATATATTATGCAATAAATATGTTTATAATTCTGTCAGTCTGTGGTCAGGTGAATATTGTAATATTGATTATAATTTAGAGCAATAAATATAATAAGGCTTCCACAATATTCAGGACCAAACGGAAGCTCTGTTAGGTGACTGGAACTCTAAAATAGTAATGCAAGGGGGCAAATACAGCTCCTGTCAAATGAGGATCGTGATGGTGATGTTGGTGGCGATAGTAATGGTGAGACAATTTGACGGCATTAGTGATGATGATGATGATGATGATAGGGATTCATTATTATAAGGGTGCATTTATAAACCTTATGGCGCAGTCCTGTCTTTTCTGTATCTCAGGTGTTTTTGTGTGTGTGCCACTTTGTTATCTGTGCGCCAGTCTGCCCATGTCATTCAATAGAGAATGAAGTGCATCTGTTGCCCGGCGCGAAAAGGTGGCCGGAGCCGCATTTGTGCCATTATTTTGTAATGTGCAATGATGACGACGTGCAGTTCGCAGTGCCGCTGCAAGGACGGGTTTTGAGTTCTCGTTCCGCAGATAAGTGACAGGCGGACGCAGATAATTTTCCGCATTACATCATTTTGCGCGCTTTGGCTCGGACATTTTAACTCGAATGTAGAAACTTGAGAAGGCGTGGCTTGCGGGACAGTGTTTGTGTCGCGTTGTCGTGAAAGAGCCCGCCGGCCATGTTCGATGATGCTGGCCGGGCCGGCGTCGAACTTCTCACCGCCACTCGCAATTCGATCTGACGACGCCATAGCGGGGCTGGCTAACGGAGGAGGAGGCGGCGGCAAACTTTTTTCGGCCACATGACGCATCCCCATCCATTGGGATATCTACCATTCGACGACCTCCACCCCACACCAAACCATACTATGTTTACTATATCATGATTGTGTATCATTACAGGTATTATTTTAAAATAAAACCACTTGACAAATATCAATTTTATTATTCAATCAATCAATGAACAAATGCCTTGGTAAGAGAAAATTTATTGCCTTACAGTTGCCGGCATGATGGAACAAGATGCCGGTAATAATTATCAAATGTCAACTGGCGCTCAAAATGACTCAACAAATCCACACCAAAGGCACAAGAAATCTCTTTGTTAAACGAATCAGACGACATGTGATTGATTCAGGTAGAAGTGTTAGGAAGTTTGCCTCGTTGAGATGGTTGCCCATGTTTTCTGGCAACCGTGGCGTAGATGGTACTAGTCAACAAGATCAGCAACAACAAACTGGAGTGATAGATGACGGTGGAACATTACAACAGCCAACTAATGCAGCCCCTATTCAAACTCATAATGGTGGGTAGTGGAGGTGTTGGCAAGTCGGCGTTAACATTACAATTCATGTACGATGAATTTGTTGAAGATTATGAACCAACTAAGGCAGATTCCTATAGAAAGAAAAATTCTATTAGATGGCAACGAAGTACAGGTGGATATATTAGATACGGCCGGCCAAGAGGATTATGCGGCCATCAGAGACAACTATTTCAGGTCGGGCGAGGGATTTCTATGTGTTTTCTCAATAACAGAGCCCGTAGAGAGCTTAAATAGCGCCCATGAGTTGCGCGAGCAAATACTCCGGGTCAAAATGATGACCACATACCGTTCATCCTGGTGGGCAACAAGGTGGACCTAAATGATAAGCGCTTGGTGAGCCTCGAGGAGGTCCAACAACTGGCCAGTAGGCTGGCGAGGTGCCCTATCTAGAGACGTCCGCTAAAACTCTCGCTTCAATGTCAACGAGGCCTTCTACGTGAGCTGATGAGAAAAATCAAAGCGCGCCGAGACATTCATAACCGCGCCAGCAATTCAGGCAAAAGACCAAACGAAGAAGGAAAAGGAATCTTTGCGACATACTCCGTATTTCAGAGCAGTTGATCTATGACAAGAATAGATATCAAAATGCTACCAGTGACTATCATGATAAATAATTTTAAAGAGAAACAAACATTAACACTCGTCAGATATTTGAGTTCGATCTCTGTGAATTCAATAACTGACCTGACTTCAAGTTATCTTTCATTGATTTTATGGATAATTTGAATTAAGAATATCATACAAGATTACTTTTTGATGCTGTCATGGAGGCCTCTTCTCCTAAATCTCTGGGTACTATTATATTATTAAACAGTGATATCGAGGATTTGAACTTGAAGCAACTATTTGAATCAATTATGGTCTCTTGTATATCGCGTGACGTGGTTGCAGTTCTGGTTCCTCATGCAAAAGACCACCTCCCGAACAGTAGTGTGCGTTTGAAAATCCAACAGATAGACCAGATTGAGAAAAGAGGAAAAAGAATGGGGCAGTTATATTGACGACCAATCACCAGGACAACCGTCTTTGGGCCCTAGATTTGATCTCTAATCATTACTCAACTGTTTTAATGTTCCATCATGACCTCCGGCGCGTTCATCTATCGCCCGACATCAATAAATTGTTCTTCAATCTGCTCCGAAATTAATCTTATATATAACTCTAAACCATGTAAATGTTTTGCTAAAACTTGAGATTCTTCAGTCTAAAGTAACATGTCGATTGATAGTTAGACTCACTAGTTATTTGGCAACACGTAGACTGGTAAGATGATTTTCAGCCATGAAGGAGGCCTAGTTTGCGTCTGGACTCGACCAGTTGATCGACATCGGTCAATCAGGTTAAAACATCGACAGCCACTCTTATTTAAAGGCCAGTGTATCAGATATGCGGTCATCGCCAAATAACTTGTAACAATCTACAACGCAAACGAACCACAAGTGGCAAGAATGTCATGTCATTAGACAGACACAACAACTAAGAAAGTAGTGTCTTTAACCATTATAATAACTATGGAGGCGCCTCCACACGATGTCTAATGAATATAAGATATCCTGTACATGGAATCTGTTTATTATCATTGTTTATTTAGATGAAGAGTTGCTTCGTTAGGATGGCTCGTCATCTGAGTATTGTATTGAACTTTAGATGCATTTTTCAACAGTCAGAGCGAAGTCATCTTAATCTAATGTCAGGTCGGCCAACACGTTAATCAACCTGTGAGGACACACTCATTGAATTGCGCCTGCTTGTTCGTGGGATTTGGAATTTGGCTACGCAAATTTTTGCAAGTTTTGGTTTCTTGTTGGGATTTTGCTCAAATTTCACTATTCAACGCCCATAAAATAACAAAATAGACAGTAGAACATATTTCCTGTCTGGCTGGCCCACTCGGATTGTCCTGTCTCATTCGATTGTTCGCTGTTTGTTGCTCATTATGGTCCGTCATCAAGTCACCTGTACCTCCGTCCGTCCGGCCGTCCATCAGCCGAACGTACAACCACCAACGAGAGTTGACCTGGCCCTCTCACGCCAACCGAGACATGTCTTGGTTGTCTTAATGAAGTGCATATACTGTTGTTTGAACTCGGAATAACTCAAAGGAGGACATTCCGTTGGTGTTGGTCGCGCCTGTTGCCGGCGGTCGTGTCATCTCTCTGTCATGGCTGTCTCTGTCTTCATTGGCCCAACGAAAGGGACAGCCGAGCCTCTTCAAGGTGCTTGTTATCGCCGCTAATCATCGGACTGGCCATGTCGGCTGGTGGTCTGTGAGACACAGCTAGTTGGCCGGCTGGCTGACGAGCGTTCGAGGAAATGAGACAGAGACATCTCAGACAATGGACAGTATGATTTGATGATGATTATGAACAAAGTAGCGTCGTCGTCGCTACCTCCACCGCCGTTGCCTTTACTGGCAGCCTAAAAGAGTCACCTGTTGTCGAGGCGGCCGAACAATACCCAGCCGGCTGCCTTCGAAAGTCTCCGTTCGGCCAGACAATAGTCTGTCAGTGAAAACGGCTACAACTGGCAACTCAATCGCCTGTTTCTTTCACCGCCAACAACCAGCCTGTCCAGAGGAAGAGAGACACACAGAGAACAGGCCAATTGGGCGACAGGTAAGTCGGTTCAATTGGCTGGTTGACTGAATGAATGGATGAACGAATGAATGGACCTGGCGTGTTCATCATCAACGTCATCATCATCATCGTGGTGGTGGTGGTGGTGATGGTCGTCGTTGTCTCCTTCTTCCATCAAGCGAGCCATTCGACAGACAGGCCATCAGACAGACAGGCATATGTATTAGTATGGTGACTGTTGAATAACGAAAGAGAGGAAGAAAGACACACACACACAGATGGGCAGGCAGATCTGGCCAACTTCCTTCCGGACTCCGAGAGCTTACAGGTGATTCTCGCCCTCGCCTAGTAGCTCCCGCTAAAACATTGCCCATTTCCTCCCGCCTAGCTTTGCGTCGCAGCCTGGAAGCCGCCATCGCCGCCTTCCCATCAACGACATGGCCGTCGTGGTTGTCTTGGTTCGCTGGCCGGCTGGCATTGCAGCGCGCACACACACCAGCCAGGTGAGGAGGAAACAAGTGGAAACCACGACCACTAGTTGAGTGGAACAACACAATGGCCCTTGTATTCACCTGTTGCGGTTGTGAGGGCCGGCAGCCCATGATGAAACAGGTGAGCCAGCGATCTGAGTCATCTCTCTTCCGTTACGTAATGTTGTTGTTGTCGCTGCTGCACCCGACGACGACAACGAAATCCAAGATTCTCATGTACTCGAGGGAAAGAGTTGGACTGACTGGCTGGCTGGCGGTGAGAGTTTGTTTGGGTGGCCAACACAATAGCCGCCGGCCGCCAGATAGGCGAAAGTCGTAATGGGAATGTCTCTCTGTCTCTCGTTTCCTGGCTGTCGTGTCCGGCGCACATCGGCCAACAACAGCAGATCACTGGTTGGCTGTTATCGTCGTTGTTGTTCGCCTGCTTTGATCAACAGGCGGCCGCCAGTTGTCGAGTATAAAAGGGGGCGACGGCCAGAGATACAGCTTTCTCGACAGTTGTTGCATTCGTAGACGACAACAGAACGACAACAGAAGAGCAGAGAGCCGACAACGCAAGGCCATTCATCAAGATGTTTAATCAGCGTATCGGGTGAACATCGAAAGTTTCATCTAGTCAAAGGAAGAAGAAGAATAGCAATTTGAAAGAAGGTTTTGACCATTGATTAAATTCATATGATTGAAGGAAGAAGAAGTAATGAGAACACAAGAACACAGGCAACTGATTGATATTGCAAGATCAAAGAGATTTTGTCTATTATTCACACAATTATGGGTCGTTATTTGATACTTGCGATTGCTTGTTTGCAGTTATGCATTTGTATGGAGTTAGTACAGCGGCTACATAATTTAATATATAGAAACAACAAACACAACAACAGCACCTACAACAACTGCATGAGCCCAGCTAACCTTTAATAAATCCAACAACAACAACAACGTCATCATCAACAACTCATTGTACTGACCATGAACAGTGGCCGCGCAACGGGGCAGCCTCTCAGGCGGCGGTCAGCTTTTGCCGCTCGAGCAAGGGCAAGTCGGGCTCGGTGTTTGCTCACGAAGAGTATTGTGATTATTACTACGAATGTGATGCGGCCACACTGACGAGCGGTCCTCCAGGCCTGCCCCAACGGACTGGCCTTCGCCGGCAAGGGCGCGGCCTCACGGGCGCCTGCGACTACCCCTACCGAGTCTCCTGTCCTGACGGCACTCAGAACCATGGGCCGTAAGTAGTTTCTTGTTCTAGTTTAGTTTATTGCGTCTGTATTAATGAATATGTAACGGTATTATCTAACATCTATCATATGAATCCCATGAATCCCATCCCCAGAGCAACCGCAGACTAGCGAAAACTGCCAATGGCAATATGGAGTATTCCGCACGCCACCTCATGCACTCGCTATTGGCATTGCTGGAATGGCACGGCCACCATTCAACAATGTCCATTCTCGCTCCTTTACAATGATGCCATACACTCGTGCGATTGGCCAGACAATGTTCCAGATTGCCAAAAGCATCCCATCTGTAAGGACACCCCAAATGGTTTGGTGGTTCATAGAGAAGTCCTGTGTCCGCTACTGGCTGTGTGTGGGCGGCTATCCGCGTCTGCAGCGTTGCGCCGCCGGCCGGCCTGGCCGTCAATCCCACCAGCCTCAAGTGCGAGCTCGCCTCCACAGTGCCAGGTTGCGAGCCGCCGCCCACCACTCGGCGCCCCCAGAGGCCGAAGAGACGCCAAATGGCGCCAACGGTAACAACAATGGCAATAGCAACAGCAATGGCAATGGACTGTTGTTGTTGTCCAATCAGGACCAGAATGGGCCATCCAACGAGGGGCCAACAGCAGCCACAGGCCAGTCTGAGTAGGCCTTCGTTGCAGTCGTTCCCGAGTGGCGGCCAGTCGTTCAGAGGACCACCACAGGCCCAACAAGGCGGCCGCCTAATTGCAGGTTGATCCACTCATTTGATTCCATAATTCATAATAGACAGGCCCTCACTCGTGGGCCAACTCTGCTACATTTACCTGTTGCTTACTTACCTGTTGGCGCTCGATGGCTGGCGCTCGATGACAGGCTTGTAGGGCACAGTTGGTTGAAGGGACCAAATATTTACGAGAAAGAGGAACGAATAAAAGAGCATCATGAAAAATGGAAATCAATGATATCTATTCCATTCTGATTAACATTCCACAAATGATCGACGCCAACACGTCGTCGTCCCTCTATTCTTTCATTTGGCCTTCAGAGAACCCAATTTGGTCCGATTCTAACCAACTGGGCCCGTCCATACTTTCGAGGATGATGTTGCGTAGTCGATAGTTGGATAAGAGAAGGAGCTTCTTCCGAGCTCGTTCAACAAGTGTTCCCCGGCGGTTGTTGTCTTGTAGCTGTCAATTCTGCGTGGGCTTCTGGTTTTGCTCGATATCTTACTGTCTTACTTCTTGAATATATCTATCTATCTAGTTGTTGTTCTTGTCATTCCTTTTACTAGCTCTGTGTGTCTCTCTTTTGCTTGCTCTTTTAGCCACTCTAATATAAGCAACAACAATTGCCTCGTCTGAGCTCCACTCTCTTCCATCTCTGGCGCCTGATGATTGTTTTATATCGTCAGATTGGTCGCCCAGAGGTGGCTGGAGGCAAACAGTTAGGTACTGTATTCAAGAAACTAATGCATCACAAACTACATAGACAAGCAGGTAGGCAGGTAGGTTGGTAGTCAGATGAAGAGAGATAGAGACAAGGAAGGAAGGAAGGAAAGAAAAGAGAGAAACATATGCAGAAGCATCGGTCCCTCGCTCGCTCCTCTCCCAAGACTTGCCGCCAGAAACCCTTTTGTCAATTGTTGTTGTTTATTATTTCTCGTTATTATTATTATTATTATTATGATTGTTGTTGTTTCAGTTGCAGTAGCCGCCAGAGCCGCCGCCTAGCGACAGACATCGGACCGCTAAGGCCACTTGAGTTTGGCCTCCAGTTCTCCCTCCCTCCCTCCCATTGTACCTGTGCTCCGCCTCCTCTACCTTTGCCGCGCCCATTGTGCTCGCCTGCCGTCTCTTGCGGGCCTGCTGGGGGCGCCCACGAGAGGCCCAGAGCGCTCAACGTTCTAACATTGAACCGGCCCGCGTTGGCATTTAATATGAGTCCCTCGCGAAGGTGCCCAAAAGTGGCGTCCGAGTTGATCTTTGCGACATCCTCCGAGGACGCCAATGAGATCAGCCCGCCAGTGGAGCAGAAAACAACAACAAACAACAACTACAATGACGACGACGACGACAACTCCGCAAGTAGCTGTAGAGGCACCTAAGAAAGGTTGGATTCGATTGGATTGGTTTGGATTGTGTTGTGTTTAGTTGGTTCACCTCGCGGCGACTTGGACAAGTTTGGTGGGACGCCAGAGACGCCGACGCCGACGACACAACACAACACAAAAGAAAAGGACAGCCGCAACACCAAACTCCGCTAATTGGTAACTCCGAGGCTCGTCTGATGGCGTGCCTCGGCCATTCTTGCAATTGTGTATTAATATGGCCTCGGAATGTTGTTGGTGCGCGAGTAATTCCAGTCTGTTTGCTTGCCACAGCATCCATGACATGCTGGCTTGGCAAAAGAAGGAGACCATTTTATCAGTGAATCTCCTTCTATGTTGTTGTTGATGATGATGATGATGCTGATGATGCTAATGCTGATGCTGTTGCTGTGTTTGCGGGCCAGATGCATCTCAGGGCTCGCCTATATGATGTTTGTCTCGCCCTGTCAGATCGCTCGCTCGGAAGAGGAGCAACAGCAGCTTCAGGGGACGAGGAAATGCTTGGGCACTTACTTTACTGGCGTCTCTGTAGTCGGCGCATAGGTCCATTTTAGGTGCCGAGTCGGCATTCACTGCCGCGGGTTGCGTAATGGAATGAATTTTGCCGCAAAATTTGAGGAACGAGGGAAGGAAGGAAAGAAGGAAGGGAGCTGACTATTTCGGCCGCGAGTCATGTGATGAGGACGAGGGCCTATCAAGGGAACATTAAATGAACCGGGCTGGGTGAGCAAGAAACCAGCGGGAGAAGAGAGTCCTGATTGCCTTTGCAGAGTCATAATAAAGTGTAATTAACATTTGAGCAAGAGGCAGACGAGGCGAATACAATCAGAGGGCGAGGGGCTGAGTTGTTTGTGGTCTCAATCTGGGCCGGGAGTCAGGATGAGTTGGAAGAGGAGGAGGAGGAGGCGGAGGACTAGAGACATGTGTTATCCATCCGGCTTAAGTTGCATAAGTCGGCGTAATTCACCGCATCTTCTCTCTCTCTCTCTTAGTTCTCTCGGCTTGGATTGCCTTGCCTGGCTGGCCGTCTGATTTACCAGCTAAATGATGATGGCTGCCGAGATGGATGCTGCTCGTCATCATCAACATCAACATCACAGCCAAGCCGAGCCGAGTCCGGCTGGTCTGCTTGCAACTGGCATCGGCCGATGATGAGAGTCGAGGCGGCGAAATACCCAATAACATGTAACAGTATTGTATTGCACCAATTCAAATGGCAAACCAAAGACAAGATGTTTTCCTGCAATGTCGTTCTTTGGATCATCCCTCCACAACTACAACTACAATCACAGCAACAGCAGCCGACTAATACCTCTCGTCGGCGCGGTCGTCGTCGTCGTCGTCGTTCTGGTAGTTGGCGTGTGTTTTATGCGAGCTCGTCCCTCTCCTTTCGGGGTGAGGAGAAGCCCGGCTGGCTATTTTAACAACTAATTTGGCTGTTCCCACACCGAAACAACACTCACGACAGTCAAGAAGCCGTGTGGGATGCGCGCCAGATGCTCGTCGCGCCGGCGCCGCTTTTAATTAAACTCCAACTGACCGCCGCATTATATTCCTGTGAGGGCTACTTGGCTGGCTGGCTGGCTGGCTGGCTGGCTGGCTGGCGGCCGCCCGAGAGTGCACTTGTCTTGTAGGTCGGCCGTGGTCTGGCGCCTGTCTCTGGTTGGGTCCTCAACATGTCAGCATTGTCGTCTGCTCGAATGGTTGCCATGCGGGAAATGCACCTCAGATTGGATGAGTAGAGTCCAAGTTGATCCATTCTTTGGGTGCCATCCGAGAGCGGCCACGCACTGATTTCAGGCGGCCGCTGGCAACAATGCCGACCGAAGACGAGGACGATGCCGACAACAAAGACAACTTTAATTACACTTTGGCTCTCGTTTCTGGCCGTCTCCCAGTCGTCGTCGTCGTCGTCGTCGTCTGTCTTGGCTGTCGTTGATCGACACTGGTGGCTCAAATCAACAGTTTGCTTTCGGCCCGCTTCTCTCGCTGGTTTCTCTAGTTTCACTCACAAACACACCGCCCAATAATGGCGATCGAAATTCCGACAGAATAAACAAGACTAGACTTGTTGTCGTTGTTGTGTAAGACAGACGACTTTCCGGGCAACTTTGGCGAGCCTCCAGAAGTAACCAGAATGTTAATCAACAACATCAGTAGCATCCAGAAGAGCCTCAGCCAGCCAATTTCGCCTCAAGATCATCAAAAAGCATTGCATTCTGACCGACAACATTCATCTGGAAGTCTGTCTGGCCTCCTTGTGCCCTCCCACGTTTCCACCACCTCCATTTGGCCCCAACCAAGGCGAAACAATAAAAAGCGTGCATGCGTAGGCCAAAACAAGAAGAAGAAGAAGAAGAAGAACTTTGAAGAATGGGAAGTAGTTTGTTGGCAAACAGGCCAAGCCAATTCATATTGGCAAAGTTTAAAAGTCACGTAAGCACAAGAAGCTTTGGATGTGAATGAGAAATAGATAGATAGATGGATAGTGTATGGGATGTGTCGCCAAATGGGCGTCGGCGCCGGACGAAGACGACGATGACAAACCGGAGGGGGAACGAATCGGGAGAGGGAGCCGCGGAGTTGTGGGATCAGAGGCAAAGTGAACTTGTTTAAAGTGGAACAAAGCTGGCCAACGACAACGACGACCATGGCTATGAGGTGGGAGGAGCAATCAAACAAAGACGAGGTGGGGCCTCAGTTTGGCGACATTATTCTAATGAATATCATCGGCTGACGAGCTCGGATGAGCAGTATTATGCAAAGGGCGACCGCCTTGCCCGCCCCAAGTGATGTGGGCGAGAATATGCCAGTCTGTGAGGTGATGCCATGCGAGACCGGCGAGGGTATAAGACCAGTACGAGGCCCAGAGGTGGCAACAGTTTTTCTAATGAGTCGCCGGCCGAGGTTGGGTGAAAAACAATCTCTTTAGTTCTCTTTTCACCTCGTCTCTCCTGACGATAGATAAAACAAACTCAACAAGCCTAAGGACACCTCGTGTCCATGTATCATATAATCTAATCAATAAGTATTTAGCTAAAATCAGAAGTCAAGTAGTTGGTTGTCCAAAAGTCAAGCCGAACATTCAACATAGAATAATTTAATGTATACAGTTGTCGTCATGGAACTCAATTCAATTCCATATATCTTCACATTTCCATATAGAATGTAACTAACAATGTAATTATGGAATGTAAAGAAGTATGAGTTGAGTTTGATTCGATAGTTTCAGTGAAATAGAAAGCCAAAACTAATACATCATGCTAATCAAGTCAACTTAAAGAATAACATCGAAGCAAATCATGCTCAACAAGTCCAATTAATTGGCTCGATTCAAGCGCCGCCTATTCCATCCAGTTAAACTGATTCCATAAGTCTCTACAGCTCCATATTTGGTGCAACTTGGACAGTGGCCAGTGAGGGTAACTGTTTTAGTTTCACTTGAATCGATATTATGGAATGTAAAGAAGTATGGAGTAAGTGCTGGGCACAGGTCACCTCACACTCGCATCGTCCATCAACTACAATGAGGCGTGGTAGGTACTATTTACATGTACTGTATATATTTATTTATAAATGCTTTAATGACAAACTCGACCTGGAGCTCAAATAATCCCAATAAATCGGAGGACGAACAATGCCACCAACGTGATAATAACAAAGAGAGAAATCGACAATATGATTGCCCGTTATTTCTGGAGTCTCGGATGGTTTTATGGCCGCCAAAGAAAAGTGTTCTGATCGCCGGCCTCCAATTTGAATCTACTCGACTGCAATGAATTATATATCGATTCGATGGTTGTCCTGGTGTATTCTATATTGGCCGATATTGTTCCAATGAGTCGCTCGTTTTCTCGTTCATCGACTGGCGCAATCTAATCAAGGCATCTCTAACTCTCAAATCGGTCGAATGGACGGGTTTCAATGATAATGATGAGCTAGTTGTAGGCAGAGTCGCTTGTTGCGGTGGTCAGATTTAGCCCTCGGCCATCTCGAAGGTCTCATTGAATTGTGGTGTTAGATTCTCATGCCATCTCGCTGGTGAAATAAATCCCAACTGTTGCGAGAGGGCCACTCGATAGCTGATGGTATTCTCAACATTCTCGCTTAATTTCGAGCTCAACACGTCCATCTGATGGATCAACTGTTGGCTTAAATTGCACAATTCAATAAGATCATCTGAACATCGAGTAGAGGAATCGTCATAGTGAAAATAGTCATTATTATTGTTTTTGCTTTGCTGGCCTGTTGATTGTCATCGCCCATATAACTCAATGTAATGAGACGCAATTGAGTCAACCTAATGCTTTGCTTCAATTTGATCATATTTTCGCGAATTCTCATGCACGTGGTCAGCAACTGGCCTGAGTCTATATTAGTGAGGCGGCGGCGCTGGACAGGCTAGAAGTGGACTTGTTGCTTCCGATATATACTCATTCTGATTGAGATGCCTTCAGTCAGGGGGATTGTTGTCTACCACTATTACACGAGCCGGTTTTATTCTATTTGATCCACTTGACGATATTATCTTTAGACAAACAAACAAATGGACAAACCTATCAGGAGCAGATATAGAGCGGCTGTTATATGATGAAGGATCTCGTAGCCAGCTGAATCGTTCGTTAAACCCTTTGATCTTATATTAAACCAAAAATACATTATCAGAGAATACAGATGATAAGATGTTATAATACAGAAGAGGAATAAGGCATACACCACTCTCTAGACGAGCCATACAAACCAATTGGTGCGCTTATAATAACAACCAACGAAATGTAAACTAATCGTACAGAGTAAGGTGTTTATGAATGTTAATGAGGTCAAACCAATGATTAATAATAAAATGTATATAAATGATATCAACACCAGACAGGATAGTATGCATTCGAATGCATCTCGATATGGTTTGTTTTGACAAACAAGCGATTGAGCAGATCGGTCATGTCTGAAACTATAAAATTCCAACTCTAAGTCCATTCCGGAGCTCCATTAACTCTATTTAGGAGGTGCATTTTGTATCGTCATGAATAGTATCAGTCCTTTTGATACCCAAAAATATATTTTAATTGATAGATATACTCATGTTAGTTGGTCCACACCATTCTTGAACCGGACATCATACAGATGATGCACCAAAGAAAAATATTTCTTTTATATATAAAACAGGCCCGTCTTTTTGGAGGAGCCAATTGAGCTTATATTATTAAATTTTAGTACATTGTATTTCTAACCTGTGAGGTCATATATCACGCATATATTTTGGGTACATACATAATTGTAAGTTCATAGAGTCAAATCTAATCTTGCATTACTTGACTACTTCTCTAATTCTCAATCATCTCTGGTACAGCCTTGAACAAATCAGCCTCGAGACCCAAGTCGGCCACCTGGAAGATGTGGAGCCTCTGGGTCCTTGTTGATGGGCAAACAATTGTCTTGGGAATCCTTCATGCCTGACATAGATGTTGGATGGCTCCAGATATATTGACGGCAACATACAGGTCGGGCGCGATCATCTTGCCAGATTTGGCCAACCTGCATATCGTTTGGTACGTAGCCGCATCGACTGCCGCCCTCGAGGCTCCCAACAGCAGCCTTCAACTTTTTCGGCCAGCTTGTAGACCAAATCGAAATTTTCCTTGCTTTTCAAGCCTCGGCCCCGAGAAACAACTGTTGGTGCACTAGTCAAGTCTGGCCTCTCACTCTTTGTTCAACTCTTGACCTACCACTTGCGTCATTTGAGCTACGCTTTCTCGACATCTTCCGCAGGAATCTCCACCTCACTCAGATTCTTTAGCCTTCTTGCCACTTTCCAATTCAACCTTCTGGAATGCTGTCGCCCTGGCTGTAAAAATTTTAACCGAATCCTTAGATTTGTATGTCTGAATAGCCTGGCCACCATAGATTGGTCTGACAAATGAATCGGGCCCATTGATACCGATAACACCTGTGATTGGTTGAACGTTCAACTTAGCCGCCACTGTGGCGAAAAGGCTGGCCCTGGAAGGCGTTGGCACCGGCCGTTATATGAGAAAAGGGTGATTTTTGTGAAGACTGACGATAACTCAGCTATCCTCTCGGCCAATACGCCAGATCGAATAACTTGTGATTGGCGACCAGTATCTTGCTAACATGTTTGGGCTCTCACTCAATCTGTGGCACCAATTTGTCCGGCTGATTTGTGATCAATAAAACTCTATCTCACCGCCAACCTTGTGGGCGGCTGCTATAGCATTAAATGCTGATCGGTGTAATTGTTTCATTGTTATGATCGGCCACCACTAGTAACCTCTGAAACCTCGCCTGAGTTGTGGATGGAGCTCGCAGCTGTTTCACTGTCACAATTCGACGGGTTGTGTTGGAATATATTGTCTGATAAACATTTTGTTTAAGTTGATCTAGTCCCGTTTCTCAATAATATTTTGATTATTTATTCTTAAAAGTATCAGATGATAATAATCGCGAATGTTTAATTTTATTGCGAAAAATGTGAATATAATAGATGTTGATAAAGGGAGGAGAGATTCGTCATTTGTTTACTTGTTTTGCTCGATCATTCGATAAAATTTACTGGAAGGCAATTTTCCGCGCCGTGGACCAGAGGATTCAACTGGACCGGCCCTGCCTCCTCGATCTGCTTTGATCCGTGCGGTTTCTGTGCCTTCAGCTTGCATTGTTCCGCTTTCTGACCTCCATATGATTCAAGTAGGCGTGTTAAGATAAGTACCGACATTGTTAAACTTGGATCAAATCAATGGGATTTTTTAATTCACATTTTAAGCGTATCGAGGGAATGTCCGAGGCGCTCACCTGGCCTCTTTGCTCATATGACAATTGGGTGATAGAATATAATCTAATCAATGAATGGGCGAGTTTGCACCCTATCTGGTGATCTTTGTTGAATTGATCCTAATCAATATGAGGGAGGGCTGAACTTTAAGTTGGTGGTTTCATTACTCTGCTGAAACTGAAAAACATCAACAACAAATAACAACCACCGTGGAATGTTCGTAATGCGTCGCTTCGACGCAGACTCAATGTCTTGCTGGCAGGTGAGTGATGGTAGTAGTAGTGGTGGAGGAGAGTCGCACCTAACATATGCGTCGATTGTGGTGTGGCTCCTCGCACAACAAAAGCCTAGCGACCAATTCATTAGCCTTGGAACACCTGGCCGCCAGACAATGTACGTGATGTCTCATGTGTAAGTGTGAGGCCACTTTTTCCAATAGCTATGGTCGCTGTAGTTCGTCTTCATCTGCTGTGCACTGTCCAATATGTTCCAATCGTTGCGCCTGGCTTCGTGGTAGATGTGGCAATAAACAAACGGACGATCGAAATGTATAATTTGTATTATTGTGACGGACAAGTCGGAAATTGCGCCGAAAATTCGCTCCATTCCGCCACCCAAATGTTGCTATCGCTCTAGTTCAGGCTACTCATTATTGTTAAACTTCATAAATGGCCCTGATCATTCCCTATTAATCATCATCATCATTTGCTTGAGAGTCTCGCAGTGAGACAATAGCGTACATCGATCAGCTATTAGATGGGAAGAGTTGGCGTTACAACAGCCACTTAGAAGTAGAAACCGCCGATTGGATGATAGTGAGACACAAGATGATGTCAAATATTAGTTGTAATAAACATCAACAACAACTAAACAAGTCGATGTTGTTCCCAAAGTCGTCTTGGTCGTCGTCATCGTCACCTTCACTGATTAAATTAAAACGTATTGGATTAGTTGTTGGCTTGATAGTATGTTTGATGACACTCGACTTTGATGTTTCCATCAATGGGCTCGGTGTCAGGTGGATTCAATGTCACCGCAGGTAAGTTACCTGACAATGATTTCCAACCACCGTTGCAAAACAACAGGGCTGGGAATGATCGTCAGCGACGATAGGGACTGAGAGATTCACCTGCTCGAGGACAAGGACTATCCGAAGTCGCTGTCTCGAGGACTACACCAAACATGTTGGCCAGGTGTCGGGCATCGCCACCTTGCCCAAAGGCGACGTAGTTATATTTCATAGGCCGAGCGCCAATGGACCGCAACGACCTTTCAACGAGACCACCTCATCGAGTCGTGGACAAGCAGGCGGCCGATAATCATCATCACAGCAATACTGATTATGATTATAGACCGAGAAAATGGCAGCTCAGGCGGCTGAAGATTTCGGCCGTAATTTATTCTATTTGCCGCATAGTATCGCGAGCGACCGCTGGGAAACCTGTGGATCAGCGATGTGGGCCGACATCAGGTGATGCGGCTGCCCTGGTCGTCGTGGCGCCCGACATCGGCCCCCGAACACCACCGTTCAGGCGTGGCCCGACATTATATTGCGAGCCGTTCGGAGCCCGGCCACGACGATGGATATTTCTGCCAGCCCAGCGAAATAGTGGCCAGCTCCGATGGCCGACTGTTGTTCGTGGCCGATGGTTATTGTAATAATCGCGTGAAGGTTTATTCGGCCACGTCGGGTGCCTACCTGAGCTCGTTTGGTCAAGAGCAAGACATGCAGGTGGTATCTGCATTCGTTGACACTGATTGAGGGGCGCAATTTTGGTTTTGTGGCTGACAGAGAGAATGGCCAAATATTGTGCTTCAAGGCTGGGCCTGGACGGCCAGCTGGAGTCCATTGGAGAGTTCGTGTTCGGATGAAGTATCCACTTGGTAAGGTGTACGCCGTGCTAAGTATCAATGACGACCATCTACTGATCAGCAGTAAACAAGTCAACTCGAATCATTATGATTTGGCGCTATTGAATCCATTCAACCAGGAGCTCAAGTTGGTCTGGACCTCGAGCGACCTATTGGAACCGCATTCGTTGGCCAAAACAAAGAAGTATAGAATCATTGGCAATAATGACCAAGATAATGATAATTATTACTATAATCTGCAGCATGCATAGCCAACGCGAGTATGTGTACGCGGCCGATTTGGCGAGAAATTCCTACAAAAAGTGTTCAAGTTCGATGTAATTCAGCGGCAAGTTTAAAATAACAATTCCTCCTCGCCGACTGATGAGATCATTCTATATAGACTAATATAATCTATTATCTAAACCAACTCGCGCTCCGATTGATGTTATTCATTCAAGAATAAGCTCTATTATATATCAGCTCGCCTCTACCTCTACCTCTGCCTCTATCTCGAACTCGCTCACCTCTGTCCCAAGGGGCCACGCATATTATAGTTGACATAATTCACGAGCAAATGACATTCAACAAGTCTTGAGGCGTTGTCATGAAGAGTAGTCCGTTAAGTCACCTAACATTACCACATCTATAAACATTCATTTTAAAACTTCTGGCAAAACACTACACAACAGACGATAAGATGAAAAGCACCATGATAATCTACTGGTAAGAACTGAAACGAATCACACCACCAATAAACAATTAAAGTAATAAGTAATTTTTCCTTCTCGTTTTGATCTTATTATTTCAATCATTAGTGAACTGTTAGTTTGACCAGAATTGTATCTCTTTATTGCCTGATATTCGAGGAGAATCAATGAATATACTTGCTCAACAAGGACACACTATCGACAGTCCAGACACCAACTCAAAAGGTAGGTCACCCAAAGATAATTAAATTACACACATCATTTGTGAGGCAAGGATTTTCCCTTAGTTTAAGATTAGGCATTGTTGTCGTTGTCGTCCTGACTTCTGCCGGTGACCAGGCGAACGAGAGCCCTCGATGTCGATGTCGCCCTGACGATCGATTTGGGCCTCGGCGAAGGCCGAATCGATCTCGCTGTCGGTCAGCTTCTGGCCCCAAGTCTTCAGGCACATCCTAAGTCGGTCCTCGTTGATTTTGCCACTGTCCTTCTTGTCCTCGAATGATCTCAGCGCACTCCTAATAACACTCTCGTCGTCGGTGCCCGCAATTCGGTCGCCAAAGATGGACAAAAACATGGTGAAATTGATGGGGCCTGGCGCCCGGATAGCATCTGCTGCTTGGAGGTCGTCGTCCTGATTAAACGTCCGAGTGCGTCCCAGGTGACGGCCAAATCGTTCTTATTGATGATGCCGTCCTTGTCGGAGTCGTCAATGAACGAGAAGGCCTCCTTGAATTCGGCAATCTGGTTCTGGGTGAACATTGCGAACACATTCGAGGTGCTCCTGACGCCCTCTTCTTCGAATCGCTTCTCACCTTGCCCTGCATGAGATTGTTCCATCAGATACCTGTTTAGTTCAATCGAATCATTACCTGTATCAGAATGTACATTGAGTTGGTATGTGTACTTACGCTCGCCATTTTATTGATTATTAATTATTTACTATTTCGAGTTTAATTGATATTAATTACCAAATGCTCATCGGTGACTGTTACCTTTGACTACTAGCTAGCTAATTGTCTCTCCCTTCCTAGCTGTAGCCTGGAACTAATGGAGCGAACTGCAGTCTCCCATCAGTAGGCCTAGAAGTATTGACGCTTCTTTGTAGTGCTTTCAAGTATCGCCAATGATGCAGACAGGGGAGCATTCAGGCGCTCACTTGGGAACGACGTCGAGGGCCTGCCTCAGATTGAAGGTTCATACTCGTGAAAATTGAAGATCTGAGTCCTGATCAGCCATGGCAGAGCTGATAAGACTGACGAGAGCTCAAGGGCAAAAGGGGGCTTGCACGAAGCCACGCCAACCAATGGTTGGTGCGATTTACCTACATCTAGGTAAAGGATGTAGTCTAATGGGTCTTCGGCAGGCGCCAATTTAGCCGCCCGAGCAGACGCCCATCAGCTTGAGAGTTGCCAAGATTATCTGAGTCCTTGTGGTAGTCCAGATGAAACAGATATCGGCCTCAAAATTTTTAGTGCTTCATCTCATGAGACATGTTGGAGTCCGGTCTAGCGTTTTTCTCAGTCACTGAAATGATGCGCCCTACAGAAAGATGAAGCGGCCCAACATGCCAGAAGGATCAAAGAGACAGGCCGCGCCTGTCTCATTGATCCGTTGCCATACCTGTAAATAAACGTTATGGCTATTCCATGGCCAAATCATCAACCTGACGGAGAAGATGATGGAGGCTTTGTGTTTGTGTCTATGTTTACGTTCGCCGCCGCCACTGTCGCCAAAGCCTCGGAACTCTTATCATCATTAGCCTCCTGGCCCTCAATCATTAAGTCAGAGAAGAAGTAAGGTTCGACGAGCTGGCGTGGGAATATCTCATGAAAGCAAATCTCACTCAGTGCCGTCTTTAGTGATAGTGTATAGAGCACTGTTGTTGTAAATCATTGTCAGGCTACTCTCATAAGACAACAAACCAGCATAAAATCAAGCCACCAATTGGTGGAATACGTACTTTATTCAATGACTACTTTAATTAACAAATCTATTGGTTAGCTTGTATGATAACAGTCCGATATTCAGTGTATATTCAAGATTGCAGACACGAAATTATCGCAATTGACAAGTATCTTATCAGTCAACCTCAGCCGAGGTCTAGCTTGTCGCTGATCTCCGTCGTGTGAGCCTTCGCAAATTGGATGGCCTGATTCTTGAGCCAGACAGCCTTGTATTGGTCGGCCAGAGACAGTGTCTCAATCACTGATTCTACACACAGCACATCATACAGGTGGTCCCTGCAGAGCACCATCGGTCCGTCGTCCCAAAGAGTTTTATTGCGAGACCAGATTTGTTTGTATTGGCCTCTTTGTCGTCGTTGTTCGCGACTGGCTCCTCGAAGGACGCCATCTGTCCAGATGTGTAGATGAAGCAGAGCACCTCTTGGAAGACCTGTGGCTCGACGTCGATCAAGCCTATTCGATTGAATTGGCTCTCCTGCATGTCTTGGCTGAGGAGGCGTGAAATACTGGCGATCGGGCCGCCACTATATTATTGTGAGCCTTGAACTCTCGGCCGTCCACCACAAAGCAAACGTCGCTGAACATCTCCTCGGGGAGATACATTTATTAATAGGGCGCTGACTCGCCTGGCCAGAGTATTGATTGGAACCGGAGAACACTTTCAGTTCACAGCAGATGGTCAGTTCGTCGTCAGTTCGTTGCAATACACTGTTACCGACCGATACCAGTTCTAGCCTGATTGATACAAAATTCTCGATGATGGTTTTCATACCTCTCGAGAAAACACGCATTTACCACTTGAAATTTGTGTCTTCGGCCCGGCGGGAAATATGGAACTATTCAAAAAGACTCACCTGTCTTCTCATCTTCAAAGCCGAAATTGCTGATTTCCCACTTGAATGAGTGCTTAAAGAGGCCCGCCTGGGTGATGCACCAATCTTCGGTGACGTCTGGCTCTTTGTCACATTTATGGAGATCTCTTGTCGATGGAGACGTGAATGCTGATGATTCAGTGGAGCTCAATGTGGTCTGCAAATAGTCCTGCAGTTAATGGGCCAAGTGGTAGAACAGTGGTCAACACTAGTTAAAACTTGACTGTACTGGTGATCATGATTAAGTCTGCTAGTTTTGGAACTCAAGAGATGTATAGTTGTACAGAAAATGAGTGAAGACTGTCTTGCAAAGATACCATTAACACATTGTAAGTTGTAACTGCAACAGTCGTATACAGAGCCTCATCATCATCATCGTCATGATCGCCCTGATGTTGCCAGTGCATTCAATGACTCCTGGTTCTACGGAACTGAATTGATGATTTCTGGGTACAGCCTACTGTAGAAAGCCCTTGGCGGTGGCGGCCACAGTCGACTCATCAACAAGTGTATTGTACTCTGACCGTATAACACCGCCAAACAACAGCGAGAGAGAAAATATTGTAAACAGGAGAAAATTAATTCACAGGGAAACCCCACTCGGGTTCCACCTGCCACTGTATGTAGGTTATACAACTGGACGCGGCTTGACGAGCTGATTTTAATGGTGTCTTGGAAAAACACAACAACTCAACCATTCTTGCGTATGAAACATTCAAAATAACACGTACACCTATGTTGGGTGCACAAATGGTTGATTTGTTGAGATGAATTTTGTAGCGTTGTAATCAACTCGTCAAGTCGCGTTCAGTGATGTATCACAGATGCTGTGGTAAAAGGAACCCGAGCGGGGTTACCTTGTCATGATATCCATGATGTTGATTAGATATTTTTTTATTGTTATTCACCGTAGAGTTACAATGACCTCACTTCCATCGTTTCATCATTCAGGAATTGTTGTTGTTGTTGTTGTTGTTGTTGTTGTTGGACTTGAACGCGATTGAAGCCAAACAGATGGTGACTGGATTCACCTTGGTCATCTGGGCACAGACCTCGGCGTTGTTCAACCAACTCATCTCGTCCATGCTCATCAAGTGTCAATGTTGTCACCATCAACGGCTTGTTCCATCTTCTTGCAATCCTCGATCAGAATGTCTTTTGTATCAGAGGAGACAGTCGCTTGGAACGAAACCAAGTGGCACTGAGGCCTCTTGGTTTCGTTCAAAAACAAGTGGACGATCGCCTGAATCAGGTTGTTTTGGGCCACATGTCTATATGAGTCGTGGTCCTGGAATAGGTTCAGGGCCCTGGCCAGCATCTGGATGTCCGCACGAACCTGGCTGTCCAGCTGCTTGCGTACCGCCTCCATCAGCTGTTTGCCGAACTCTTTCTCGCATAGGTCCACCTGTTTCTAAAAGTACTCGTTCAAGTAGGACCCCAGACTCTTGTCCAATTTCATCTAGTCCTCGAGGACGTCCTCAATCGGATGGTATTTCTCGACTACGAGTTCGCACCCACTCTACGGGCGAAGAGAGGGCATAGAGAGATGAAGGGTTCTTTCCGAGACTCTTCGCATTTGACTTTAAATCATGGATTCGCTCAAATTCCACGAAATTGGTATTGGGTTTTGCCACGCCTACTTAGATATTTTGCGGGTCAGCGTGGGCGGGACAACAGAAAGCGAATGTGCAGCAACCCGTGCGGGGCAAAGCCGATAGGAGAGGGCACGGCCCGCTCCTGTCATTCCTCTTCTTTTGCGCGGGCAAGTTCGCTCTCCACAAATTCCATTTAATGATGGACCAAAACATGTAAACAAATGGAAACCCCCATCCAGTCATTCATTATATCCAATTTTGTCATATCAATTAAACATTGGTAACAATCATTATTCAATTAATGACTCTATATTGATAACCAGTTAAAAGAAACTGAATACGCCCCAAGAAAAATGTTTATAAACAATATATTCAAGACAACTCGTCAAATAATAGTGGTGAAACAGGCACCGGCTCTGTCTACAAGTCAGGCGAAGCATCTGAGACTAATGGCGGTGGCCGACCATAATATAGAAACAACCACGCCGATCAAATCCATGCCACGGGATGACAAATCATCAAAGAACTCCAGAGTAACCTACGATCGATCAAAGGTCCCGACTCTGGACGAGGCCCAGCTCGAGGAGGTCTTCATATCTGGCTGGGGCCCTGGTGGCCAGAAAGTAAACAAAGCGGTTAATTGTTGTCAGTTGGAGGCACAAACCTACTGGCTTGGTGGTCAAGGTTCATCAAACGAGGAACTTGGAACAGAACACAGGAAAAATAGCCAGAGAATTAATGATCCAGAGGTTAGACAATCTGTACAACGGTGAGGATAGTATCGAGAGCCAAAAAGACGTGTGGCCTTGCGAAAGATATCTGTTAGAAATAGTCAAGCGGAAAAGAGACGAGTCATGAAGGAGGAATTCAAGAGAACATTGACGAATCCAGAAGACGAGCCGCCTGCTACGTAATAGTCTCTTATTGATCATCACCATTGTCAGGTAAATGTTATCTCAATCTATTTCGCTCATCACACCAAACAGACATCATCATCAGGCCTCCACACCACCTGACGTCTGTTTCGTGTTTAATCAATATATTGTGCAGTGATCTATTTTTAGCAACAAACTAGATGCCTATTGATATTGCGCCATAGTTATTCATGAATCTCGTGTGACTTCGGCATAGACAGACGAAACAACAACAACAACCACTGCAATAACCCATAACTATAACATCCTAGTGAGATAAAGTATTCAGGAAATAGTGTTTGAGCCAACGTAGATTAGCTATCTAACTACTTTGAGTGACATAATACAAGGCTGTTTTTGTGATAGTTCGCCTGCACGAGCAGAGTATCCAAGTGATCCTCTCCATTAGTGCTTATTAGTCGTCTTCTATAACTAAATCAGAACACAAGTTTCAGACTTGAGAGTAGAAGAAAAAGGAATTACTACACATCTTGGAACTGAAAGTTGTCTCAAGATGGTTAGATTCGACATAGCCGTTGGCCTATTGTTGGCTGGCGCAACTTGTTGCCTGCAGCAGTGACCAGCAACAAAATGATGGTCAATCATTACAACAAAGTGCGGACTTTGACATATCTAAAGGTGAGTTGTTTGTATTAATCGACGCCAATAAGTTGACATAACGATTGTTTGAGGTATATTAACTGAACAACTTGTTCTTTCAGCCCCGCAAATGAACACCAACATTGCCGTGTTAACGTCCGATAGCGATCTGTTGAACAAGCTAAACGGAGGTAAACATTTGATTGTAGATCCATCGAAGTTCTACGCCGATGGCAGTGGCAGTTCGGCACCCGGCGAGACATTGGACGACATCGAGGAAGATCCAAAGGATCGGTTCATCACTACGACATCGGGCAAGATACGGCCCATCCTTATGGCAAGCGCTGAGGCTGGCGAGTGGGCCTACGAACGGCCCAGCTCCGAAGGTGCCGCGAGTTTTGTCGCGAATTAAGAGGTGTGGAGGCGGCGACGACGACGGGGACGCCAATCGATCCCGTCGGGCGCGCCGGACCCGTCGGACACGCCGCCGTCGGGCCCAGAGAGCCCGTCGCGCCCAGACCAAGGCCGCCAAGAGGTCGTCGACCACCACCGTCACCCGAAAGGTGATCCAGAACGGCCAGGTGGTCTCGCAGACCACCCAGACGGCCGGCCAACAGCCGGCGGTGGCCGCCTCGGGCCAACAGGTAGTCCATACTGTAGCGCAACCAGCAGCAGTAGCGACGGCGCCCCGCCGTAACCCAACATGTAGTCCAGCAGCCAGCTGCTGTTAGTGTGGTGGCGCGGCCGCCCCAGCTCCACTGGCCGGCAATCCGTCGGTGTCTGTCAAGGATCGGTCAAGATCAACTGAATAGAGAGACAGAGAGGGAGAGAGAGAGAATTCTAGAACGTCCCATGAATGAGTCATTGTTGTACTGGTGCTGATAATTTCAGCTCATTTATTATTGTTGTATATTCTAATAATAATATCTAATTATGATTTTGATGATGTTTGCCTTAGATGCCATTCAAGTGGAATAATCTCTCGTTTATAATGAATATATTTAATCATTTAACCATGAACATACACACACACACTTTTATATGATTGTTCTGTTACACACATAATATAATGTCTATTTATGAAATAAGTTTTGTTATGTATAGGCGTTTGGAGGGTTCTAGGGACGAGGCGAAGAGGAGATGAAGTAGGATGAGAACGAGGAGGAGGAGGAGTAGGCTATCTGTGGAGGTGATTGATTAACTACTTGTTGGTTGGCCTAAAACAAAACAACATGACGATTTGGCCATTTTCTTGTACACTATATCTCAAAAATAACCAGTGACATTAATTTTGAGACATGTATTGTATATTCAACCACCACAATACTAACATGGGCCGCAGCCGCTCACTGAAGTTGTTGACTGTAGTTGAATTAAATGAGTTTGTGTTGGTATCAGTTGGTATGTATTTGCTTGTTTCCTCTTGGAAAGGACAATGAGAGTCGTCGACAAAGTGGCAGCCAGCAAATAATAAAGGATGATTTAGTTGCCATTCATCAGGTGCTAGTCTGTGGTCTCATTATTCAGTCACGAGCAATGTCGCTCGTCGTGGCTCCATTATTCATCTCCTTCGGCGGCGCCAGTACGACTTGCCTCCGTCGCAATGGATGGGAATAGGAATGGGGATGGGGTAGCTATAGCCGCCACCGCCGCCGCCGCTGGTGCTGATGATGATGTTCCACCTTTTCCCTTGCCCTTGCCTTTGCCGCCGGCCTCCACCTGGCCGAATGGGCTGTTTGGAAGGCTCTGCGAGACGATCAACACGATGGCCAGGCTCATGGCCACCAGTCTTGCCAACGAGATTAGATTGAGATTCTTCATCTTATTGGATATGTTTGTCTGTTTAATTGTGGATTGATTTAGTTTGCTGTTGTTTGAGATTAGTTTATTGTTGTCTACAAGAACGTAGTAATTAATTCACAGTTCGACTGTGTTTGTTTGTAACTTAATTTGTTTTTTGCTTGTTTTGCTTACATAAAACCCACACAAGACTATCAACAAGTTCCTTTGACTTCTGACTGGAAAGTGAAGTTGGCTAAATGACTTGGCGCGCCTTTTATACGACAACAAAAATAGTCGCCTCCTCTGTCTTCTCGACTCTAGAGCTTACTACATCATCCTGTCTCACACACACACACACTCACTAATTGATTGGTTACTTACTTTGTTCAGTTTTGTAATCCAAAGTTAATTTGTTATCTCAACAAGTATTTGTAGTGTCTCGAGGGCTGTGTGACACTTCTATTGAGTTCTATTTTGTGCTCTATTGAGTGCAACAGGTAGCCAGTCTCCTCTTCAGAGCCACTTGTTTTGTCACCTTGCACACAAACAATACAGCAATTTCAAAGACTATATTGACTATATTCTCAGCTAATTGGCACCACTTTCGTGAATTTTAAAAATGCTTCTTGTCGTGTGTTGCAACTTGCAACCAACTATCAGCTATGGATGTATGTTTCACAACTCCGAGAAACTGTCAACTTGTTCTTCTTAGTTCACTCATCTCTACTGTTGAATCCCAATGCTAATCCTGATAATTTGACTAAACTTAGCCACCTGTTTGTATGCAGTCTGTTCTGCTAGCCCCAATGTAGAAGCCCTCCCTCGAGATTGTTGCCTCAGAGTTGCCTCATATTCTGCGCCGACGAAGATCGGCCCTCCCCAGTGCCGTCTCAACACCTTTCTCTTCAATGTGTTCGATGAACTCTCATCGTCGTCGTAGTTGTTCTTGTGCAAATTCAGTCCAATTTGTTTGTTTTTCTCGATTCAGACAGACAGAGTATCTCCTAGTCTTATCTAACCTGAAAATTGATTCAAATTCCTTTCGACAGGAACGCCAATGGAGCGTAATGGAGCCTACAGTAGCAGCACTAAAACTAGCCCAGCCTTTCTGACTGTCCGTCAGTCTGTCTGTGTTGTAATCGATGACTCTAAATTGGATTTGTCTCAAGCCGCTCGACCAACAACCATTGCTGTAAAACTTTTACTTGCCTCTGACACATACACTCCATACAACTCACCTGGCCAGCCAACTTTCTGCTCAGCCACTCACAACAGAAATGCGGAAGTCTTGGCCGCCAGCCTGGCGTCGATTAGCCAACTCTTAGAGGTACATTCATGCCGATGATTATGATTATAACCATCGTCGACTCTCATAATGAACCCAGTCCAGATGGACACAAGTGAGAGTGACGGAGAGACGAGAGAAACTTTGGACACGAACGGAGAACCAAACTTCTAGAGTATAAAGACAAAAAGACGCTTGATTTTGTCAAACAAATCTAGTTCTTCAACCAACCCGACAGGTTCAAACATCACAACACATATTACTGATCCTCTGTCACACTTAGATTGATAAGTTTTAATTTAATAAAAGCCTCAAGTCAACTTTCAAAGTAAATTCCCACGACAAATCAAATCAAATCAAAATGAACTTCTTCAGAGCACTCACAACCATTGGCCTGACTCTAGTTGTTTGTCTTGTGGCCCCTAACTGAGGCGGGCGGCGACAAATCGGCAAAAACAACTGTTCGTATCTCAGCCTAATGATTCCAACAAAAACACATGATCAAACACTGCATCGAATTACTTAGTCACTAACACAACACAACACATTCTTGCCTGACTTGACACCATCCATGACTCTACAGGTCATCACATTGGCCGGAGGTGGAGACAAACCATCAGGAGGAAACTACGTAAGTTTCATATAGACTATATTGGACATGTGCACATAGTTTTGTTTTTCTATATCTAACGACCATCGATCGCCTCAACTCAATGCAGATCCCAGTTCCAGTTTGCATCGGCAAAATGGGATACGGACATGAGGGCGGACATGGCGGACATGGCGGATACTCGCACCACTACGGAGCGCGAAGCCAGAATGGGCTGGAGACGTTGAACATGGACACCAGGATTGACAGGTCGGAGAAGGATTCAGTTGGATAAACACTAGGACAGCAACATTGATCCGACTAAAGTTTACGGCAAATTTTGTGAGAGTTCAGGTAGACCAAGCCACCACTGGCAACAACTAAGTAGTTTTATCAAACAACTTCGTCAAGACTGTCGTGTTAATTCATGAAATCTCTCGTTGCAGAGTCACATTCAACATGAACATATCGACATACCAATAAACATCGAGTAGATGACCGAACAAACAAACAAAAGAACAAATAAATCTCACATTTAAGTCCTCAAGTTAGTTGTCAATTGATAATCTCGAACTATTTCGTAATAGCCGATCGGGCGGTAAGTAGCCAGAAAAATGGGTTCTTCTAAGACGGGGCCTGTCGCCCTCGCTCAAATCCATAATTATCCTCATTTGGTTCACAATAATATTCCAAATTATCGATTCAAATATCAAGAATACGTACAATAATTATAATGACAAACATCACAAGTCTCCCTGCTCTTTCCAATTTCCCATCAACAAGAGACCAAACAAGCACCACCATCCCAAACCAGCAAGTCCATTGAATTAGTCTCATCTCAATCGTCGTCGTCGTCCCTAACTACAGCAATCAAATCAATAGCAAATAGATGGCTATCTACTATTGAAGGCAATAGCGGGACCATCACGCATGGTCACCATCCTCATCAACGTCGTCGGGCGGATTATTTAATAATTTGATTATGTTCGCTGAGGCCTGGCAAGAAGAAGAAGAAGGAAAAAGAGTGAGGTGGTGGTGATATCCGTGCAAAATCCGCCGGCGAAAGGTGGCGGAATGTATCCGATCTTTGTTCCATCTTGTGGTGGAAGGCCATGGCATGGTTATGGGCGCCGTCGTAAACGATCTCTGGCCTACATTTGAACAGCTCCATCTCCCTGGTATCAACAACCATTGTTCACATCAGATAACAACAATATCTGAGTTGAAAAACAATGATATATCCAAGGCTGACATATATTCATGACTACAATGATATCATTACGATGATGAATATAATAACAACAAACAATTAGTATATGAATATGATGATGATGAATAATAAAGTTACATAGTCTAATCATCGAATAAAGGACAACTTTCTCTTAATTATTATCTTCGTGTGGTCCCGTCCTGTCGGCTCTTTTTGGCGGTGAGATCATCTCAACGTGTTGTTTACATGTTAATTTGGTTCGGGGCAGGCGAGGAATACTCTGTGCGGCCCCCACATTGGCTGCTGCACTGATGCTTTTCGTCTTGCTGGTCGTAGTGGTTGCTGCTGCTGTTGCTGCTGTAGTTGTAGTTGTAGTTGTAGTTGTAGTTGTTGTTGTCGTCGTCGTCGTCGCCGCCGCCGCCGAAACTCCTCCCATTGGGCGCAACGCTGCCAGTAGTAGTGTTGTTGTTGTAGTCGATGTCGTTGCTGTTGCTGTTGTTGTCGCGCCGCCATCTCGCCAGGCATTGGCTGTGCTTTTGCTTTTGTGTTCAAGCAACGCGACGGCAACAACAACATCAACAAACAACAGCCAGCGAACCAGCGAGTTGTGTAAGTGTGTCTTTCTGTGCGGTTTGATGTGTGCTCGCTTTGGTTGGGTTCGGTCTCGCTTGCGTGGGAAAGTAAATAGTGCATTCTGGGGCACTGAATTAGCCCACAAAAAGCGCGATAATGCAACAACAACAACAACAACAGCCACTACACACACACTACTACTACCACCACCAGCACCACTACCGCTACTACTACTGCAACAACTGCAGCAAAACCACAATACCCAATTTCAACTACACATCTTTTGCAACTATATAATTGATATATATTATTATTATTATTATCATAGATCATAGATATATATGTATTATCTAGCCTCAACCGACTGATTTATTAATTATTATAACAACAATTATTTCTGTAGGTTGTTGAGTTGTATCTGATGTGAATGTCGTCAACGATCACCATCACCACCACAACTACCACTCACTACTACCACCACCACCAAATAACATAGTTAACGCCATCACAATTTATGATCCTAATTGACATATTAATCCCAACTCTGAATAGCTCCCAATGGTGGAGTGTCCATGGAGAAAGGAAGTTAGAACCACAACAACAACCACATTGTTAATATTATACAATTGCTATTAATACATATCAGTTCAACTTGTTTCAGAGATCATCAGATGAACAAAAACTTTTTTCGAGATTGTTGACAAAGTTGCATAGGAAAGTATATAATCCTTAAACTATATTGTATGTCAAAAAATAACAATATTTTATGCACAACTACGGTTGGAGAACTTTTGATTGATATATTGTTATATTATAGAACAATAAATCACATTATATCGGATAAATATATATTCACCCAAAGGAAAACATCAGTCCAAGACTCACAACGCAAACAGCGAAAAAGACCCAACCCAACTCTAACCCCGCCCCCAACTCAGCGATTTTTTTCTATTGTTATAATTATATACTAAAGATAATAGCAGCAACAACAACAATTTCAAATGGCCATCATTAAACGACCCCAGCATAATATAGAAATTAGCAAATGTGCTAAATAATATGCTACAATGTGGTAGTTTAGTGGATGTCACAATCTACTGCGATGATGGTCAAGTAAATGCACATAAATTGGTTCTAGCGGCTTCGTCAACTTATTTTCGAAACTTATTTAGCCGCATGACAAATGCATTCCACTACCCAATTATTGTACTCAGAGAGATGCAGTTATTGATCTCAAGACCATAATTCAATTTATATATCATGGCGAGGTTAATGTGCCCTCAGAATCGTGTTGATTCATTAATGAGATGTGCCAATTATTTTACAAATCGATGGTATGGCAAGTTCAGCAAATTCATTGAACGCCATATTAAGCTTCATCGTCAGTTACAACGGCAACAATGACACATCAGGCGGCTATATTGACATCAGCGTCAGCTCACCCGGGTTCATCTGCCACAAATAATAATGCAACCCTAAATAATAATCAATCAATTATCAACATTAAATAACAATACTACAAACAAACTTCATCCTAATACCACCGATGGTAGTACCAACAGGAGCGGCAACAACAACAAATTATAAGCCAAGAGGTGGACATGGTAGTAGAAGTCAACAACATAATTCAAATGGTAATAATAACAATAATCATAATCATCATTCAACAACAAGTAGCGGAACATCAGATCATTCAAATAGCAATATAGGAAAAACCTAAACATCCCTGCCCAGTTTGTTTGAAGACATTTACTCATGGTTTTTACACTCAAGAGGCATATGAAATTGCACTCTCAAGCCCGAATGACAATCTATTGTGACGTTTGCTCCAAGAGCTACTCATGTAAAGATAGTTTTATGCGCCTACAAAAAAATCCTCAGGCCATCTGCAACATGCCGAATTCCATCATCGTTCAATAGATTTAGAATTGAACCTATGGATAGAGAACTCATATTCATTATTACTTATGTTATCATCATCAGAGTCACCTCCTTATCTCCCTCCTCCTCCTCAATATCATAATCATCACCATCATTGTCGTTGTTATGGTTTGCCGTCGCTATTATGAGCATCTAATAATAATAATAATAATAATAACAACAACAACAATAATGAGACCTCCGAAAACCGCCGAGATATTAGGGATTTAAAATAATTATTACTATTACTGATAGTATTTATCAAGATGATTTAATGTTGTGAGTTTGATGATTTAATTAAAAAAAGACTGAAGGCAACACCCACACCCACACGGAGACGGATGATGATGATGTGATGGTGGTGGTGGAGAGATAGTAATGATGATCAAAAACGATATTTACAATATTATCAACGTTTTTCAGCCGTTCAAACGCCTACAGCAACCAATTGAACACGTAAATAACATGCAGACAAAAGAAATGTTTGAGATTATACCAGCATCAGACCTTCATCACTATCAGCAACCATCGACGTGTCAGACCCAACTTTTTTTCAGAGATATAAGCCACACAATGCATCATAAACATAATGAGAAACCATTCGATTGAATCTAAAGAGAGAAAGAGGAAAATGTCCCACACACAAACGCATACACGTACACACATACAATCCACAATCCCAAAAGAAAAACAATTTACACATACCAATTAATGTATCCAATCCAAGTGGGCGAGCTAATATTTGTCATTCATTGCAAATTCATTAACTTTGGTAGACATGGAAACAGAAGTTGTGGTTGTCTGAGGCCAATTTCACTTTATAAGTCGTCATGGTTGTTGTTGTTGTTGTCACCTGATGATGTTGATGAACTTTACTCGTCCAGTCTGGTTTCAAGGCAAAGTGCAAGATGACAACAGACAGACGGATGGACGGACAGGCCTACTCTTGAGCTGGTGTGAGTGAGAGATGCTACAGTCGTCTTGCGAACTCGGCTTGGAGCCACGCCAGAGTCCATTAGGAGTCGTTTCTTCTCGATATGAAATCAAGTCGACTTGTGTGGAATATCGACGTGTATCCATCTGTCCGTTGCTTTATCACTCTAGCAAGTGTTTGCGAGCCAATGTTTGTGTCCGCCCTGCGAGCAACAGCAGCTGCTAAGGCCATCGTCATTGTGCTAATGTCAATGTGTTCGGGGCCACGGCCAGGATCGCCGCATTTTGCTCACGGTGGCCATTTAGTTTTGGTGCTGAACTGCGACGGCGGCTGAATATGGTTTTTTAGCCCGTCCGAGTGGCCACCTCTTTGAGTGGCGACTCATCGGAGATAAGATGATGAGAAGGACGACGGACCAGATGGCCATCCGGTTTTGGTTGCGCGCCAATATACGTCAGGTAGGACACAACAGGTAGAGTTGCGGCCGGACAGACGCACGGCGAAAGGCCACACAGGCACTTTGTTGTCGGCAAAGAGCTCGCTCGCTCGCCCAATCACCTGTATAGTGGACAGTAAGAGGGAGAGTATTGCCTGGAAAGACAAAAAGATTTCAATCAATGAGAGGAATATTTCCATTTGCTAGCCTTTTTCTGCCTACTTCGCCTTGTCGTCTGTCCATTTTCATTTACTTTCATTTACGGCCACCAAAGCATTCAGGCAAAGCTAGACGCCGAGTTCATCTCATCTTGGCCGCCGCCGTCAGCTCAACCAATCAGTGACAACAACAACAACTAAAACATCCGCAAGTGTCTCCTGTGTCTGTCCCGTTGAGCCTCATTTCTCATTGCCATTCCAAGTCGGACATATCTCGCATTGGAGCGTGAAATGCAACTCGACCAAGAGGATTGATTTTCTGTTGTCCGTCTTTGTTTTGTCTCTCGGCCAAAGTGGCTTCGTCTCTTTCTCCTCTCCTTCTCGTGAGTTGGCATGAACATTAACGAACACAAAATGGCCTCTGTTGTTGTTGTTGTTGTTGTTGTTGTGCAATGCACGACGACCACCAGCTGGAATCTGCCGATGTTGTCTGGTGTCTGCTGTGTATGTCTGTGTGTCTGTATGTGGAGGAGGGCGCCAAGCAAAGTTGCCGCCTTTAATGAGAGAAGATGATTTCTTGCTTTGGAAGCCTAAGCGCGTTTTGCTCGCAAATGTGATAATTTCCTCTGTCTCGTCGATGGATTGGACGCGCATTTTCTGTCCGTCTATCCGTCCGTCCGTCCGTCCCGTCCGTCCATCGTTATAATTAACTCTGGCCAATTCAGCCACCCCGCAAACAACAATTGCATTTTGGTGGTGGTGGCGGCGGCAGCGGCGATGGCGGCAACGCTAATTCTGTCTCATTGCCACGCGCTTGAATGTAATTAAAATTGTTTAAAATAGCCATTCAACTTGAACTCCTTCCCCTCAATCTCTGAGATTCAAAACAAATATATTTGGTTTTAAATAACGGCAGCAGATGAGCAAGCAAACAAACAAATCTACTCTACTCTACTCTAGTTTAGGAGGAGATAATTATCAGGCTGGCGATAATACCAACTACTGTCGAGTGTGTGGTTCAGGTGAAAAGTAGCCAAAAGAAATTCTCTCGTCTTTCTGCTGCTAATCAAATCGAAGCAAATTTGTAGTTGAGCAAAGGTAACAAATGGCCGAATGTCAAGCGACGACGACGACGACGACGACGATACAAATAATAAGCAATATTTTAATTGATCTTAGAGGCAGATGAACGAGGCCTGAGAACGAGAATGGAGAGTTTTGGTTTGGATTGTCTGGTGCATAACAGCAACAACAATAAGACAGCGCAAAGTCTTGTGCAGTTGACAACAACAGAACAGTGACATTCAAAGTGGACGCAAAGTGTCTACCTGTCTGGCTGTCTGGCTGGCCGCCTGGAAGGCATTGTTAAGCGACAACAACACCTGAAATTGATCTTTAACTGGTCGCCCGCCGCCGTCGCCAGCTGACTTTGTCCACTTGCACGACTTGGGATGAGCAGCTGCTGCGCGTGCAAATGCAACGCTCGAGCTGCCATTCCTTTCTCATCAATTATGTCTGCCTGTGTGGGTCGACGAGACGCAACAAGTGGTGGTTGTTGTTGTTGCAGATTGACTTTCCGTCCCTTCGCGTAAGCGGCCAAGAGATGGGCTTGTTGTTTGTATACAAGTCGCCGGACGACAACTTCATCGTGTCAATGTCGATGCGTCCAAAGTCATCTTTCTCGCTCTCGAGTCTCATGCCTATTGCGGCCGTCCAGCGCCGCCGTCCATTCGTCAGGCCGTAATTGGCCGGCCCAGATGGAGTGAGCAGCGAGTCTTTTCTAGTTCAATGGCAACACGTTGGGCTTGGCGTCATCATCAACGTCATTATCATGATCCTCGAGCTGGCCCATTCAGGTGCACATAAACTGGCCAATCAATTGGCCGGTTAAGAGTCCACACACTCGAACAGAGCCATTTTCTGCCCGTTTTGTAGCCGAACCGACGGACGTCGTCGTCGTCGTTGACGTTGACGTCCTCTTCTTCGTCAGACCTAAATCGATTGAGTTCGCTTGAAGAGAAGCCTACCGACTGGCCGGCTAGCAAGTCGCACGGATGAGCTCTCGTCAATTAGGCCTACCTGAAATGCGGCTGGCCACTGTCTGTTGTCGTTGAACTTGTGCATTGTGTCTTTGGCCGCCTCTCTTCAGAAGCCAATGTCCGTCGTCGTGGTCGCAGTCGACAACAACAACATTATTTAAACTAGTTAGCGCTTGTCCCGTCAATGATACTTCTACGTCCATCCAAGTTCGTGTAGAAAACAGGTAGGCGCGTTTGAAACTTGTTGCACAATCTCAAGAACTACGAACAAGATGACGACGACGACGACGACGAGAGGAAGAAGCCTCCTTTGTGCCCTTTAAACGGGCGCCAAATCATTCTCGGCCAAACGGGCGAAAGTTGAAAATTTTAAAACAAAACTGAACTCGTAACTCTTTCGGCTGACCCGAATTAGCAGGTTAACGACGGCGGCGGTTAAAATTAAAACCAACCTAAAAGTTAGTAAATAATGATAATAATAACAATACATGCGGCCAATACAATTGAAATTGGAATTTCGGCCCGCAAGTCTTTCTGAGTGGCAGTCGGACGAGATAAAGAGACGGTTAGAAAAACAGACAGACACACAGACACCAAGAGTTCCCTGAAACAAGTTGATTAAATTGATTAAATTAGAAGCACGCACTCGATAGGCCAGGTGTTTGAAGCGTCGCCTCATCATCTCGCCCGCAGAAGATCCTATTCGTTGGCGTTCACTTCAATCCAATGGAATCCAATGGAATCCAATCAAGACGAAGGTGAGGGGCTCATTGTTGTTGTCCTCTCTGGCAGGTAGACGAAAGTGACAGGACGAGAAGAGACGAGCTTGTGAGACGTCGGCCGGGCGCAACATTAATCAGCTCTTGTTGTTGTTGTTGTTTGTTGGCCAACTATTTTCAAAAGAGTAGACCAAACAAACCAGGTTCGCCCGCCTTTACTTGTCCCTCGTCCATTAATCGATTGATTTCCACTTAATCAATATAACCAACAACAGCAACAACAGCTCGACCTACTGTGTAAGCACCATTGAATTGCAAACAAAGGCCGAGGCCGCGTGGCGCCACTCGCCAAGTTCCGCCAGTTGGCGGGCGCTGTGGTGCTGTCACTTGAGCCGCCACTTGTTGCGATCTGTTCATCAGCGACAATTTGCCAATAGACAAGTGTTGTTTGAATAAGGTTGGCGTGTAGGCTGTGCATCATCGCCGACAAGAATACGGCCACTCTCTGATCAGGTTTCAGGTTACTGCGCTTGATGGATCAATCTAATCAATTGATTCTCATGGTGGCCGTTCAGCAGCCATACGGACGGACGGACCGACGGACGGACGGACGGACGGACAAACGCACAGTTTACGTGGCCAACTCCTTCTTGGCCAGCAATTGCACTTAATGTTTGCGGTCAGTTTGGGCTGTCGTCAGAGCGCGGGCGCGAGCCAAATTCATTCATTCATTCAAATTCGTGGCCGATCAATGGAAGGCAAACTCGTTTTCGGTTACTGCTCGTTGAGACTTTACAAGTCGCCAAACTTCAATTAGAATAATAAAAGGCAGCAGTAGATAGACGCAAAGAGAAAGTGAAACCGAATTGAATTGATTGAATAGATTAGATTTTGTGTGTGTTTGTTTGCCAGCGCGTTTGGCTGAAATTCAGATTGGAACAAGTGAATTGGATGGCCATTGAGAGGGAGGTGAAATTTTGTTTAAAACAAACAAACAGACCGACGAGCGAGCAGACGGACGGACAGATAGGCAGACAAAACTCGCTGGTAAGCTAATTCGATGCCTCTTGTTTAGTTTAGCATTTAAATGAAACTCGCGCGACACACGACCCAACAACAACAACAACAACATGAAGATGATAACAGCCATCTTCATGTGTTTCTTTGTTTTAAGCCGCCTTTGCGTTCGAATGCCGTTGGACGCTCGGCGTTGTTGTTGTTGTTGTCAGGTGAAGTCGCGGCGAGACTTGAAAGCTGATTTGGCGTCTGATTTGCGCTCGGCTTCGGCGCCGGCCGATCAATTTGAAGTTTCCGCAAACCAAACTGACGACGACGACGACATTTCAGATTAGTGGCTCCAACTAAAACAAACAACTTGTTGCTGTTTAACTATGCAAATAATAATAAAAATAATAAAATTGATCGGACACACGAGAGGCGACGACTGGCAGGACGACGACGACGAGAGAGAGAGAGACGGCACAGACGACGGGTAAGTAATTTGCGGTCGGATTTGAGGTGACGCTCGAGTTGCCAGCCTCTACTGAAAGAGTCGCCGCCGCCATTGCCGCCACTCGACTTCCTCCCACGACGTCCACAGTTCGCTCAGGTGAGTTAGCTGGCCGGCTGGACGGCTGAGATGATCAATCTGGCGGTCAATTTGTCATATCTGCCGCTCTTCTTCTCTTCTGCTGCGCCGTTCGACCAGTTTTCACCTGTCCCGAGCCGGCAGCCAAAACATGTTACTCGCCTTGTTAGCCAGCCACTTGTTGGACTCCGCGCCAATCGGGCGGATTGTAGAGCGGCTGCATGAAGCAACAGCAACAAGTGCGACCAGTCATTTACATAAATAAACGACTCGCTGCAAGTCCTGCGCGTCGTCCTGCGCGCGAAAAATATGCCTGTGATCTATTGGCGACTCTCGGTGTATATAATTAATGATTGACCGCCAATCGAGCGCACGAAGCGACTGAACTTTGCGCAGCTTCTCCAACAAACTGTATGATTAATTGATCGCCAAGACTGGCCGCACTAAGAATCTGCAGGGTCTCTATCGGCTAATTGATGATATAAGTCGGCGACAACCACGACAATTAGCGGACCTGTGCCGATTCAATTCAGGTATTAAGTAAACATTCAACTGGCCAGACTTTCGCCCGAATTGCGCGCTTCATTTGAATTAACCTTTTCAGGCGCCGCTCGCAGCCGCCAACGACGACAGCGCCGATGACGAGAATTACCAATTTTGACGAGTGTGGCCCATTAAAGTGGGGGCGAGACAGCAACAACCACCACAACGGCGGCCAACATCATCGTCTTGCGGTGGTGGCTGTAAGGAGAGGAGGAGGAGAAAATGGAGTCCAGTCCCAAAGCGATAAAGACGATGATGAGTTTAAGTCAATCAAAGGCCTTTGTGTTGTAGTTGTAGTTGTAGTTGTTGTGTGGTGGTGGCGGTGGTTACTGTGGCTTTGGCCGTTGCGTGCAAATCCGCAAGATGACCACTTTGCTGGTGGACTGTAAATAAGCCACAGACGCCTGTTGATCATCGGCCTCGTCCATCCCCCTCAAGCCAGCGACAGTCAACAGCTTTCCATCAGATCGCCTGCCTTGGCCCGGCGAGCTCTTCAATTTTCAATTGGCCATACTCTCTGGCTGGCTGGCTGGCCAGTGCAAACTTGAAGTTTAATCATCGTCTTAGAGGGGGCAGCGCGGCAACAAGTGGAAACGAAGATGAGGTTGAAGACGAAGAAGAAGACGAGGATGGAGACCAATATGAACTCGTTCGTGTCTTGTTAGTTTTGTGTGCTTTATTAACAATTCAAAAGAGCTCCTTGGCGGGCCGACTCGCCACACAACAGCCGAGGAGCTCTTAGTTCCTCAGTTCGTTCAATCATTGCCGCCGCCACCGACTGACCACACACAAAATTCATCCTCTCGCTTTTTGCTGAGCTCGCACAAGACACTTGTTGGCCAGAGCTGCCTCCGCCGCCGCCAGCAGCTGATGCGCCTATCCGATCCAACTTATTCGTGTCCCTTCTCTCTTATGTAGTATTTACCGCAAGCTAAACTTCAAACTTTGCTTTCTCTGTCTCTTTCTCTCTCCAGTCGCGAGGACTTGAAATCAAAGTGGACGAGCAGAGAAGATGGCCGCGATGGTGGAAGACCAAACCTTATTAGATATGGAAATTTCCACTCTCACCCCCAACGAGGGGCTGCTGCACTCTCTCAGACGTACCTCCATAGTTCGCCTGAATACTTGATATTTTCTGCCTTGCCTTCCGTCATTTCATAACGTCCGCAAGTTGCAGTTTTAATCAAAGGCACAGAAAAAGTGCCTGTAAACTGGCAACAAGTGCTCTTGGACATCGTCGTCGTCGTCGTCGTGACATACGACGGGCCGCCGACTCGCTGCAAGTGCATGCGCCGCGCCAAAGTGATCGCCAATGGATTGAGAGCCGTACAGAGGAAGAGTCTCGCCGAGCGGAGGCCTAAGTGATGTTCATTAGAGCGGAAGAGTCATCCGCCTGTTCATCTAAATGTTTCAGGTGAATTTGTAATTATCATTACTATCCGTCGTGTAAGTGGCCGCCGCCGCCAGCTGGCCCGGCGCTCGCGTCCACTGGTGGCCGCCATGGCCGCTGTTGTTTTAGGCTCGACGGCGCCTGTCTCATGCCGTTGCGCTTGATGTGATATGAGTCTCATGTGCAAGTGACGGAACTTTGTAGTAGTAGTTGTTGTTGTTGTTCTCGCTGGCCACTTGATTGGCAGCCATCATTGTTTAGCCTCATCATTCGGCTGATTAGAGGCTGCACCGGCCGCCGCCGCCGCTGCCAAGATGATTATTTAAGTCAATGAGATGCTCGGCAGACGAACCAAGCCATCTTTGCCCATCTCAGGTAAGAGTTGCAGCTGCCTCCAATGAAACTGGTGGCCGCATGAATTGAAAGACATAACTCATTCGGTGGGTCGGCCCGATGGCTCAAAACATTGAACATTATTATCATTAATACTAATATTTTGCCTCATTAAACGGCCTGTTGCTCGTCATCTTTGGCCTCGACTTGCGGTTCTTCTCCGCTGCTTTGCTCTCTCATTGTGCTCGGCTTGGAAATGATGTTGCCGCTCGTTAATTCGTTTGATCTGTCAGGTGTCTTTCCAGAGGCGGCCGGCGACCGATGGGAGTCTCGCCAATTCACTGCGAACGAGAATGGCCAACGATGACGACGCCACCGCCGCCAATAATAACAACAACAACAACTCAGCCAACTCGAGTCCACTCGATGAAGGCAAATGATCATAATGTTCGAGTGGCCATTCCAGGCGAGACTGCAATCGAAGTAATGGACGAGAGGGAGGGGAGACGCAAAGGAGATGATTAAGTTCGAGGTGCCAGAAGAGGAGGACCACGAAGAGGTTGGCTGCAGCGGCCTGGGCGACGGCGACCAGAACAGTTAGCTTTAAAATCGTGACTTTGCCGCTTTAATGAGAAACCACCAAGCCGAACCAGGCAGAGCCACCATTCAGACAGATTTTACATTTCCTGTCTCGTTGTCGTTGCTGTTGTTGTTGTTGTTGCATTTAATGGAACAACATGAACGTTGTCGGGTAACTTACGTAATGGGCGCTCTATCAGCGAAACACTTTCGCGCTCTTTGGCGCCGAGAACGATTCGTACGATATCCCCAGCCATTCAGCCAGCTACAACCAACGTCTCTTCCCTTCCATCGCCGCCGTTAAGAAGTTCCGTTGTCGTCTTGTTAGCGAGTTTGCGCCAGCCCGACGGCGACAGGTAAGTTCCGCACTGTCCATCGACGTCGCCTTGTGCAGTTTGTTGTATTGGTCGGGCACGATTTGATTAGTCCAGTCGGCGATACAATAAGACGACGATCTGGCCTGCCGAGCAAAGAGAATATCACACGGACGTTCATTAGGCGCGCGCGCGTGCTGATTTAAATGAGCTGCGCCAGCCTGTTGCTTCTCAGGCCAGTCCCAGTTGGAACCCACCTGTAATAGAATCTCATCTTTCTCTTTGCTCTCGCATTTACATTTACATTTACATTTATATTTCCATTTCGATGTCCATTTCCATTTTCATTTCCATTTCCATTTCCATTTCCATTTCCATTTCCATTTCATTTCATTTCCATTTCCATTTCCATTTGTGTTTGTGTTTGTGTGTGGCTGCTTGCGGTCAACATGAATGTCGTCGTCTTTCTTGTTGTTCTTCCTCCTTAAATTAGTACTCCTCTGGCCAATCTTTATCCCATTCAATGGATCCAATTGAAGTATCAAATCTCACGAAATGAGAGGAGAGAATAATTTTCAAGTTAAGGGCAGCTGGAAGGAAGATGAGCGAACGGCGGGCGACTTGCCAAACGGCATAAAACCTGTTGCTGGAGCTGGCAACAAATGGCCGATGGTATTTAGCGCCATTGATAGAGGGGCAGAAATGTTGTGTTAGATTGAACGACAACAGCGACAACAACCACAATGTAACATCAACATGACGCAAAGTCCAATGAAAGGATGACCAGCGCCAGAGATATTTAGCATTAATCGGATCCGCTCATTACACATCCAGCCGCATGAGCAACCTGCCATTTTTCCATACAACAACAACCACCACCACAGGCTCTGCCACCAAGACAATTCGGGGACACGCGCGCGTCTGCCTGGCCGGTCGGCTAATTTGTTACTGTTGTTGCACTTCCGGCGAGTCGCATGGCGCCGCCAGGTAAACTTGAACATGAGGCGAGCTAAACTTGACCAACAAACACAAAGAGCGCAACAATTAAAGTGCGCCACATGTAAAGGAGTCAGGAAACTACACACACAGGAGACTACATTAAAAACGCCGCTCGTCACTTGGTTAGCACTTAAACATGAACAGCGCCAGCTGCCTTTCACTCTCGTGTGTCATTGTGTATGTCCATGTATGTCTTGCCACCTTCGTCAGGTGTCCGGCAAAGTTTGAATGCCAACCAACCTAAATATGACGTAACCTGACGAAACAATCCACGTTGCAAATCAAGGTAGGCCTGGGTGAGAGCTCATCAAACGCGTTGGCCAATCGATTATGACAAATGTTGTTGTCCAAGTTGTAGTTGTAGTTGACCACGAAATTGTTTCGATTAGGCCATGACACTCGTCCAAAATTGGCCGTTGATTTCATTAGCCGGCTCATATTCAGTTGAACCGCGCACGCGCAGCTCAACCCAAAGGGGCGAACGTACTCGATTGGCCCTCTCTCTCTCTCTCTCTCTCTCTCTCTCTCTCTCTCTCTCTCTCTCTCTCTCTCTCTCTCTCTTGATTGGTCTGTTGCTGGCCAGACGATTTGGACCCAACTGCGCAGGCGCAAGAATCAAAGCTCATTTCACTTTTGCCTGTGCGCGCAAGCCTTTTTCATTGCCTCTTTGCGCTATCCATTCAGCTGCAGCCTTTGAATGATGAGCGTATCCAGTCACAAGACCAGTGTCAGTCGGTGTCTCGTGTGAGTGTATGAAACAACTGGTGAACATAACAGCAACAACAACAACAAAACAATGAGAAATGTCGTCCCCGGCGCCCAGTAGATATCGCCTAGATGATATGATGATAATGTGTGGTCGACAAACCTTCCAGAGAGACTGGTTTGGTGGTTTGATTGGTTAGCAACACAACAACGCTAGTTAGTATATGCAAATCACCAATCAATTGATGATTAGCCAATTAAGTTTTTGGTTTGCGATCATCAGTAGATAGTAGCCGTTAGAAGAAGTACAGACGTGGACCGCGAATTATACCAACAAATTAATTGATTAATCAAAGAGAAGTTACAAGACAAAGAGAGAAGATTCATTCAAACGGACTCTGTTTGATTAATTGGTTCGCCTCATGGTCTTACTGTTGTTGCTGCTGCTGTCGTAGTCATATTTCACATATGTGCAATTCATCGCCTCCCACAAGTTTCCTTCGCGAACTAATACAATACTCTGAAGCTATCTAAGGCAATGAATTGAGATAAATAAAGAAAGCAAGAGCATCAAGATCTTCACTTTCTCGCATCTAACACAGCCTAAATATACGACACCAAAGCGAATCATCCCATTAATGTTATTCAAATACACACCACCACCACCATCAACAAACAACAGCAACAACAACCACCGCAACGACAAGCAAAACAAGCCATAAAGTTCATTCATTAACGCAGAGGTGAGTTGATTTACGTCCAGTGGACATGATTTTGATGGCGCAACAACAAGTCTCCTTCTACTTTTCGTTTCTCGCCGCTCGAGTTCTTCTTCATCATAACTTCTGCCCAGCGTTTTATTATCATTAACTGGCGCCGGCGCCATTAGTTTGCCTTCATCTTCACCTGAAATAAACGGCACTTGTTGGGGTAGTTTCGTTGTCGTGGTCGTCGTCGTAAGCTGATCTCAATATAATAAATTTGTGTGCTTCTCTTCATGGCGCGGCTCCCATTCATAAGCCTCATGAAATTAATAATAACAAATAAGAAAATCATCCAAGCACGCATAATGTTCCCATTCATTTAGGCGACTCGACGCGACTGGTCAGCTCAGGTAAAACAACAACAACAACAACAACAACAACAACAACAACGGCAGCGGAGATCTCAGAGGAAGAAATTAATTGTTTTCTATCCTTTCTTTTTCATCAGCCAGTTTTGGCGCCGACGCTTCTTTTTATTGCCTCCGCCGCCATTGCATTGGCAGGACAGTCCTCTCTCTCTCTCTCTCTCTCTCTCTCTCTCTCTCTCTCTCTCTCTCTCTCTCTCTCTCCTCTCTCTCTCTCTCTCTCTCTCTCTCTCTCTCTCTCTCTCTCTCTCTCTCCTGAGTGGTGCAGCTAAATGACGTCGGCGGCCACTTTCATCTCATCTGGTCAGACGAGATCACCAAGCCTCGAGATGGCCACTTAAATTCGGCTTGGCCGGAACCTTCACGAGAGCCATAATTTGCGGCGGCGGCCCGAGGATTACCTGGCCGGCCTGGAGATGATACTGGTCGGCCAACTGATTGAGCTCATCACTCATCAAGTGTCTTGCTTGAGAGTTCATCCGAGCCGTGGCCGCCTCAGCCGCCGCCACCGCCTCAGCCCTCCAGAGACATCATAAAGATAATCATATTAATCAGCGGCTGCCTCTTGGCCGGCAGTTGTAAATAACCGAGATATGTTTATCACATGGAGCCACTTTGCCGGTCCATCCGTGTGTGTTGTGGTTGTGGTTGTGTGAACACAACTTTGCTTCGGGCCAATTAATCTAATGATGACCAAGACGGCAGTTGCAGTGTCACAGTTGCGCTCGAATTAGTGGTCCAATTAATTAGCCGGCGCAGCGACAAACAAGTGTCGCATCAGCTGGCCTCGGTTCGTCCATTAGCGCACTGGCTGGCTGGCTGGCCGGTCGGCTTTGGAGTAGGCGAAAGTCAACAAGTTGCCCATTCGCAGCTGCCTGGCCGGCTTGATTTGAGCGAAGGAAGCCAACTTACAGGTGCAAATGAAGCTACCAGTGCCGCCGCAGCCGCCGATGATGATGGAAGCAAATCCGGCCAACATAATCGCGGCACTGGACACTTGCGTAATACGTGGCTGTCGCTGTCGCTTTCACCTTTGCCTTGTCGTGAGTGGCAGGCATTTAAGCGGGCGCGCAGGGCAAAAGAATCAATCCAATTGTCGCGAGATGAGTGGAAGTCCATCAGTGGTCGAGTCAGTGACACGTCAAAGTGGCGCCACTTTGATGAGCCAATTCGACGTGATGAGAGTCGGCGTCATTTTCGTCGTTCAGCTGGCGTCGAATGAAATGAATTTTCATTTTCTTGCTCAACGACGACCAATACTACGGCGAGAAACTCGAACAAGTGGCTGGGCTTCGAGTGTGAACACAACACATACGCCGCATGACAACTACCTGTCGCTGTTGTTATTTGTTGTTGCTGTTCGAGCAGAGAAAACATGTGTCGAAGGTGTTGATTTGGGTCATCTTCTAATCTCGTCATGAAGTTGCTCCAAAATATAGCCGACTCCAATTGAAACACTTCGAGAGGTTCATCGTCTCTGTTGGTCTTTCGGCGCCGATATATTATGTTGCAGGCCAACCATCGAGTGACGACCACAGGAACATTACTGACGTTGATGAAATGGACGCAGTTTAAAAATAAAAGAATAAATTTGCATCTCGCGCTTAGGGCACAAATTTTTGTTGCGTGTAACAAGTGGCGAACAGTGCTGAACGAAAACTGTGTGCCATACATACACTGGCTGTCTCTGGCTGGTCTCGGTGGTGCCACCGTGCCGTTAACGCGCTCGATTCAGCGCCGAAAGTGTTACCTGAGCACTGGCAACAATATGACTCTCGAAATGAATCATCGAAAGTCTACCATCGACTATCTTGCGGTCGCAACATCAACAACAACCGACAATATGGAATGAAATTCAATGGACTAGTCGAGCCAATGGACGTCAACTCATTTAAGTCTCCCCGTCGCGTTCTCGACAAGAGCCGTCTATCTGAGCTGAGGAGGTCGCCTGTCAAGAAGAGACTGGACGATAATGAGACGACGACGACGAAGATGAGGAAGCGAGATGAGCAGACTACAATATTCTGTCATGAGGCTCCAGCCAATCGGCTGGCTTTCAATGAACAGGACTTCTACTGTCTCTCGGCCGAGCATTGGTCGACTCCCGCGAAGAGACTTGACGACGGCCGCGATGATTATCATTCTCGTCGCTGGATGGCCGCCTTTAAATAAACTGCGGCCAATCAAGTCGGGCCGACGGTCGCGCCTCTCACACACACAAAATCGGCAGGTGATCTTGCGCCATCTCGCCGGCCACGACGAGCATCACTTTCAACAAGAAGACGGCGCCAACCATCGACAGGTTGCAGAAAGTGCGAGAATGGCTGGCGGCGACCACGACGACGAAGGCATTGTTTCGATCCGCTGCGGTGCGGCCAGTCTTGACATCATCAGCAGTCATGAAGCAGCTCGGCTCGGCCAACAGACAGTCCGTTGGCCAGTTCTTACCTGACGAGGCTGTTGTTTGGCGCCAATACTGCACAACAGACTGTCTTCTTGTTGCCTGTTGGCCACTTGCTAATGAGCCAGGCCGAGATTTCCATTTGTCGAGGCCAATTTGCGTGTGTTTGTGTTTCCACATCTACCTCGCAGCCGCCGAAGGATTGGCCGAGCTGGACTCTCTGCTCAACTCTCTCTCTCTCTCTCTCTCTCTCTCTCTCTCTCTCTCTCTCTCTCTCTCTCTCTCTCTCTCTCTCTCTCTCTCTCTCTCTCTCTCTCTCTCTCTCTCTCTCTCTCTCTCTCTCTCTCTCTCTCTCTCTCTCTCTCCTCAACTATTTGTTTGTTGTTATTTCTGTGGTTCGTCCAGCAAACAACAAGTGGCTTCCGCCGGAAACACAAACACACCAAACCAAAGAGACAAAGACGTCCCTGAATCGAGCCGACATTCCATTCCGCGGAGATCATTTGAGAGGCGCAAACAATTACACACGAACAGACGAAGTGTGTTTGTTAGTTGTCGATGGCTGTTATTCTCGCTCGCTTGTACGCTCGTCCGTCCGCTCGGATGCCCGTCTCTCTAACTGGTCAGCCGGATGATGTTGATGATGACGATGATCTTGCTTGTTAACAAGCCAGAGAGAGTCTTGCTCGCGCGCCCTCTAGTCTGCACTTCCTTTGTGTTTCCAACTGGCGGCCGACAGGTAAGCATTGCAATCTATTCAATTCATCAGGCAGTCGCACTTGCGGGAAGGCCAGCAGAGACACACAACAGAGTCGGGCGGGAAGGGCCACCTGAAGCCGCTTGTAATTGATTTGCCAAGATTTACGTAATTCTGGCCCTTCTTCATCATCATCATCAACAAGTGGCGACTGAGCTGTTTGTTGGATACAAATGAATAGAGGGAAGAGACGCATAGAACGAACGAAGAGAGGGACGGACAGACGGACAGACAAATACAGGAAACAGGCGATTGGCTGGACAAATTTGTAAGCTAAACAGGCGGCAGGTTGTTGTTGTTCCTCCATTCAGTCGCCTCGAGCTGGAACATCTTCGCCAAGACCAACAGCGGCAAAGTCGACGACAATCGCCAGCTAACTAACTTCATTTGTACTGCCCTTTTCGCACTACAACAGCTGTTTGTTGCAGGCTCGTTGTTTCGCCTGCTTCTGGTCGCCGCCGCCGCCGCAATTAAGGTTCATCTCGCCAACAAACATTCCTATCAGAAGTGGTGCCGCCTGTCGCCGCTGCTGTTGTTGTAGTCTATTAATTGAAAGCTACCTTCAGCTCCAATCCTTCGTTCGGCACAAAAGTTTTCAAATAAAAGTCTTTCCCCTATCTGTCTGTCTGTCTGTCTGTCGGTTGCTTGGTCCACCTCTTCGAGTGGCCGTCAGCGACTTGTAGATGGGACTGGACAAAAATAAAAGCCTCAAGTCGCATTTGTCTTTTTACACGAACGATTACAAGTGGCTTTCCTAACAACAACGGTAGTGGCAATAAAACTACCCTGTTGCCTGTCTGCGAGTCCTCCGCGAACAGGAAACTCAAAATGATGGACTTTGGATTCATTTGAATGGCACGCATTTCAATTGAACGGCCGATGTTGGTGGCTTTATGTTGTTGTCTTGTTGCCGCCTCTAATCAGACAACATCACGCGCTCTTCAATCAGCCGTTCACTGACGTCCAAGTGGATAATCCAACTTCCATATTTATGTGAATGCAATGATTGAAACTGGACAGCACAAACTCTCTCTCTCTCTCTCTCTCTCCCTCCCTCCCTACCTGTTTGCCATATTAAATAGTTTCTCTCCGTCCGCTCTCGTTAATAAAGTCAATTAGTGAGTGTGGCTCTCTATTTTCTATTGAATGGTGGCCGCATTTGTTGGCTGTTCAATTGATTGCATTCATTTGCTTGGTGGGGTCCAGATGCACTACTAATGAACTTGTTCCGTAGTTATCCTTCCGACACATAAAATGGGCAATTCAATTAGTGAGCTAATTGAATTGCTTTTTATGTCCATCCATCCGTCCATCGTCCACTTCGTAGTCGTCCTCTTCTTTCATATGTCATCAATTTGAGTTTGTGTGAGAGAAAAACATTGGCAATGGCAAATGGCAGATAAATCAATTTCCCTTTCCCCCTCGGCATACATCATTTCCCTCTGCGCGTCGGTTTGATTAGCGTTTGATTGGTTTACGGGGAGACAAGTCACTGTGGCGCGCATGCGAAGACTAGACGACGGATCGCGCGCTCATGCAGAAACACCTGAGAAATTAATCAACGAGCGCAAACATTAATCGTTGGCATCTCTTATTTCAAATCGATCAATCAATCAATCAAATTGGATGCGACTGGCAATCTGATAACATACAGTCAGACAATCAAACGGACGGTCAGCACCTAAAAGTTAATTATGCCACTTGGCCAGAGGCAAGAACAACAACAACACACGCAATCAACTAGGGCGGCAACCACAAGCAACAAGTAGCGACAAACAACAACATCAAAATTGATCCCATTCGATCGATTGCCAACGTTTTGAATCAGCACAGCACGAACAGCAGCAGCAGCATTTAGACTAAGAAAACTTCTCGGCAAAGAAAAAGAATCTAACGGAACAGCAACAAGTTGTAGAGGATTCCAGGCGACCCAAAGAGCCGCTTTCATCATCCAGCTGGCGCCGCGGCAGGCCGACGACCAAGACATTAGCAGCTGCGCCGGCAATTAAGTGTCACAAGTAACCTTTCGCAGGTTGATTTGTCGTCATCGTCGTTGTCGTCTCGGCCACAACAGCCGCAGCCGCCGTTGCACAGCTCGAAAGTGCGAACTCCGACAGGTTGCTAACAGAAGAGAGCCAACGACAACAACGAGAAGAACAAGAAAGTAACTTGGGCTGGCCAGTCAAGTGGATCAAGGAAATTCTTATTTGTATGCCTACAACGATTTTGTCGCCGCTTCAAACAGACTGCAACATCAACCGCAAGCGCAGAAGCAACAACAACAACAAGAACATCAGAAATCAACTCTAAATAACCACAACAACAACCAGCAAAAGACAAAAATTGCGCCACAAAAAAGCGCAACAGGCGAGTGGTTTAAATAAGCTGGCCACTGTCGTCAACCTGCGTGGTAAGTCTCAGATTTGTTTGGTCTGCGGCAAACAAGTCCACCTGCAAGGAAACGAAGAAGTAAGTCGAAGTCGGAGCAGACGAAGAGACAAGCGGCGCCAGCGACAAGTTAATTTAGTCGCCTCAAGCAGCAACCAAACAACAAACAAAGTTGAATAATAATAATAATAATAAATACAAACAAGATGACTAATCAACAGGAGTTTTTGTTTGCATCGTCGGCGTCTTCGACTTCGGCGGCACAACAGCAAATTGCATCTCTGGAGGTGGCCACTTGTTTAGTTTGCCGGCCAACAGATGCAACTTGAATGATTTAAAACAGGAAAACTTGCAGCTTGATTACCAGGACGACGCCGAAGACGACAGCCAATCAACGTATCAAGACGAGCCACAGCGGCAACAAGTTGTCGATGTCCTATTGAATCCTGAACGAGCAGTTAGACAACGACGACGACGACGACGACGACCAGGAAGACTACCTGGAGAGACGACACATTGAATTACATTTCTAAATCAGCGCCGCCACAAGACGACCAGACAACAGCAACAACAACAACGACGACAATCTCACAACGACGACCAATTGGCACGCCAATCGCAAGTTAATCAGCTAAATCAACATAAGCAGCAAGCGCACGCTGATTTAGTGTCTAGTTACCTGAGAGAGAACCCCAACCACCTGCGCCGAGTATCTCAAATAGAGGAGAGTTTTAATAGTTTTAAGGCGCGAAAGAGGGCCTTAGCGTGGGCTCGTCGCCGGCCGCAGGCCAATCGAACGTCACTCTCACTTATGGCCAGGCCTGGATTGTTGACCAGTGGCGGTGGCGCCAGCAGCTTTCCAGCCTTTGCGGCGAACATTATGGACATGAGCTACTTCCGGCGGCGCCTGATTCACCCAGCACCAGCAGAATAACCTGTTCTTGGAGCATCACAACAGACAGCAGGCAAAACCATTGAATATAATCTCCAGTTTAACTAACAACTTGAAACAACAGCTTAATTTAAATACCAGAAGACACAGAAGCTGGCCAAGCGTTTTGAGTATTGGCAGCGGCGGCGCGGCTGGCGGCTTCGTAGGCGACCCCAACGACCACCAGCTCAATCATCAAACGACGATGTATGTCAACCAATTGGATGGCCTCGTCGGGGCGGCCTCGATGAGCGCCGCACCAACCACCAGCTAGTTGGTGGCGCTAACTCTCATGGCGACCAGCTACAAAGCGGCCAACCTGGCGCCTACTACATGACAGACACTAATAGCTCTCGAACGACCTCCTCGCACAGAGCCACACCACCACCACCTGCATCACAATCACCATCACCTACATAATCAGCAACAGCAGCATCACCTAATGCATGCCAATTCAAATCTCTACCTAAGCCAACAGCAGCAGCAGCAGCATCTGCATGGTAATCAACAGTATCCAATGGTGTCATCTGACTCATCGCTCGGCTCCAGTGGCCACGCGTTGAATGCAGGTGGCCAGTCGGCGTTGCGACGCATGACTTCAACTGGTTTGGGGGGGCGGCCGTGGCGGCGGCGGCCGAGGCAACAACTCGTCCAGTGGAATCATCACTAGCAGTACGAGCATTGTCGGCCACAGGGCAAGCAAACTGTGCTGTTGTCTGTGTTCAAAGAAGTGCCTATTTATCTCATGCCTCATGATTATTTTGTTCATATTTATTTTGGTCATCTCGCTCCAGCGCCTACCTAGAACTTCCTCATCAGCTCCAGCAAGAAGCCAGCCTGTTGCCACTGAGCGGCCGTTTCCGATATCTGCCGCAACAACAGCAACAGACTGACCAGCAGCTTCTGTTCAATCAGAACTCCAGCGAATTCCTAGCCAAAACAGACGCAGTTCGAGATGCATCCTCAGGGCGCCTTCGATAGGACGCAGCCGACGCTCAGGAGTTTTCCCAATCATCTAGTCAAATTAGAAGTCCCTATTCATTCAGGCCGGCGACGACAGTGGCACCGACCACCAGCACCCAGCTGGGGGCCGCCGTTTGGGTCTACTTCCGGCTGTTCATGAACAAAAGTCGCTCCTCCAGGACGGCCAGCTGATGAAGCGAAGTCGCCCGACGAGCCGTTTGATAAATTATTCCTGCCTCGGCTGACACAGCAAACCCTCCAGTCGGGCTTCGAGTCGCTTCCTTTCGACATTTGGCGCCAATGGCGGCGGCGGCGGAAGTCTCACGCCGGCCGATCAATTGATGGCAAGCGAGACGACGGCGACGACGACGTCCAATAGACGATTTGGCAGTTAGGTTCTGCCAGTCAGCAGCATAACAACTGCATACGCCCAACAGGTCGTCGCGAGCCGCCGGCCAACAAACAACAACAAATAATCATAAATTGCCACCAGCCCGACAGGCATGCAACAGACGGGCGCCCCCACGTTAAATCATTCGACGATCAAATTAGCCGGCTAATGCCTTTGATTGAGTCCATTGATTTACAGTCGATTCACGTGAGCCAAGAGTTTGATATGATGCAGCAACAACAACAACACCAACAGACGGGCTCCAATTCGATGGCAAATAACATTTGCCCCTCAGTCGACCAATCAATCATGAGCGATAATTTGCGCGCCAGTCAGGCCGATAGCCAAGTCAACTGAATCCCAGCCGCCGAGGTGAGTACGTCGACGACCAATGAACAACAAACAACCACCGTCGGATCAGCAAACAATGGAAATCGCGAGAGATCGCAAAAACTGCAACATCAAGAGACGACGACCACGACGGCCATCTCCAGCGGCGGCGATAGCAGGCACTTTCGGCCGAGTCGGCCACTAGAAGTTTACCTTGTCAGGTTACAAAGACAACTCGACTCGGCCAACGATGATGACGACGGTGGCGGTGGCGGCGGCGACGACGACGACGACGACGGGCAGCTCCTCTACGAGCACCGCAAAACCACCGTCCAGCACTTTCCTGGTTAATCAGCAGCAACGAAAGCCCACCGCCGACAACCTCCACAACCACCACGACGTCCTCGACTGGCCAGGCAGCAGCAGCTGAAGCCAGGCGCCAGACCCGCGACCACCACCACCACCACCAACAACAACAACTCCACAAGCAATACGCTCAAGGAGATCGCCCAGGCCACAGCCAGCTTCGCCTCGACGCCTCCACAGCAGCCGCCCGTCTCCGGACCCCAAAGTGGTTCGCCTGGTGTCAGGTCAGCCCGTCGTGAGCCAGGAGCGGCCATCAGTTGTCGGCCGGCAGCTCGCCCATGGCCGACGAGCGTCCAATCGACAGGTAGTGGCGGCGGTGGTGGCGCCAATGCGGGCGGCCAGTCGACGCGGTGTTTGGGCCCACTTTCGAAAGTGGACCAAGACGCCAATGGAAATGGCAATAACCAAAGGTTAACCCGCAAGCAACAACACTTGTTGGCTTCGCCCAGAAACAATCCAATGGCATCGACGGCCCGCCACTCCGGCCAAGTCCATCGAGCAGCTCTGGCAGGACGCGCTGAATGTCGGCGGCGGCAACCAGCGGCTTCGGCCGGTGGCTGGTAGCTCGACGACGACGACGACGACGCCGACGGCCTCCTCTGTCATGCAACAACAATCGCAGGTGTCAGAGCAAACAATGACCGGCAGCAAGCAGCAGCTTAGGCTCGACCACTGCTGTTACAACAATTACAAACAACAACAACAACAACATTCAACCTGCAATGGACTCGGCCAGCGACTGGCAAAAAGTCAGCATACTCAGCTCCGATGTATCAAATACAATTCGCGCCCAATTGAATGCTTCATTGAATAGTAATAACTCGGCGCTAGCGAACGCAGCGGCAACGATCACGACGACAACTACGACGCCGAGATCGACATCGACGAAGCGCACCACCACTCAGAAGAGCCCGAAAGTGTCGCCCGCATTTGCGTACGGCCGGCTCCATCATATCGACGTCGACAGGTACGAATCAGAGGCAACAGTTGCCATCAAACGAGCAGCAACCATCGGCGGTCATTCTGAGCGAGACAATCCGCCGGCAATGGCGACCTCCAGCCAGCAACAGCCAGCTAAGGCAGGCTCAAACAATCGAGCTCAGGCGGCGAATGGCGGCGAGCCGTCGAAGAAGTTGAAAAAAGTGGCGCCAATTCGAGCCAAGATCGAACTCGACGAGTATCGGCGACTCTTCAGCTTCGCAGGTCAGACAGACAACCAAACCGGAACCAGCAGAAGCTGGCCAGAAGCCAACAACAACAACAACAACTCAACAACCACCAACTCGAGACACTCGCCCAACTCGACGTCGATTGTTTCCGCCGGCTCGCAAGGCATTCGCCTGGTCGATGAGTTCCTCGCCAATCAATCCAACCAATCCACACCGGCCACCTCCACCACGCCGGCCACTCTGCACTTGGCCCTTCTTGAGCTCACCAGATCCAATAGGCACCACCACGACAGCCCTTCCGGTGCCCGGCGATGCCACTCCCAGTCTAAGAGGCCTTTCTCGTCCACTAACCACAGTAACTTCGTGCCCGCCAACCAGCAGGCTCGGCCGGGCACGACCAGTTTTAGCGGTCAGTGGCGGCCACTGGCCAACAACAACAACAACAACAACAACCACGACAGCCCCATCACCGAAGACGATTCACCTCATGCGCATCACCGACAGGAACAGGACTTTTTGGCTAGTGACGCCGCCACAACAGGTGGTAAACAGAACTAGCCAGCAGCAGCAGTCGAACAACAAGCCCAAGAAGGCCAGCCTGGCGCTGATCATTGGGAACAGAGCGACTTCCAGCCAACCTGAACCACGTGCCCTCTGGAACGTCGTCGGGTGGCTCGCAGTCGCCCCTTCGCCATGTCGCCATCGTTGCTGGAGCAGCCGGCCACTCGGAGCTCGCAACCACTGCCATCAACCCCTCCCAGCAGGGGCACCGATTCAGCAACAGCTTTCAGGTCCTCCTCTTCGGGCAGCTCTCGGACATCTATCTCGGGCAATCTACCCGGTGGTGGTGGTATGGGCGGCTCTGGGAACCACAACAACGACTTCGAGTCTCGCCGAGTGTCGAGAATGCGCTCGAGTGGCCGAGAATCATCGTCGACGGCCGCCAGTCGACTCGTGCAGACGACTCCATGGTAGTCGTCCAGCCAGTAGTGGACGGCTTCTCGGACATTGAACGGGCAGCTCCACCAGCTCGTCCACGTCGTCCGCCAGCAACTTTGCTTCCTCATCCACAACCACCTCGGCCAGTATCATCAACACAGACTCATCGACATCGTCGTCGTCGTCGTCGCGTATTGTCGATGACTTTGCTGATAACTCCATCCGACAAACTCCAAGAGCAGGCGCGAAGCTCCACTTCTGCTGCCGCCCCTCGTGTTGAGTGGCCTCCAGCCGGGACGAGTTGATGTTGGCTGGCGGTGGGCGTGGGCACGGCCCGCACCTCGAAACGCTCATCGAGGCGCCGCTGCCACTGGCGCCGCAAATCATCCAGCGCCAGGTAGAGATCTGCAGCCGGCGCAACGAACTCGAGGTCCATTCGCATTCGGAGAGACACTCACGAGCAGTGCCCGAAGGTGACTTTGGCCATTCGGGTCGAGCCGAAAGATCGCCCGGGCAGCAGCAGCAGCAACAGGCGAGCGCGAATCTAATCAGGAAGCGACTTTATCTGGACAACGACGAACTGGGCGTGTCATCAATGAGCTCCAGCGTGTTGGCGGCCGGCAACGGCGACCAACCAGAGCCCGTGGAAGTGGCCGCCTCAAGTGACAACAACAACAGGACGGACAGTAGCAGTGGGCAACAAACATCAACAGGTGGGCAGTCGTTCGGCAGCCGTCGAGCCAGCGCCACCGCTGCCACCACTGCGACGACTGAATGGGCGGCCACGAAGGCATGCCAATACTTTGGCTGTAAATCGACCACGAACGAGTTCATGTGTTTGAATTATACGCAGATTTGCGACGACTTCATCGACTGCCAGGACGAATCCGACGAGCTGGATTGTGTGTCTTTGCTGAAACATGATTATAATGATGGCCGGCCGCCGGTGACTGCATCAACAACCACTTTAGCTGGCCAGAGTAAGCTGAGCTTCAGCAATGGAGCCGGCATTGTCTACTTGAATCGGCGCGGCTCACTGGCGCCCATGTGCATTGATTACCTGCCAGTTGGTCAGTCATCTGCTGGTGGAGACCAGCACCTGAGAGAGTCGGACGAGCCGGGCCAGCGGCGGCGTCCAACCGGACCCGACTCGCATCGGCGCCAACAGGAGCTCATTAGGCAAATCAACACCATCGGCCAGTACGCCTGCAGTTTGCAGTCATTCAGTCGGCTCGTTTCGGTGAAGATCAATCATCACGACTTGGTGGATGGCCTAAATTTAATTAAGTCGTCGAAAACATTCCATCGACTGTCCATTCAGGGCGGCAACTCCAGCAAGAGGTAAGCAGGCCAGTACAATCTATTCCCACTCAGTGTTGTTTACTAAACAGATAATTAATCTCGTCAAACTTTAAAAACTCATCCAATCAACACCCAGCGAGCCTAATTCGCCGGATTTCTCCTTCAAGTCGGCACATCTGTCGGATTATGAGGTGGACTTGTCCACCTCGAGCGACTGTCCATCGCAGCGAACTGTATTTGTTAAATGTGGCGGCTTTGAGTGCGGCCAAGACTCGTTCAATGTGGCTGGCGGCGGCGGCGGCGGAGTAGAATCAATTAATCCGACAACAACAACACAAACAACAATGGCGGCCAAACATCTCAAGAACGGCGTCGTAATCAACGACTTTCCCTGGCTGGTGAGTAACGATTATCTAATAATCAGCTTAAAAGACACATTGGGTGCTTTGGTGAGTTCAATTCAACTAACATTTTCATCTTATGGACGTTCTAATTTAAGGTTAAACTGTATTGGTTCAATGAGCTCGCCTGCCATGGCTACCTGATTGATGAATCTTGGCTAATTACCTCGAGCGAGTGCTTTGTAAACAGGACAAAGCTGCCGCTGATCAATGACAACAACGACACGGACGAGGACAGGGAGAAGCTGCCGGTTGGACGGCCGAGATCAGCTACGAACATTATGGCAATGATGATTATCAATCCATTGAGTCGAATAGGAGAAACGTCAAGGATATCCTAATAAGACAACAGCCTACAGATGAATTGAGTGGTGGCGGTGCCGGTGGACCAATTGAGTCGTCTATTGTTTTGGCTAAATTAGAGAAACCAGTTAGATTTAGGTGAGTAAATTTAAATATATATATATATATATATGTTCAATAATTAATCATCAACGACAAACAAATAAGTGACTAACGACGAATATCAACTCTTTGCATAAATGAAAATTCGCTCATTTAATGTAATTCGACTTATTATGGCATGCATTTCGTGCATGCGTGTAAAAAAAAACAAAACCAACTCATGCAAATACACACTCGCTTTGTGGCTGATTATTTTCTTGATTATTTAATTGTTTTAAACCAAACAACAACTTTATTATTGTAACGTCTAAATGTAGCCCATTGAATAGGCCAATTTGTTTGCCGACAACAACAGCAACAACGACGGCCAACAATCAAAACAAGTCTCTGGTGTTCACTGATTCTGAATTCGATAAAACTTTCAAGGATTGCGTTTCAGTTAGTTTGCCAACAACAACAACGACTAATGGCGGCGCCGGCGCCGGCGATGCCATCAACTCATCGTCTTGGACGTCTTCTTCATCGCCCACACAACAACAGGATCTTATTTTAAACAAGGTTACTCTATTAAAAGCTCGAGATTGCTTAACACCAGCAAGCCAACAACATAATTTGCCACCCTCGTTCGGTAAGGATTTTATTTGCAGCCAAGAGGAGGGCAAAGGCAGTGGCGAAGACATGGGCTCCAACAACAATGACGACCCAAAAGACGAGAGTAACGAGAATATTAAGGACGAGCCTGATTTAACATCAACAAGTCGAGGCAATACCACCACCAACAACAACAACAACAATGATAATAATGGTTATAAAGTGGAGAAGGTTGAAGATCAAGGCGATGAATATCAGCGAGAAGGTAGTGGCTCACAAGGCGTTGGAATATCGGACAAGCCAAAGAACAAGAAGAGGATTATTGTTGTGAATGACGAGATTGATGAAAGAATAGAATTACAAGGAGAAGCCACAACAGGACACCATCAACAGCATCATAGTCGAGCCAATCAACATCACTCCACACGTGTCTTGATTTGCTCAACCAATCAAGCCTCCCGATTAAAGGTGAGTCTCGTTGTCTTCTTCTTTTACTTGTTGTTGTTTAATCAGCTACATCTCTCCAAATTCCGTTACTTCTTATGGAATTTGGTGATGTATACACAATTGAACAACAACAAGATATACAAACTAAATGGAAAACAATAGGAACGCCTCATGTGGTTTCCTCCTCTGTTGGAGCTAAGATCTCAATGACACGAATAGCTTCAATGAACTCAATAAACTAAACGATTATATTCGATTTGTTTCCTTCTAACCAAACATAAAATCAACACTAATACCAAACCACCACCACCACCAACAATAACAACCATTGCAGATCCAGATGGACAGTTGTCGGAGTGCAGGTGAAGACGCCCGTCGATGGACTCATGGACGGAGAAGCAATAGAAGGAAATGTTGGCGGGCGACGGGCAAACAGGAGGCAACTGTTCGCCACAGTGTCCAGTCAGATTGATTGGATTGTTGATACAATGAGTAAGTGATCTTGAAGACACAACATAAACTAACAGGATTAACCTCCTCTACAGTAGTTTGTCTTTATAAGCTTTTAAAGTATTTTCGATGATTTCTCGGAGACTATTCGTTGCTAACCAACGCATCTTACCTTATCCTGTGCTGATATCATATCAAACAACAACTACAGATCCTAAGACTACGACTAACTCGGCTAATCCGTCAGGTCAACCTTCAGATAGTTACTTCAGTTCAAATTCTGCCGACGAAAGGGGGAAACGAGCTCAGTCCCAGTGACGTGAGACAACAACAACTACAGACTTGTAATAAGTTTAAATGTTCCAGCGGCGAATGCTTGTCGTGGTCAAGAATCTGTGATGGTCTATATGATTGCTCTAGTCATGATGATGAGAAAGATTGCCATAAGTAAAACGAACATATTAGTTATATATTAGTTAATCGATTATTAATGTTATTGTTATTTGTATTATCGTCAACATTGATAAAGGAACACAAGAGGATATCAGTGTCAAATATCAGAAGAAAAGTGTGAATTGTGTGCCTCACTAATGTCAAATAGTAAATGCAAATCTAAGTGGTTACATCTATGAAATTTATCCCATCAAATAGAGATTATATAAATGTTGTAATGTGTATATACATATATGTCTACACTTAAGTAAACTAATAACAAAACAATTCAATTAGGATCTATCTACTTCGAACATTCCTAGAGAGCTGCTAATAAAACATTTGTCTGATGCTACTGCTTGTTCATGAATGTTGTCCTGGTTGCTCGCATTGTGTTGTGGCGCTGCACCAGATTGGTCCCATTGATTTGATGCTGGTGCTGATGGCCAGTGGCCAGCCGAAGACTTCCCACCTGCTCGTTGCCGTAAAAGGACCAAAACTTGGGCCTGGCCTGCTGGAAGCTCGAGGCCGAGTATGGTGGCGCCTGGTTGATAGCCGCGGTGCTGGTCGATAGGCGTCGTGTTGCTGATCAATGCGGGCGAGCCGGCCGAAGTCAGTTGGCCGCCGCCGCAACAAATGAAGGCAACTCATGGATATTGTTGCGATTAGATCCCATCTGTTGTCGCTGAGATGTTTGGATATAAGCTGTGGAGTTCTTGTTCAAGTTGTTTACATCCATGCAAACATAGATATAAGTCAGATACTCTAGTGGCCAATTTGGTGGACAGGTTGTTTCTGCCAAACACCGAGCTATTCACCTCCAGACGACACTGTTTCTTGAACGAACACTCAGGTACCATAACAGCGGCGGCACTTTGCTTTTTACTCGTGCAACTAGATGTCAGCGGCTGTTTGGCAACCATCTGTTGTTGTGTACTGTTTAAGGCCACCGAAGAGCATCTCTCGTAGACCTTCTTGTTCTCTGCTCTCATTGGACCAGACCCGTAGAATGCGCTCACAATCAATATCACCTTCTCATCTTGGCAATCAATATTGGTCCATTGTCCTCGGCAAGATATGTTCTTCTTCACCTTCACTGGCTTACATCGATAGGCAACCTCGAGCATCTTCCTCGGAGAACATACATGCGGCGGATGATCGAGCGAGCCATGAATCAGCTTGGACACCTCATGACTGGTAGACAAGTCTTGTGTGTTGAATGTTGATATATTTTGCCAACTCAAATCAAAGGCATGCGAATAAAGCTCGTGACATTCAATTGCTCTGACTAATTGCTCTAGGCTACATTGAATCTCGGACGGTATGTTGGCGGTGGTCTGCTGTTGTTTCCCATGGTCATCCGCCATTTGCGGTGGTGGTGATGTTCATTTTAGGGCCAAAATAATCTATCACATAATAGGCACCGTTCGCTGGTCTGAGCACTTGGGTGACAATCAATATAACATCTAATAATTGGCCAACCAACATAAAAACCGAAGGTGCAAAATTTGAGTAAACCAATGGCATAATAACCTAAATAGAATCTATCCGCCCCGAACATGCCTAGGAAAACTGCCAATAGAAGTGTTGTCTGGAACGAGTGGCCCTCTGTATATTGGCAAGGTATTCGGGTAATAAAGTGAGTATCGTTTAATCCTGTTTGGTCTCGGCATTTCAATCCATCAACTAGCTGACAAATAAGCGGGGCGGTGTTGTTTGTTGAACAATATTTTGGTTGCTGAATGAGAGGATCGATGTCCATCAAGGGGCAACTGTATTGTCCAACACGGAGATTCGTGCAGTTTACGGCAAACATTATACCACTAATTTGAATAATAACGATGATTTTTATTGAATATTATGGTGATATTATCGATTGATGATATTTGTTTTAATATGATCTGTCACGTGTATTGACGACTGGACTTCATCTTTTCCACCCTTAATTCGATAAACTAAAAATACGGGATTCTTCTGTCAATTTAGTTGTTTAACCCTAGAAACTTTTGGAATTCTGAGGTATTTTTTATAAAATTTGGGGGTAAATTGAAAAAGTGGGAAGAACCTCTTATAATCTAAAAATTCCAGTGCTTCACCCTAATTGTAGGGTTTTTCGATGACCAGTCAAAGACGAAACAAATGAGAAATGAAAACAAACACAAATTCCTACAGGATTAGGTAGATCTCAGCGGACAACAAACATTATTATAAATTGTATAACATCATATTCATTATTATTAAAATTATGACTATAACTATTTAATTATCAATATCATTGAAAACGGTCAGAATGATCAAAGCAATATTAGTGTTCAATAACCATGGAAAGCCGCGTTTGTGCAAATTTTATCACCATTATGTCGAGGATGTCCAGCAACAAATTATACGTGAAACATTCCAGTTAGTGTCAAGAAGAGACGACGACGTATGTAATTTCCTTGAAGGAGGCACTTTAATTGGAGGAGATGATTACAAGATTATATATAGGCATTATGCCACATTGTATTTTGTCTTCTGTGTAGATTCGTCAGAGAGCGAACTGGGAATATTAGATTTGATTCAGGTGTTTGTCGAAACATTAGATAAGAGTTTCGAAAATGTTTGTGAGCTCGATTTGATCTTCAATGTCGATAAAGTGCATCATATATTGAATGAGCTTGTCATGGGTGGGATGGTCTTAGAGACTAATATGAATGAGATATTGGCCCATGTGGAGGAACAGGATAAGTTGGACGAACGAATGCGCTATGGTTGGCATGGGATAAGAGATAAGTATGAACGATACATCGGTCCACGTCGGGTGGGAAATAAACACCTGCTTTGGAAGCATATGCTAAGCTCTCTTTGAGTGCTTTGACTTCATCTGGTATAACTGATTTCGCCCAATCGCAGGTCAATTTGCGACCAAATAGTTTCGCCTCATAGGGTAATAGATTTCTTCTTGCCTGGGTGGCTGCTTCATGTGATTCAAAATATACGTAACAAAAATCGTCCGCCCCGATTATATCCATTCTGATGATGGCTATGCATCCCGAAGAAGGGGTTGAACTTGAGTGAACGTCCGAGGTGAGGCCGTTCGGGACCCAGACTACCCTCGTTAGCCATCTCTGCGCCCTCAATGCCCTTAATATCGACGGCCTTCAAAGCATCAATTAATCTCTTCTCAGTGCAATCTGCAGGTAGGTTCCCGAAGATGAGGCACTTGTTATCAAAGGATAGCTTGACTCCAATGCGAGATTTGTCGCCACGTATTGGATGGCCGTCGAGAATTGAGGATGCGAACACGGCCTCGGCGCGGCTGACGTATTGAACAAAGGCGAAGCCCCTGTTGGACTGGCTGAAGTCCATCATGTATCTGATGCGATATACTCGCCCAGCTCGCTCCAGGATGGGCAATAGTTCATCTTCGAACAGGTCGCGAGGCAGTTTTCCTATGAACACCTCGTTCCAGCCGACGTTTAGGGCTTCAACTTCTTCTGGTGCATTCATGTACATGCGGTTGGTCGAGATGCGTTGGCCGTGCTGTTGGATTGTCTCATAACCATTAAAGCTGAGGTACTGGATGGCCCTCTGCTTTTTCTCCTCCATCATTTCCATGTACTGGTCGAGTTTAATGGATGCCATCTTGCCTGACATGTTGCTGATGATGTTGATATTGATGCTGGTGACAAGTTGATGAATTGATAAATTAATTGGGTTCTTGGTAGCCGAAATAGATTTTCGATAGTTCCTTGGATAGATTAGAATTGATTTGAATTTGGGGGCAGATTTGATGTTGCTGTCACTTTGGAATTAATCGAACTGTCGTAAGTACGGAGCTGGCCCTCAACTTTTATAAGGTTGTTAGAATTTCAAAGTCGACGGTTGTTGCGCTACCCAATCAACAAGTAGCCGCTACTGGTGAGAGGGGCCGACAGTAGCGGGCGCCGTCGCCGCCAACTGTGCAGTAGCGTCTCGTGATTGATGGCGCCATTTTAAAACAGTCGCACGCGAATCGAACACACGAAAGTGAATAGTAGCGAGGGGCCTCCATAGAGTCTCGACTGGCTGGCGCCAGTAGGCTTCTCAAGCCTTTGTGACTCGCGACGACTGGCGCCGGCGGTCGGGCTGACCGCCGCCGTCGGTAAGCGTCCGAGCAGCAGTCTTTTATTTACATCTTTCGAGAAACATTGTTATTCGAGTAGGTTTACAGTAGCAATAGTAGTAGTAGATCAACAGATTATAGTGCTAAAGTGGCATAATAAATATGCTTAAAATAACATTTCCTCAAAGTAACAGAGATTCTTCTTCGTCTTCTTGACACTAGCAACATTACACATGATCGTGTTGATGATGAGGATGATGAAGTTGATGATTTAGGTGTTGGTGGTGGCTGTTGATCACATTGGTCGTTGGCAGTTGGAGTTGAATTTGCGACGGTTGCTGGTGCTGGTGCTGGTGAGGAAGATGATGATGATGATGTTGTTGTTGTTGTTGTTGTTGTTGTTGATGCTGTTGGTCCTGCTGGTGCTGAGGAGGCAGGTCAAGCTGGATGCTGTTTGTTTGCATAAACAACTGCCTATGCTGCTGTTGCGCCGGCTGCGAGTGGAACGCACAATGCATTTGAGGGACGGCGGCCGCCAGCTCGCCAGCGTTTAAAGTCAAAATTTGCTGCTGCTGGTCGTTTGGCGTCGGCGGCGTCGCCGCCGCCGCCGCCATCGTCTGTTGTGGAAGGATCGGATTGACGTTTGTTTGGCCGCCTCCGACGCCATCGCCCCGCCACCGCCACCGTCACCAGTCAGCGAATGGCACCAACTTTGGTGGTTAGGCCAACGGCTGGCGCCGTCTGTTGTTGTTGTTGTTGTTGCTGCTGCTGCTGCATTACATTTGCCATGGCCAGCAGATACTGCGATTGGTCAGTTGGCGCAGTGGTTTGATAGTTGAGCTGGCCAACTCCGTCCGACACGACGTCACCAGCCTGTTGATGATGGACATTGTTGATAAGCGTTCCGCCACTTGGCTGCTGTTTGTTCATGAAGCTCGTCCTGGTTGCTCGCATTGTGTTGTGGCGCTGCACCAGATTGGTCCCATTGATTTGATGCTGGTGCTGATGGCCAGTGGCCAGCCGAAGACTTCCCACCTGCTCGTTGCCGTAGAAGGACCAAAACTTGGGCCTGGCCTGCTGGAAGCTCGAGGCCGAGTATGGCGGCGCCTGGTTGATAGCCAAGTGGTGCTGGTCGATAGGCGTCGTGTTGCTGATCAATGCGGGCGAGTCGGCGGAGGTTAGCTGCCCGCCAGCAGAGTTCAAGTTGCCTGAAGTATTGAAACAGTTGTAGTCGTCCAGGGAGAAACAGGATTCACTACATGAGTTGTGCTTCTTTAGTTGAGTTGGCCCGTTGTTCGAACTCGGCACGCCTAGCGACTTTTGGAGATTCGTCGAGGGGCGCCGACGAGCCCGACGACGAAGTGGACGAGCAACTAGTTGAGGTTGAGTTTGTTTTTCTAGCCGACGACGACGAGGTCGAGCTTGTGGTGGTTGTGGACGATGACGAGCAACTCTTTGAGGAGCCGTCGCGTTTCGTCGGCCGTCGGGCACTCGACGAATGATGCTTACAAATGCGAATAGTGAAGGCCAAGAGGATTGTTGTCAACGAAATTATGCCAATCAAGATCACCTGAGGCTGGTAGCGCAACAGGACAAAGCGCACTCGCTGGCCTGTGTTCCAGTTGGCTGGATGAAGACCACTCAATTGGTGATCGGCGCCCACCACCGAGAGAATCCTCGATGTGGTGGTCGGGCCTTGATTTGAGTCGTCCTGGCCCGTTTGATCGAGCGGACCAATATCATCGTCATCCTTGTCGTTGTTGTTGATGGCGCTTGTGTTGATTGTGAATTGTCTATTGTTGGATGTCTCATTTGGATGTGTTATGATGGGGCTCAACAGGCCGGAGGGGCCAGTGGGAGGCGATATGAAGTTGCTTGTTGTAGGCGCAGGCGAGTTCAACAATGAGGAACTGGTTATGTTTGAGCTGGCAACAAATGAAGGCAGCTCATGGATATTGTTGCGATTAGATCCCATCTGTTGTCGCTGAGATGTTTGGATATAAGCTGTGGAGTTCTTGTTCAAGTTGTTTACATCCATGCAAACATAGATATAAGTCAGATACTCTAGTGGCCAATTTGGTGGACAGGTTGTTTCGCCAAACACCGAGCTATTCACCTCCAGACGACACTGTTTCTTGAACGAACACTCAGGTACCATAACAGCGGCGGCACTTTGCTTTTACTCGTGCAACTAGATGTCAGCGGCTGTTTGGCAACCATCTGTTGTTGTGTACTGTTTAAGGCCACCGAAGAGCATCTCTCGTAGACCTTCTTGTTCTCTGCTCTCATTGGACCAGACCCGTAGAATGCGCTCACAATCAATATCACCTTCTCATCTTGGCAATCAATATTGGTCCATTGTCCTCGGCAAGATATGTTCTTCTTCACCTTCACTGGCTTACATCGATAGGCAACCTCGAGCATCTTCCTCGGAGAACATACATGCGGAGGATGATCGAGCGAGCCATGAATCAGCTTGGACACCTCATGACTGGTAGACAAGTCTTGTGTGTTCAATATTGATATATTTTGCCAACTCAAATCAAAGGCACACGAATTATGCTCGTGACATTCAACTCTGACTAATTGCTCTAGGCTAGATTGGACATCGGACGGTGTGTTGGCGGTGCTCTGTTGTTGGTTCCCATACTTATCATCATCTTCATTGTGGTAGTGGTGGGCACCACACTCCAATTTTACTGCTATCGTTCATTGCTGTTCCTACTGGTTGTCTAGGCTTGCAGATGTTGTTGCCGGCGGCGCTGGTTGTTGCCGAAACTGGCTCAGTGTTGCCTAACAACGGTGACGAAGTTGATGATTGTGATTGTGAAGGTTGTGCTTGTTGAGTTGGCTGGACCTCACTGGTGGTCGTTTTATTATTGACTGGTGCTGAAATGGGTGACCTCTTGCTCCTATCCTTCTGACCATCACCACCACCACCGCCACCGCGACCAGAAGAGGAGCTACTTGTCCTGGTGCCGTCGCGAGCCAGGACGGTCTTGCTGACGGTGATGACATCGATCACCAGATCGGCGGGGCATTTTATGTGCAATTGTTCGCCGTCGCAGGCTGAAACTTGATCCATTACCAGAAGGGGGCCGATGACGTTCATGGCTGTTGTGATTAGAGCATCGAGTATAATTATATGTTGGAACAGTCGGTCAGTTAGTTAGTTAGTTGATTATTCGAGAGGAGCATGAGAGTAAATGTAACTTAGAGTTGTTGTAGTTCGGCCCCCTTAAAGCAAGCCCAAAATAGACGACGACTATGGCCTCCACCGGCACGAGTTGGCCATCAATCACAAGTTGCCATTCACCAACAGGGCCGTATGTATACTAAATTGAAACGCCGGATGAGGCAAACTCATCGGCACGCGATCAATCTACTGTTCTCGATCGGTCGGGGACGTGATATTCATCTCAATCTTATCTGAACGTCGCCTCGTTCCACTCGTAACCAAATGAAGTCCCCATTGAGTTCATAACAGATAGCAGCAGCAACAACAACAACAACGAGCAGGAATCATTCATTATCATTTTTAGAATACACTTTTGAGGCTGCAGCTGGCCTGGCGGGCCGGCGGCCGTCTGACTGACTGGCTGATGATGATGGTGGTGGTGGTGGTGGCGGCGGTGACGATGACAAAATCTATTTGATACAAAACTGCCGACTAGAATTGACTCAACAATCGACCACAGTTTGATCAGCTGTCGTGGTTGTACTATTTTTCTTTGGCCCTCGTTCCGCTTGGCGCTATTCCTCTTGCTGATGTTGTTGTTGTCTACGTCGGTCAGAATTCGGGTTGATCGAAATTTAACTGAGTATATCAACAGATATATTGTTGATATATCTCGATTCGGTTTGTTGGAAACCGGACAGGATACATGTAGTGACTAGAAACTATCATATCTAGCAATGAAACAGGCTAACAGAGCCACTCACTGGCCCGTGGTTTCTGTCATTTGTTTGCACGTCCGCAATTTGAATGATGGCGCGTGCGATGCGCCAACATAACAAATGCACGTGCGCCCTAGCGAACTTTGGCCAAAAGTTCGCCGAAAATTTAATTCGCCCGAAATGAGCGCGGCTCGCAGGCGAAAAATTTCTTCCTCTCAGGAATGGCAGCGAACCCGAAATGAATTTTCGCCATTGAATTGGTCTGAGGGGATATTACATGTACAAACCTTTGGAAACAAATTATCACTGAAAACACGAAATTATTATTATCATCATCATCATCGTCAGGCAGATGGCCAGCACAATTATCACGATTAGGCGGAGTGTGGACACATTGTTATGATTATTAGCGTACATTATTAGCAGCTTGTCTCCCGACAGACCCGCCATGCAGACTAGTGGTGGTGGTAGTCGTCGTAGGTATAAGTGAGCAAAAGAAATCTCAATTTAGTGTTGTGGTGGTGCCAACACAAATTGCAAACATTAGGCTGCCACAAACAACCGAAACGGAACAGGAAATTTGAATCTGTTGGCGTCCGGAATATCCATCATTCAGCGAATCTAATAAGCCGAACGGAATCTCGAGAGAAGAGCAGAGACGTTAGATTAGAGTCGGTGATTCCCGTAGGAATTCTCTGCCCACCATAAACCAACAACAGAATCTAAACGCCCTCCTCGAAGTGGGAGGTAAACTGGCGTTGCGTAAGAGTCGACAGCATGACTTGAGCACGTGGCTTCTTCACGTAAGATCATGGATGATAAACAAGTGTGCGAGAGAGAATTTTATTTCCTCACAATTTTAGTAGTCAGCAGAACAGTTTGTTCCTATCAAACAAAGAGACGTATAAAATTTATGAAGAATTCTCACATCTAGATCTTTCAGAGTTTGACATCGACGATGGCCTCACCACTATGACAATGACACATCATGTTGGGGCTTGACTTTCGACATACCGACGACCTTGTTTGTGTCCATTGACGAAAGAAAAGTAATAACAGTAAGAGAAACAAGCGAAATTGAACAACTCGGGTCCGAGCGACCACACCAGTCGGGTATACAACAACAACAATCCCAATCGCATGCTTCACTAAACAACAAACTTAATATACCACCACAACAACGACCAAACTAACCATTCATTTGTTCGTTCAGACGGAACTTACACAGTTCGATTTTGAGCCGAAACACAGGGGAAAGTAACTAAGGAGAGGTAGGAACATACAGAAGTAGAAGTGAAATTCGTGAAACACCGACGCGGACGACGAGACGAGCCAAAAACCGGAAAGAGCTAATGGTTATGTAATGAGGTTTACTTACAGCGAAGTCACAGTCGTAGAACGCAATTATCGGACAATACAGCCCACATACAAACAGAGTGGTGGTGGTGGACAACTCTGGCGCCGATGAAAGCCGACCAACAAAACTCCCGTGTAAAGTTTGCTCACAATGTTTACATGATGTTGGCGACAGTGACATTCAAAGGCAAATAATAATAATAATAATAATGATGATGATGATAATATTGGTCACACAAACTGGACACACAGACAACAATTTACAATGGACCACAGGCATCGTCATGATTGTAGACCCGCCGCGAGTGTATCGATGATGGTCAACCAGTGGCCGAATAGAGGCTGTTCTATGAATGAGAGAAGCCCAACAACTTGGATGAAGCTTTTCATAATGTATTAATCAGACCCAACTGATTCGAATCTGAAATTCAGGGCTAATCACATTACTGTCATGTTATGTGCGGGTTACTGTCATGCAAAGCGTGTGGTCGCTCCAATTCTAACGTTCACTCGTATACACAACACTGAATGGCAAACCAAAGAATCCCATGACCAAACCACATGGGCCCCACAATTGATTGAAACACCGGGAGAGGCCGACGAGCTTCTCCTATTGCTAGTTTCCGATGATGTATGAAGTGCCAATGGACGCAGCCATCAACAAACAGACAGCAATGAAACTGCTATTTGCCGTCACGAGTTCTTTGAAGGCTCATATTTGATTGCCATTACTATTGAGGCAGCTATAAACAAACCGAAACGACGAAGATGATTTGTTATAAGTGGCAACGTCGATGGCTGTCAAGTAGCATCACTCAAGTCCGTCCAAATTTGTGTTGATGTTTTCTTTATGAGCCGTCCAATTCGCCGCCGCCGCCACTACTTGACAGCCGTCGAATCGGAACTAATCAATCGAGGAAGACAGATTGAGTTGTTTGCTTGATGGGCGGCTGGACGGACGGACAGTGCTGTGCACTTTATTAGTCGCTAGGCTCATCTCAAATTGAGGCAAATTAGCCAAAAGAATGCCAACACAAACAAGTGTTGTTGATGTTGAAATTTGACTCTCAGGATCCCTAACCAATCATGACCGTCTTGGTCGTGGTCGTACTCGCCTAGGTTTCAATTTGAATTCGAAGGAGGAGAAACAAACAGAGAAAACAGCAACAAGAATTGCTGGATGGTATTGGAGAAGCAAATTAGTTTCCGGCACCCAAGAAGAAGAAGAAGCATCCGAGAAGACAAGCAGAACTGTTTGAGTTGGCCACGCCACGACATTGGCAAACACACTGGAGGCGCCGATACTCTGCTTTTGTTTACAATAACTAGAACGCAGACTAAACTCACACCAATTGCTATTTGCTCAAGAGTAACCCGATCGAAGCCTAAGCACGAGAGGCGAGCCGGAGAAGAGCCGAAGACAAACAAAATCCTCTCTTATGACTTGCAAATACTCCGGCCCTGTTCGACTCGGTTTGGTGGAATATTCAACGTCTGACTCTCGATTAGATTGCGAGAGCCTACTGCGGAAGTGGTGAGGATAGGCAGGGCCTCATTCTAGGAAAACATATATTTGTTGGTGGTATGTAAACCAATCCATTGGACAGGCAGAGGGTTTTGGCTCGCCAAGACACGCTTTACTTGAAAAGAGAGAAGGTTATGATTAATGATGACCAAACCAGTGTTGGTTGCAGGCCCACTTGAAGGAGTTTAGATGGTCCGAATCAATTGAATTTTGCTTGCAACGAGGCAAAACAATGCCTCCTCTATCTGGAAGCGGACATCAAAACAAATCCCAGCAGTGAAAGATTTGCTATGATTTTGGTTAAGCATGAAGGAAAACACAACTGGTCAGCAGCGACGGCAGCAGACAGACAGACACACAGGCAGGCTGGCAAACAAACAGACCAACCAACCTCAACTTGGACGTGCAATTGATCTCATTAGTCGGTTGGTTGGTTGTGTGGTGAACACGAGCCAAGCGAAACCCTTTTGACTATTGTTATTGTTGGTTAACTGATATCATCGTTCCCACAGCTCATTCAAGTGGGAATATGCGGCAGTGGCGACGACCGAAAAGCCTCGAGGCGGCGGAGATGAATCTCGTCGAGGCGAGGAAATCTGATCAGATGTTGATGTCTACATGAGTTCACTTTGGCTCGAACAATTCCTTGGAACTTGCTCGTTCTCGCATGCAAAATCAATTAGCTTATTACACAGCATCAAGCGAGAGAGTTTTGTGTCCTTAGATGAGAGATCAACGACGAGAGAAAAATCTACATCATCACCATCATCTTGAACATTGAACAACAAACAGACTGCCGACTCGAGTCCATGAGCCAACAAGCCGCTTGTGTGTCTGTGAACCCGAGCAGATTTGCGCCCTCGCCAATCAATTAATTGAATTCAACAGCAACAACATCAACAACAGCAACTACAACTACTACTACAACAATCTAAAATGGCCCCAAAATAAATTGATAAGCATATTAGGCCAATTTGTTTGTGTCGGGCGCGCCAGAGGGTTCGTGTCGCCGATGCGAGGCCAGTTCGCCACCTAAATCTATTGAACTGAAGCGAGCAGCGTGAAATTGACAGCCAGTTTGGCTGCCCTCAACACAGCAAGAGGAAGGAGAAGCGCCACTACGACGGGTAGACACACCAGCCAGTTACGATTGATGTTAGTTTCAATCGGTGTTATTTTGCATCCGAGCCAGCCAGTCAAGCAGGCACAGACAGCCAGTGAGTGAGATGAGATGAGATAATATCGCCACCATTCGATGCTAGCAAAATAGTCGGCGCTTGTGTTCGCTCGACTAGTTTGCGCATAGAGCCAAACAGCCCTAACGAAGGCCAGTTTGATTACTACACAATCAATCATGACAACTAATTGAGTCTCGAGTTACTTAGAATAGCAAAACTGCAAGCCTGGTCTAGTCAAACGCTCGCAGGAAGGAAGAGACCGACGGACGGACGGATGGACTTCCGTTGTCGAGCTGCTTCTTTTTGGCTTTAGGTGACATTATCATGAAGGCGGCGGCACTTCTCAATGTCTATGCTTTAGTCGTCGTCGTCGTCGTCGTCGTCGTCGTCCTCCTCCTCCTCCTCCTCCTCGTCGGGCTGGTTCACTCGAAGGCGCGCGCGTCCACGCAGTTTATGGGCCTAGTTTGCAAATTTCTATTATGCAAAATAATCAAACTACTTTGCAATGAGGACGCGCTAATATTGGATTGCCTTAAACTGCCGTCTGATGGAACTGCTGCTGGTAGTAGTACAACTAGTTCGAGAACGAATGTAACTGCGAACAAGAACAACTAGAAGGAGCGAAAACACCAAATGGCCTCATGTTTTGCATATAAGAGAGACACCAGGCTGTTTGTGCCTAGCGACAAACATACTCTGCAATCAAACAACGAAGGCGCCAGCGATTCAGCCGGCTCACTCGAGTTTCGGCTCGCACTCGGTGCCAGGTTGACTGTCGGCCGCCGCAAGATGTCCCGCGAGAGGCGCCGAGCCTGCGATATTGGATGTTTCAATTTTACAACTTTTGCTAGCCTCTGCTCGTCGTTTTCATCCCGGATTGGTAGCGACAACAACAGATGCACTACATTGTTTGCCGCCTACGCTCATGTGTTGAATTAACCTCGAACCAAACTCAAAACTTTAAACATGGAGTGGAATTAGGGCGCCATCGGTGTGAGAGGGGCAGGTCGATTGTCTTTTGTGAGTCCATTGCGCCAAGCCGAGCTCGTAAAACATCGCCGCTGTCCATTAGGATAAGCAACAAAACCAAAACCATAGTCCCGAAGCATCGCCATTGAATGCAAATAATGTCATTCCTATGTTGGCGGGCGCCTCTTATTGAATCTGTCGGTGGCAGCGGCGGTGGCAGCGGCGGCGGAAGCAACGGCGCCACCCTCGACTGTTCCTGTCTGGCTTTGTCATGATGTATTTAGGTGTTGACCGAAATGGAGCGGACCAAGCGCGAATTCGACGTTTTCACTTGAATGGAATCCAAACACACAAAGTTTTCAAGCTACGTCAACGACCAAAAGCTCGCCGCCCCCTCCGCCCCTCCTAATTCAATAGACACTCCACGTCGGCGGTCCCTTACGTAACCGGAAATCCCTCGAGTGATCACGTGCAGGCGACGGCGGCACTTGCAAGTGACAAGTGCATCCTAACGCGAACTGATTTTGCACGTTTCCGTCTTATTAAAATGGCGCCCGCCGGCCGCCATTCAAGTCCATTATGCAAGCCAGAAGGAGAGTGGCGCCCATCGTCCATGGGCTATCTCTTAGTGCTACTGTGGTTGCCATTATAGTTGGAACCAGAACGACGACGATGATGATGATCACCGCCATGAGATGACTTTGAAGAGGGTCGGGTCCTCTGGTCGGATAACAAGAGCCCAACAACCACCGGCTATATTGAAGACCCATCACTTAGATTTATTATCACCTAGTACCATAGCTGATTGTCTCGAGATCAAGAACGGAGGAGACTGTTTGTACATAACAACAATTTGAATTTTGTTATTATAAGTTGGCGGGCGAGCCAAAAGTTGGATCAATAGTGTGTTTGTTTATGCGCCGCCACCACCGACGCGGACGTCCAACTCGTCGATATATGAACGAGTTTCCAAGAATTCAACAACAACAACAGCCGTGCCGACCAAGACGACGACCTCTTGAAAATGATTTGATCTTTTGCTAGGATAACACACACAACCTCAACTGAATACTGGTCTGCTAGGGCACCCGCTCTCAGGTTACTGCCCTCCGCGAGCTGCTTTGGCTTCCCCCGCCCACGGATGAGTCATTTTAATGTTGTTAGAATAACGGAAATGAAGGAATAGACCGGCCAGTTACTACTACTGTTTTGTCTCGCTTCAAATCAACATTGGGCGATCCCCACCGGCGGCCACCTCAACATGGACCACTCGGACGCCAACGGAAATGGGCCAACTCAATTTGAACACTTTGTTCTTATCTCTCGCCGATCACCAGCACCTCTCCCATCAACTTGAGCCAAGTTGGGCTACCCCTCAGAGTCAGGGCCGGTGGTTTATGAGCCAGAGAAGTCCAACTCATCATTCGAGTCGCGTGGGCGCCACCGGCGCCAGTCGATGCGCGAAGGTCGCTCATCTCACCAGATGCAGCCGGCAAACATCGCTTGAATTACAGTTTGCTTGCGATCTCACGGCCTCCTCTCTTCATGAAGACACTCGTCATTATGGTGATGGTCGTCACCATCGGCGGCATTTCTGTCAACTGCTCATGTCATTGACAAACAGTGCAAGCGAGGCGAGCCAGCGAGATGGACGACAACAACGAACTCCCCCAACAAGATGGATCATCGTTTTAAATGTTGTTTGCTATGCGCGCCGCCCCTCCAACCAATCAAATTATACTTCGTGAACTTGGTCAAATGAACGATGGCATCAAGATGGCAGTGAAGTAGAGGAAAATAATTCGATTTGCAGCCACAAGCAGCGACCACAAGCCACAAGGGCCACTGGCTTGATCACCCGCAAGTGGTTGGACGCGAGTCGCCCCGTCGGCCACTGGCGGATACTTGAGGTCGACACTCTCATGATCGCCCTAGGCTAGCATCAGTTAAGGTTGCCGAACGTCGTCCACATCAGGCCGATGCTGTACATGTACATACACATTTCGGGACACTTGAGCTTACTTTGCCATCTATTCGTGGGCCCAACTCAAACCGAAAAGTTGCTGCCAATCCTAGTGGTTTAGTGGTGGCGACCCTTGCCGGCCGCCAATTGCTTTTCCTTCGGGCAATTGCGGTGTCAGCCAACAAAGTGGCCATCTCATCTCATCTCGTTTGATTTCGTCCCCTCGAAATGAAACCCAAACAAAATGACGAGATCAGGTCGCTCAGGAGAGGCAAGAAACAAAAGACAATGTAATCCACGGCTCATTCACGCTTATCAATCATGGCCAGAGCCGGCGCTAAGCTCGCCCTGGCCAGCTAGATATTAGATTCAAGGCAGACAAACCCATTTCGGGCCTCAGATACTGATACGGAGGAGATGGCGCCTCTCCTCTACTCGTGCAAGGCGCCTCTATCATTTAGATACAACAGCGAACTCGCTAATAGTCCGATCGGTTGCCCATTTAGCTTACATCCAGTTGTGTGAGTGATCGGAAGGCCTGGAAGCAAACCTGGATTTTATGTGAAAGGGCCACTTGCGCATATAACTGTCACTTCCGATTGTTTTCTTTGTTCATTTGTGCCCGCCAGTGGCCATCTCAAATAGTTTTCACGTTAGCCGATGGTTTCTTCGTCTCGAATCAAACAAAAGCGAGCTGCGTCCGCGTTCGCCCGACCCCTCAAGCTGAACTGTCACTGGAATCTGGTGCGCCTCCAACTAACCGTCTCGGACTCGAGAGGTGCATTCATCTTTCGGCATGACACACACACACACACACACACAGGCCAAACGATGGCAATAAATAAATTCTTTTGCCGTCCGTTTTCGGTCAAAAGCGTTCAGCTTGCGGCAGCCAGTGGGAGAGGTAAAGAAGGAGCGATTGAGAGAGAGAGAGGAGTGTGCCAGCACATAGACCGGTCAAGTCGTAAATTGTAATTATATCAAACATCATGTGAGCTACACTTCGACCAATCAGCTTACCTGGCTGAAAAAGGCCCTCTGCAAGTTATTTCCAGCTTTAAGTTGCTGAATGTCGATGGAGCCCATCGACGGGCTGCTGCCGCAAGCCCCACTCCTTTCCACATTCTTCCCGTCCTAATTGAATTGCGTCTGGACCCAAAGCCGGTGGTCACCACCTTTTGGTCAGGTTTTCTAGCTCTGCCACTAAACGCACTCGTCGACTATGTTAGGTTAGCCAACAGTATGTGCCTGTGTCTGGCCAAAAATAGTCGACTGCCGCCGGTGCCTGTCATCAGGTTTAATGGATTCATCTGTTTTGCCCGAAACGGTCCTCAGGCCTGGAGCTTGAGTGACCTACCAACAACAACTAGGCCGAGCGTTTGCCTCGAAGTGGCCCACCGCGACCACCGACATCTCATGCTGGGGCGAAACAACATTACCCCACTCGGCTGGCTCGCCTGGTTTGGTCTTAATATGTTCCACTTATATTCATTCGCTCGCAAGTCGGTGGTTATTGTTAAATGGCCACTGTTTGTTTGGCCGCAAGCCGAAGTGTTCCGCTCGCCAAGGTGCTCGTGGTGGTGGTGGTGGTTGTTGTTGTTGTTGAGCGATGAGATCCATCTGGACTTCTTGGTCGAGTGGTCGTTTTAATAGATTTGCGTCATCACTTGACTGGCACTTCTAGCGCCGTAGTGCTGGATTGATGCGCCGGCCGCCCGTTCGAGTCCTTGCAATCCTTCTGTTATCGTTCGAGTCGGTGGTCAGATGGCGACATGCGGCCCCATAAGGTTTCACAAGTGGCTCGGCGGCCCTTCTGGCGAGGTCGACCAACACCAAACAACACCGAACAACAACATTACTGTTTAATATTCAGATTTTGTTTCTTGTGTGTGGCCATTGCGGCCGATCTCTGCTCCTTCTAATGTTCACGCTAAACCTCAAGGCTATAGTTGACAAACTCTCCAACTTGAGCCTGCTGTTTCTTGCCGTGCACTTTCTTGAAGGAGCCGAGCCACTCGAACAAAACAACGGCAGCAGCGGCGGCGACAGTCTCAGGTGGGGCCCATTAATTATGTCACGGACCAGCAACCGCCAGTGGCAGTGATTGTTTCGAGCGACCACTTGGACCATCAGTAAGGATGCTACTTCAACGACAACATAGTGCGGCGGCTACGTGCATTGGCGGACAGTTGAAAAGATAAGACTTTCGACTGAGACGCTCACCTGGCGCGCAGCCGACGACCCTCGTCTTGGGCCACTAACTAAATAATCTTTGCACGCCGGCCGTAACGACCCCCGCTCGACATGCTCGGCTGCCTCGATAAGTCGCCAATGGAGCCGCCGCCGACGACTTCGATGACGACACGGTCGGTGTTGTTAAACAAAACACTGCACTGCACTGGAGTCTGATGATATGCCTCCTCTCAGGTGACTTCTTGAGCGATGAATGACCAGTGCGCCAGTAAAGTTACCTGTTAATTTCCTTCAGTTGGGCTCGCCGAGGCAGACGAAGGACAAACTACAATGCCAGATTGTGCAATGAAATTTCTCGAGAAACGAAAGTGACAATTCTTATGTCGGTCAGTCTCTTTTTTCTTCTTCCTCTTTAGTCGTCGTAGTCGAAACTAATGCTGGCACGCATGAATTTCAACACAAATCGACCCTCAACCACACCTGTCCACTCTCTAGTGTGCAACATTCGATGAACAAAAGTCTCTATCTCTCTCCCCTCCTCTCTCTGACCACTGCTGAGTCAACTGATCTACTACCTACCTTGATCGTGTGGAATCTGCGCCTCGACTAGCCTGTGTTGACAGCAAATCATTGTTGCTATTGCCAGCATCGCAAGGCAAATGTTGCCCGCTAATTGTAGCTGTTGTTTCATGTCTTCCTGTTTCCTGTCCTTGATTATCTACGAGGAGAGAGAGACGTCGAGCGTCTGAAACTTGTTTCATGTATGATTTGACTATGTGTGTCCGATGTCTCTTGAGCTTTCGTTGCTGTGTACTTGTTGGATTTCTTCAGTTTGTGAATTCATATATTCATTTATTTTCTTTCTTTAGACTTCTTAGATTCTGGTTTATGTCATGAGGTATTGTTGTCGTCGTGGTGAAACAATTGGATAAAGATAATTATCATCAGCGTAAGGTAAGAATGATATCTCTAATTTAACTACTATTCGCGTGCACCGAAACTGGCCTTCTGACGAGGAAGCCGGCGAATGTTGGACGCGGCGGCGCCCAGCATTGGCCGAATGCGTTGATTTAGGCATGCGCATGCGCCCACGCCGGCGCCAGCTCTCCATAGCGAGCTCATGTCCGAGTTTGGGCGAAAGTGGCGCCGCCACGAAGCTAAAATAAATGTTAAATCTCTCATTCGGACATGACAATTCACTTGAGCATCACTTGGGGTGGATATTTTAAAACAATTAAAATCTTTGCACAAAATTTCGCGCCCGCCGTCGCCGCCGATGGATTTGTCTGTTGTTGGAGCAGCCGGCGGAGTGCCATTTCCACCGGTGCCTTATGACAACTATGACCGACTGATATGGACACAGAGTGAGCGTTCAATATCAAACATTCGGTGGCCTCCATGTGAGAGCCCTCGAATGATGTGTATGAGCAAAAGTTCTTCTCACGCAAATATCGCGCCGAGGCTTCAGCCGCCGCCGCCGGTTGACATCTATGTCAGCCGCTCTCGTTAGGCGCCTTCAATTGAATTGAACGCCATGGACCAGATTGTAATGAGGCTTTACAAGGCGGGCGCCTTCATGGATGGCGAAGGGCCGGCCCTGGTGATCGTCGTCTTATAGCAGATTGTCCATGCATGAGATGCAGCCATGTCTCCCGAAGTAAGATGAAAATTAGCAAAGAGTCGGCCCGCGCCCATCCGAGGCGAAGTGTCGCGTTCTCATACAAGAAAACAAAAACAAAAACAAAACCTTAAACTGTCGACTTTCTACTTGACTTGTGGTCTGTATATTTAATAATTGTTTAAGTTGTTGTTGTTGGTGGTGGTGCGGCCACTGCCGCCTGCCGCTGCCTATGCCGGGACTTGGGCCGACTGATCGAATCCGCCCGGCGGGAACAAGTCTGGTGGCGCTTCTGGTTGAGGATGAATCAAATAATGCAGAATAATGATAATTTGCGCGCCAATTTTATTGCAAACTTGTGCAAAACTCTGGCCGGCCGTTGGGCTACATATCAAATTGGTCTGGTGGTGTTGTGCAGAGATCGTTCGAGAAAGAGGGCGCACTTGCTGGATGGTCGTCGACTGGGCCGGATTCAAATGCATTTTATTTGGTATGATGATTTGATTTGATTCGATTGCCAGATGTGCGAGTCTGTTGTTTCTTTCTCCACTAGAAGACAGCCATAAGTTGCACTTGTCGTCGTTGTCGTTGTTCTCGATACTTCACAAGTCGCCAGTGAGAGCCTTGCGAGCGAACTCGGCCACAGTTATGAAGCCAAATGGAGGCCCATAATCAATGCTTTATGTTTTAATTGGTAACTTCCACTTGGGACGCAGCCATGGCGGCAGTGGCGGCGGCGGCGGCGACAACAACAACAATGTTCTCAGCTTCATGCCGACTTGAAACTTATCAAAGGAAAAACAACGAAAGCAGGACAAAATAGTGGCGCCAGAAGTGGACGGCCAATTGAATTGTGCACTTGTTGTCGCGGCCGGCACAATTCTGGCGCCGCTCGCCAACCAGAGACTGGCCTGTGGACCAGTGGAGGCTCAGATGAGCCCCGCCAGAGTGGGGGCCATATGTTGGCCAATGTGTCCCATTAATTGGTGGCCGGCCAGTCGGTCGGCAAGTCCACCAGTTGGCCTTCCAGTGGACGATCATTGTCGTTGTGTCCATCGGCGTGTAAGACGTGTTGGGCGCCCGTCTGGTTCCGCGTCGAGCCCGGGAAAACAACAATATCCAAGTGGACTTACAGTTGCCATAAGCATCTTGAACCCTCCCCGCATTGCCACCAGGTCGAGAGACGAACCTTAAGCGTTCGAGGCGCCACAAAATATTAATTAGCTGCGGCGACGGCGGCTGATCGGCTTCAGCCTCTCCGCCTGCTACGACAACAAGTGGCTCTGGCGACAAACTACTTTCGGACGCGACGCGCCAAGACTCGCACCGAATACAGATGAAGATGGCCCCATCTGTGACGCCCCCACCCCACCCCCACCCCACATCCACCAGCTAAGAACTCGCTCGCTCGCTATTGAGCAGATAGAAATCAAATTGGCTTCTGCTGAATTGAGCAGATGAGCCTGCATGTATCGTCTGAAGGATTACTTGTCCGGCCATTGGCATGGCCCAGCCGATAATACAGATTGCACAAACAAATCCACGTCGTCGTCGTCGTACTCTCGGACGGAATATTCATTTGTTTACACTAGAGCTGACCAAGTTGGAGGTCAAGTAGTTGCGCCTCTCCTCACTGTATGATCAATGGAATAAACCTTTACACGCCCCCCCAAATGCTAATATCGGCATCAAGATGTTGCGTATGCTCGATTTAATTTACAAGATATTAAAATATTGTCTCCTGCTGACTCTTGTTCGGCTGCTGTCCACAGCCTTCGGTTGGGAGTTCGGTGTTAGTCGGCAATACTTGCGCCTATTGGAATGGATCTTCCAAGTGGGCCAGCAGAGGATCGAGAAGGTCGAAAGCGAGAATAAATTACACAAGAAACAACTGGCGGCCCAAGTTGATGAACCACCGGGAGATGATGTGGACACAACATTGGCTGAGCTTGCAATGGACGAGGAGAGAGTAAATATAGGCAGAAGAGTCGAATCAGCTCAGAAGGAAATAATTGTAATGGTTGTAGTGAAATGCCAATTGAGGAGGAACCAATAAACATTGACTATCACGATTTGAATGTCAGGTCAGTTAAAGAAGGCCGAATGGTTCCATCGGTTATAATAACAGCAAACAACACTTGAAGAAAGCTCCACGACGATCACTCGACGAATATCGACACCCGACGGGCCGCCAGTCTTTCTATTGGACGATTATGATGATTTCAATGATTCACCACAAAACAGTGCCCACTCTAGCCAACCTGAACATTGCCAACACGAGTTTCATTTAATTGATACAACTCCTTTCGTTGTCAAGGGATCTCGTCCATTATCGATGATCAGGTGACCAAGAGATTCACGCCCGAGCAGCTAAAGACATGGAACTTACTAACGAGAACCAACGGTAAAACTATCAATTCATGTCCCGTTCACTGGGCCTGTGCTGGCTCTCTGGCCTACTCGTCAGGTATAGCCTATTGTTGCCACTGAGGATCATCTTCACCGTTACAGGTTTCGCTTTGGCTAATTATCACTATGACGCTTGTAGGCTGTCTCCCGAGTTCAATGCGGACGAGGCCATTCCGATTGATGAGTCTGATGTCCTTTCGGATGCTATCGTGCGGAATCACCTCCAGGCTGGCCTACCACAATCGACAATATCGAGCCAAGACGGGCGATATTTGTGTCGCCAATCACACCTCACCTCTGGACGTAGTCCTACTGGCCTGTGACAATTGTTACGCACTGGTAGGCCAGCGCCGGCGGCCTACTTGGCCTACTCGAGTTTGCCCTCTCTAGGGCCACCAATCACGTCTGGTTCGACAGGGCCGAAATGAAGGACCGACAACTTGTCACTCAGCGACTCAGACAACACCTTAGCTGCAAGAAGAATCTACCTGTGCTCATATTCCCAGAGGGCACTTGTATCAATAACTCGGCGGTGATGATGTTTCGTAAGGGCAGCTTCGAGACAACGGACGGGTTTGCCCAGTGGCCATCAAGTACGATGCACGCTTTGGGGATCCATTTTGGAATAGCTCGAAGCAAAGCTATGCCCAGTACCTGCTTATGATGATGTCGTCTTGGGCCATCAAGTGCGACGTCTGGTATTTGCCTCCCATGGAACGTCTCGAGGGTGAGTCGTCGGCCGAGTTCGCGAATAGAGTCAAGGCCGAGATAGCCAAACAAGGCGGCCTAGTTGACCTGGCCTGGGACGGCCAACTAAAGAGGTCGTCCATCAAACCGTCCTGGTTACATCAGCAACAAGAAGATTATGCCAAGAGACTCAAGTTAGAATAATAAATGATATCATTTCTCTCACAATGACAACAATAAACACCTCATTGACTTGTTCAACTAATGAGCCACTCGTTGTTAATTATTCATCTATCGATACATTTTATTGAATAATCGTAGATTAACACATACACATAGATATAATAAGAGTCAGTCTCTTCATACAAGTATGTTCAACGATAGTTTGTTACAACATGCTTGAATCCGAGACGATTCTCAACAATTATTTAAACAAATGACCACAATTCAATTAATATATAGCACTACAGCTTAGCTATCTAATGAAGTGTACTGTGGTTGCCCTCCTCCAGCTTGCCTGTTTCAAAAAACTTGTCAATTTGCCCTCCTCCTCGAGCTCTCTGAAGAAAGCAATCTCAACTAGATCCTCTTTGGGGATCTTCTCCCAAGAATCTTGGTGCATCGACCATCTTGAGCCAATGGCCGCATTGGCATCTCTTCTCTTCACCTTTGTATAGTGTTGTATATCTAACGAAAGTTTGAGTACTCTCACAGATACAAGCAACAATACGCTCGGGGAAGAATGACTCTACCTCGACAGGATTCTCCTTAGTGCCGCGGCCATTTCTTTCTGTTGGTAGATTGCAATATGGATCAATAATTCCATTCTCGAAGGCCAACAAGAAGAGCTTCTCCTCGCCGGTCGCATGGTCTGTTACATCGGGAAAATTAACCTTCTCAGAAGGAATCGGCGGATCGTTGGGATTGGCCGGATCGACGTAACCACCGAAAATAGATGCCAATTTCGATTTGGAAGGATTCGCGTTTGGGCTTGTAGGGTTGTGCAGATGTCACATCCGAGGAGCCAGTTTTGTTGGTGTTGACGAAGATGACATTGTGGCCGCTTGTCCAGCACAGACCCTAATTGTTGATAATTGGTTACAATTATTTGCTTGCAATAAGCGAGTTGACAATATTCTCATCGCCATCTTGTTGTATGATAATAATAATTACTTTTTAGCGATACAATATCTATGTGCCTATGTGAATGAGGTGAATTACCAAGGTAGTTAGTTATTTGATCCAGTAGATATATGTCCAATAAATTTGATACAATGGTTTGAGGTCAATATCAATGTGATAATATATTCTCTATATCGAATATATCATGTAAACATGACGAGAAATTTTCCATTTATTACTCCCATGAAATTCACTCCATTCTCGTGTCCTTGTCTTGTGCGCCCGTCCACAATGCGAAGCACCGAAACGTCCTGGCATCTTGTTCATGAAGGACGTCTGATCATAGCGCTAATCCCGCGTGCATTCTGAGGCCGGCTGGAGGCTGCTCGAATCTCGCTGGTTGTTTTCATCGAACACCCCCACGTGTCGAAGCCATTTGGGCTACTTGGTCGAAATACTTGTTGGTTGAATCCATTCTATAGATATCACTTATACTTTAACTTTATTATTCAATCCCATGGCTCCATCAACTGGTCCGCCAACTGGCTCGGCTGAGGCAGTTCTGAAGCCGAGCTCAAAATCATTTTGCTCAGATCTAATCAAGGTGAGAGGCTACACGTTCGAGGACGACCTGTGGGAAGGCCTCACCTCAACTTCGAGGACCTGTTAGATAGTTTTATTAGCACAGGATTTCAAGGAAGCCAATTTGCCTCAGCTGTGAAGATTGTAAACGACATGCTGGCTGATAGTCTACTTCCATTTCAACCAGATATGACAATAGAAGACGAGTTCATCAGACCCAAGACTAGTTGCACCATATTCCTTTCCTATACATCGAACATGATCTCAGAAGCGGCATGCGAGAGCATATCAAATTTTTAATCAAGAATAAAATGGTTGATTGTGTTGTGACCACAGCCGGTGGGATAGAGGAGGATCTGATCAAGTGTCTGAAGCATGGGAAAGAGGCAACGCCATTGCAAGAAACGGAGAAAGCAGATACATTTGTAGGGAATTTCAGGCTCGCTGGAACGACACTTCGTGAGCATGGCATCAATAGGATAGGCAATCTACTTGTCCCCAAACGATAATTATTGTCGTTTTGAGGATTGGTTAATACCTGTACTGGATAAAATGCTCGAGGAACAAATTTCAAGCCAAGGCAAAATTGTCTGGACTCCTCAAAGCTAATAGAAAGGTTAGGATTGGAACTTGACCATCCGGATTCAGTGTGCTCCTGGGCAGCCAAAAATAAGATACCCATCTTCTGTCCGGCGATAACGGACGGCTCTTTAGGTGACATGTTACATTTTCATAGTTTCAAGTCACCCGGCCTGATATTGGATCTAGTAGCGGATATACGTCGTATCAATACGTTCGCTCACAATACTGAGAGCTCTAAGACTGGTGTGATCATTTTGGGCGGTGGTGTGGCCGACATCATACTATGAATGCTAACTTGATGCGGAATGGAGCCAATTATACCGTATTCATCAATACTGCCTCTGAGCATGATGGAAGTGACTCAGGAGCCGAGCCGGATGAAGCAGTTTCATGGGGGCAAAGTGAGAGCAGACGCCAAGTCGGTAAAGTCACCTGTGATGCCAGCATTGTCTTTCCATTACTAGTTGCACAAACATTCTTCAAACACCTAATTAAAAAGAAAACAAAATAGTATGAAAATGAAGATGTCAACGAAAACTCCATCAGACGCTGCACTGATCGTCCGATGAACAAAGAAACTCTAGCTCTTCTCTTGATTGGTTTATTTTATTTAATTCGGCTTAATGTTTCAGAATCTGGTAAAATACTGCTGCAAATCATGGTAGGCAACGATTTTCGACCTAAACTCATGGGGCCGTATCACCTGGCGTATAATGATAATCGTTCCACATGCTGTTAGTAGGCGTTAAAGGCTCTCGTTCGGCCGTGCCCTTAGGCGGCCTTTTTCGGGCAAAAAAGCCCATATACTTTAGGAAACAGGCCAGTAGTATAAACAATAGGATGCCCAGTAGGATTGCTAGAACAATCAACCACCATGGGAGCAGATTTTGGACAGCCAGGCCGCTCGTGTGGACCTGAGTCTCTACTTTGTAGATGTAGGGCGGCATCGATTGCGAACTAACATTGTAGGGCAATGATTTAACTTGGGCCAACAAGCGGACGAGATGACTTGCATACTCTTGAAGGCTCAACTCGTTTATGGTCTCCTCGAACAAACGAGACCTAATTCCGGATGGTGGCAATCTCATTGTGTCCTAAATCGTTGACGTTACACTCAAATCTTGTGCATTCAGTTTGGCCACAACTGAGCAGGGACATCTGTTGGCTTACAATTGATTGGTCAACAACACTAGTGGTCGGGGGTGGTGACGATGGATCAGTGCTCGTTTGTCGTCTGTATCTAGTATTATTGTTGCCAATTCTGTTGTCATTCTGAGGGCTGATCAATGGATAGTTGAACGAGGTTTTCTCGTAGATAACGCAAGCCAAGCGGGTTGATTGAATCCTGGGGCGCCGGCTTACACTTGACCTTGTCGCTTGTGAACGGCTCGTCCACCAGATACAACAGGTATTTGCCCTGGTTGTTCTTTGTGGGCCACAAAATGGTCAGGGCGATATCGTTTATGGTCGAGGGGCCTCTGTTCTGAAGCTGATAGATGTGGTATACTTCAGGTCCGATGTCGGCCTCACTCATCTTGCCCATTCTAAGGCCACCACCACCACCACCACCGGTACTAGAGCCTCCGGCTGTGGCACTTGAGGCGATCAAAGAGGAATTATGAACAATGAGCGGCGGCTGAGAGTTGCCACTCAACACCAGCTGAACATCCACCTTGATGGGGATGCCCAAGGCCACCTGATTGTCTTCGCGATGTCTGTCGTCCAATTCGGGATTGGTCGAGTTGACTTGGCCCACAAAAGTGAAGTCGGGCGAGCTGAACTGGCCGCGTGCAGGCTCGGTGATTATTGAGAACTTGACCACATCGTTAGCGCGCTGCGGATTGCCCAAGTCGCAGGTCAACACATTTAGACCTGTTTGATCGGGTCTCACTCCGCTAGCATATCGGATAGTCCGAGCAGGTTCTATTGTAGTTGTTATAGTTGATTGTCGATGGCATCGTTAGATAGGAACATCGACTCGAACGCGTCCTCGCCGTAATTCCTGACCGTCACATCTAATATTAGCTTCTCGTTGCTTCCAATTATGTATTGTTCCAGATTTGGAGTTATTGTTAGCCTCAAATCGGGCACACAAACATTGTCTGGCCCGCAATTCTTTTGAATGGTGGCCACCTGGTCAACTTGTTAGCGCCGCCGGCCGATTTATTCAATATTGGCTTCAATTTCACCTGTCCAATTGAATAGTCGTAGGTCTCCGTACCCGTGTCCGCCAAATTATAATCAATATCAATCTTGAGCGGCGTCAGCTTGTCCTGATCTGCTTCATCGGAACATAAGTCTTGAATGATTTACATTGATTCACGTCCTTCGTCAATACGCTGAGTGGTTCTATCTTCGCTTTTGCCCTCGTTTTGCAGCAAGAACAGCCTGGGTGCGCCCTTGTTCTCTGTGTCGAGTTTAATATCATACACAAAGGTCATCTTTTGATCCACCGCCTGGCCAGTGTATTTGGTACAGTGAGTAACTGTAATACAAGAAACTGATGTACTTAGAATTGGGCAACAAACAACTCTTGTCGTCTAGATTGAAATTCTCGGGTGTGAATGTCAACGAGGTAACGGCATTGACCACCGGCCGGGCGCGCAATAAAACCGCCCTATCGGCCTCATAATCACCAACCAACAGATCGGGATAGCCATTGGCGTCGACGTCGAGCCGGCCGATAGCGAGAATCCGAACGAGCGCAACAGATGGCCTTCGTTGCGGACACTCTCGGCGTAAATAACCTGATCGTAGTCGTCCGATACACCGCCCGACTTTCTACCTAGATAAATGTAAACTGCTCCATGTTGGTCTGGCCCATCGTAGGGTGCGCCCACTGCAATGTCCTGGTAGCCGTCCCGATTCAGGTCGCCACAATTGGCCAACGAAGTGCCGAAACGTGCGCGATTCTTTTGGCCATCAATGCGTTGGATCAAATTGAATTCATGCCTCGCGTTTTGTTGAGCAATATAGATGCGTCCACGATCGAAATGGGGCTCCTTGTGGCTGGTTGTCTGGTTATAATACAATGGCGCTCCAATGATTAGATCGTCGAGGCCGTCGCCGTTCAAGTCGGCCGTCGTAAGTGAGTAACCAAAATAGGCGCCCAGCTGTTCGCCTGTTATATTGCGCAAAGTACGCATCTCTTTGTCGACCAACATTACCTTGCCCGCTAGATCGTTTCCACGAGGCATGCCGATAGCCACATCGGTGTGATCGGCCACGTTCGCTGCCGAAGAGCCGGAGGAAAACTTTCCCAGGGCGAGCGAGTAGCCAAGGTATGAGTCATCCTCGGAGTGCGGGTTCACCCAGCTGGTCGAGTTAAGTTAAATCGGTCTTTAAATTGCGAGCAAACACCTGACCTTGCCAGACATGCGAGCCGGGCGAGAGCCATGAACAGGCGGCTTCCATCCTGTTGAGTCGTGCGCGCAGTGATGGAGAAACATTTTCATGGCAGGTGTTTAGGAGTAATGTTAGTAAACTTATTTTCATTTGTGCTTTGCACCTGCATTGCGAAATAAAAATTCTAGCAATGTGCTGATGTTTCTACCCTAGAAGTGAGCTAAGTATCCTTACCTTTGTAATTGCGCTTGAGAAGCCCGCCTGACACGAGCCCAAATGGTGGTGTCCCCATTGATCTGACGGTGATGAAGATTTCGAAGATCAGTTGTTAATGGTCAAGGCTTATATAATGAGGTTTACATACGCATTCTTCTCTTTACATAATGAGATACTCACCATCTAATCTGCACGGAGAGTATTCGAGGAACCCGTTGAACGACCCTCGGGAAATCCAACACTTTCAACGGGGTCTCTTCGCTTCAAATTGGTTGAGAAGTAGACATATTTCGGGGCACAGGCCACGATTGAGCCGTTATCGTTTGCGCTTTGCAGTGAAGCCCCGAACCATTGGTGTGATTTGTCGTCAGCCTTAACCTGTTCACCACGCAAAGGTGATGACGCTCGAACCGTTAGGGGTCAAAAGGGATCTGCTGGCAGGCTTTGGCGTTGTTCGGTGCGCACCTGTAGACAGCGCCAGATTGTTTCGTGCCTGGTTGGTCAGTCTGGGTCTTGGGAGCGCCACTAGGAGCCAGTTGACGCCCCGGTCTTTGTGCTGGGCAACAGTGTAGCCAAAATAGGAGCCACTGGGGCCCGAGTGGACGACGGCGTGCTGGGTATCGATGTTGAATCCGAGACAGGCGAATGGGCGATGTCGATCTTGTAGTTGGTGCTGAGAAATGAAGATCAATAGATACACCATAAAGAGCCAGCTGGTCATCATGAATGTGGTTAATTTAAATTGTTGATATCGGTTGTTTATTTTGTGATGATTAGTTGATTTAGTTCTTGTCCTCTTTTGTGTTTGGCTTGTGATTAAAGTTGTTTGATTGAATTTGGTTGCTAAATTATCATTTTGATGTATTTTTTCGTTTGTATATTGCATTGCATTGTATCATTGATTAACTCGACCTTCATGGTTGTTGATGCTGCTTCTATTATTCTTCTTTTTCTTGCTCCTCTTCCATCTCTATATCTCAGTCGCTCACTATAACTTGGAAGTGATTTAATATTGATTATGGCTCTATGAGAACAATCTTCGCCCGTTCCATTTTATTGAGCGGCTCATCTTGATGACTAGATCGGGTTCACCTCTAAGAATTTGAACAATAATTAATTGAGATCAATAATGATATTAGTGTTAATGATAATATTAATAATTATAATAACAGTTATAATAGGCACTTGAAAAAATGGGCCTATTTGATACTGATTGGCAATCAAAAGGCCGAAACACTGCAAAGAGTACAGCAGCGAATTATCGAATTCGAACAATCGAATTTTGTCTACTTTTTATGCAGACTTCCGGTAGGCCAAAAGCAGTGCCTGCGCGTCGTATTGCTATGTGTTGTTTGTGTGTGTGGCGAATGAGGCGAAAATGGCGCTCACGAGCGTTACACAGTCGGACGACACATTGAAAAGAGGCCTGGCCGGAGACAGACAGGCAGATGGAAAAGTTCCGCCCATCGGCCAAATGGACCCACAAGAAGAGGAGAAGTTCGTTGTTGTTTTCATCAATTTGTTCTCTCACAAAACTCTGGGCTAATTCTAAATAACTCACTAACAAACCAACCAGAGAGAAAAGAGAGTGGGATGGACTGTTTCTCTTATTTTGTCCCCTAAAGCTGTGGACGATAATAAATGATGAAGCCGACTGAGCAGAGATTTGAAAATAGGCCAATGCAAAAGGATAAAGATCAGGTTGAGAGAAAGACGCGAAAGTCGAGTCGATTCCTCTTCCCAATCTCGCGCGATGGTGCAGCCTCTCCACTGGCAGATGATGAGTTTGTTTCGAGTCGACTTTGCCCGGCCAGCATCACGAAGATGCTCGACTTTTTCATCTCAATGGCTGCCAGACAGACCAGACACAGGCGGCAGATGTTTTCAATCTTGCAGAGAGACTAGAGAGAGAGAGAGGAGAGAGAGAGAGAGAGAGAGAGAGAGAGAGAGAGAGAGAGAGAGAGAGAGAGAGAGAGAGCAAAAGTGGACTCAAAACAAACTCAAATAATTAACGTGGAATTGTTGCCAGATGATGATGATGAGCTCACTTTGGCATCCAACGGCAGCCATGAGGACTTCAGGCGAGGCCATTTTGAAGTAGAAGACAAATACATTGGAAGCATCCACAGAAAGGCCCAAATTGCTTCCGTCGTCCAAGTTGGCCAAGATGATGAGGCTCATTGAAGTCTCTGGATAGAAGTTAGCTGTTGTTGTTGTTGTTTTTGGGCGGCGACTGTAACAACAACAACAACAACGAAGATGACGACGACGACGACAGCAACTTCCACTAAACCTCAACTAAACTCCTCCAACAGCGGCCGAAGCCCATCTCTAACATTACGCGATTCGACTTATTGGCGAGGCGCCTCGACATTGAAGTCAACTGAAACCCGGCCATGCCAGCCTCTTAACCTCCTGCCGCCCCCTCCTCCATTGCTCTTATTTGGGCCTCACCAACTAAACTAAATAATACTGATTCATCCACTTCGTCTCCAGGTCTACTGGCGATTGTTCCCTGTTATCGTTGATGGGCCCTTTTCTGCTTTCATCTCTTGGCAATTACTTGATAGGAATCATTTTTTCGTCAACTACGCCGACGGCGACGACGCTACTGCAGCCGCCCCGCCTTCTCCTTTTCATTGATTTACCGATTCGGCTAGTAATATTGAATGTTGCCGGCACATTTCAGGGCGTAAAATTTGTCGTGTTGTATCGAAATACAGCAAAGTTGATTTGATGTGCAACACGGCCCTGAAGGTGGCTGCTCCTCTGGCTTTCTAACTGTATGCTTCTCGATAGCCCAACGATCAAAGGTTTAAGTTAGTTATTTTATTTCTAGTTGTTGATGTTAAGGGGCAGCGGCAGCGAGCAGGACAACAATGACAACACCCACTAATTATTCACACATCGGTCTAGTGGATAGAGAAACAGGTGATGGTTTGGCCTGCAGTAGCAGCCAGACATATGAATTGACCCGACGTCGAGAGGATCTCTTCTATCTGGGCGATCCAGTATTGTTACGGATGATTTTTATCATAGTTATTTATTCTAATTAATGTCCATTGTTCTCTTACACTTTTTAATATTAATATTATTATTATTACTCTAGTAATCTTGCATTAGTTGTTTTGAAAAAATAAATCATCACATGATTTCTTCGTTACATTATTTGCTCATTATCGTTATTGTTAGTCAATAGATTTCTGATCATTGATATGATTTAAAAGGAACATGAAAAAGAAAAATTAATGTCAGGTATATTGATATGTCGTCGACGTAGACGTCGTCGTCGTCGTATCTTGGCTGAATTTGATAGGCGATAATATAGACGACTAGCATCATTGTTAAAACAAGACCAATGACGGCCCCAGCCAAGGCTCAGCATAAAGAACATTGGCCGAGCTAAAAAGTGGCTCAAATGAGCTAGAACCCCAATCAAAGTCAGCTGGCCAAACCTGCTCGATGGCCGCCCGCACGGCCTTTGTCGGTGTCGTGATACACCTCGACCACCTTGACGTATAACTGGCGCGTCAAACTATCGTCCGAGTTGTCGGTCAGAGCCTTATCAAAGGATATAATATTGGTATTGATGGAGTTATCTCTACTTTTGGGTGTTGTAAACGAGTATGTTGTGGGTGGAACCGTTGCCAAAGGTGGTAATCTGGTAGTATAAACTTTGGAGCGCACTCGTGGATGGAATTGCAGCATTGATGATAGAAGTTGGCCTTGGGCTTGTAGATGTTGTTGTTGGTGATGATGATGCTACTGCTGTTGTGGATGGTAGTGGGGGGGGCGGGGATGGAGTCGTCGTTGTTGGAGCTGCCATTGTTGTTTGAATGGTGCTTAATTTGTTGACTGGAGGCATTGTATAAGGATTGATAGGAGTTGGATGGTAGGGATTGACATAGGCAGGTGGAGAGTCTCGCCAGTGTTGCGGGAATGAGTATTGTTTTTGATCCGTGCCAAATACTGGACGAGGCAGAGGAATAGAGAAGGATGGACCATAGTGTTTCCATTCTGGTTTGGTGGCGTATTAGGACGAGCTTGGTTTTGATTTGAAACCTGCATCTTTAGGTTGTCCTCTATCAAGAGATCGTCTTCGTCGTCATCCAAATTATCCTCCCCACTGTTATCACCTACATCGTCATCGTCGTCGTTGTCTTCGTCCTCATCTTCGTCCTCGTCTCCGTCCTCCATGTCTTCGTCGTTGTCTTCGTTATTTCCATTCTGATTAGTCTCGTACTTATTTTTCAGTTTGGATATGCTATCAACTGGACGAATCGTTGACGATAAGCAGGTCGCTGAAGGACGGGTTTCGGAGTGCTAGGCACTCGCTGAGGTGTATTCATGGTCGTAATTCCACCTTCAATTGTTGGCCTATCCGTGGTTAGCTTAGTCTGGCCGATATTAGTATAATAAGGTTTCATTGGCACAGTAGAGTTGGATTTGACTATTTCTGGCTGCTGCGCTTGAGATGGCTTATACTGAGGTTTATTTGTCGTTGGCATCAGGTTTATGCCAGTACCCGTTGTTTTTATTGCCCGTCGAGTCCAGCTCGATGGATTCGCCATCCTCAAAAGCAGAGGCATCCTCATTATCATCATAGTCGGTCTCATCTTCATAATCATAATCAGGCTCCAGCTTCGTATGGTTGTTGTGGTTATTTTGCGGTCGGATTCTGGGTATCTCGGTGGTCAGAGTTGGTTTGGCTATGGTAAGTTACCAGGAGTCATGGTTGTTTTAGTGGTATACGCTATTGTTGTTGTTGTTACGATGGGTACTATTGTGGTTGATGTGACTGTTGTCAGGTAGTTGGGTGCTGAGGTGGGCTTGGACTGTACTATCCTCGGATTGGTATTCGGAGTTTCAGTTGTTGATGCCCAACAAAGGTGGCTTAAAGGCTGTGTAGATATCTTCAGCCGGTTGTTTCTTATAGGGATTATTGCTTACATTCATTAATGTATCAGACTTCTTACTGGATGATGAAAAATCGTGGCTATGACCAGAGCCACTATCTAATGAGTCTTTATAATCATAGTCTTCGTCATCATCATCGTCCTCGCCATCCTCAGTGTCATCAAACTTCTGTTTGTTATGCTTGTTACTGGTCGGATGACCATTTCCGCTCCCTTCGAACTTATCGTTGGTGTTTGGATTATATCCATTATTTTGTTGTGATGCTAGATCAGTTGGACGGTAATTCGAGGCATCATAAACTGACATTGGGTGAATGTTGTTCCCATGACTGTTGTTAATAGTTGATTTCTGACTGTGAGGTGGGAATTTGACTAGCTAAACGCCTACTCGCTGGCGATATCACCCTACCAGGTTGTTGCAATTGTGATCCATTGGAAGGCACAGCCCATTTATATTGACTCTATCGTTCGTAGCATTAGTTTGTATATACTGGCTATTATACTTGGCAATGGATTCGCTGTTCTGACCATCGATGGCGCAGGTAGAGCGATGGCATCTGATTGGCAGTCGATGTATAATGCTAATACAATTAATAGGCTAAGTAAATACGGTTGCATGCATCGTATATATTATGTTCGTAAATACTATTGTATAAAAAGAACGATATTGAGCAATTACAACACCCCTATGGGACAGGCGTGTCTCCGTGTCGTTTCTATATATTGGTTGTATTGGGTAATATGTTTCAAAGGTTGATTGTTCCAATTTGGTGTTAATGGTGGTTGACTTTGTTGATGGTTTTATAGGAGTTTTCATGCGGCCATGGTTTTATATTTATGCAAATCTCATCGGACGCCCTCCATATGAGGGCTTCAAATTTGTCATGACATTGCCTGTCATCTTTGAAATCATAGATAGCTCGCCGTTGGTGATGTTATGGGCCATCCACACGTGTAAATTATGATTGTTGTAAAGAAAATGACACTAATTTTATTTGTTTGTTTGTTTGTTTGTTTAATAGTTCACAAGTGATACTGCATAAATTAGATTAATGAAGAAAGTGATTTTGGCCACAACAGCGACAGCGGTGGCCACCACCTCAACACACCACACTTCGCTACACTTCCATTGGACGCCGTCGTTCGCCATCGCCCGTGTCAGTCGCGCGATGGTCGTGTTGTTCCATCAGCATGACCAGTGCTCGCTTTGGTTCCGTTCGCTTCGGTTGTGCGATGTTGGCTTTTGCTGGACGATGCTCGCCTAAGATGAGTGAGCGTGAATCCCGCTAGTGATGTCAAATACCTTTGCGAATTCGGGCAAATCGAGATTTTCATATGCATATGATTTTCCCAGGGCCAAAGGCCCGCCCGATGCTCGTGGGACCAGCAGATCATCTCTACGTACTCATGCGATTCGTGCAAAAAGACGCGCCTTGCATGATCATCGTCAGCGTGTACGAAAAATAACACCAGATTAATTTCGACAACCACCACTTGAATGCAAACACAAATAGTGAAGAGAAGAAAAGATACCTTTATTGATCATCTTAAATTTATTTTCACCTTATGAACAATATCTTAATATTGACATTGAATTTCTCACCCTCATATATTTATCTGTCATAGTATTATCTCTTGATAATATTACCAGAATGAGAACACATACGCCCGAGATCTCGTGGCATAATCGGACGCCAACATTGGCGCTTGATAATGCGCCAAACAAAGAGATGGGCTGCTATAAGGTCGCACAGGTGGCAAACGCGATTGTCGTGTTTACATTTGGCTGATTAATACTAAAAAGTTTAATATTAACATTAGGGGCCGGCCTCAGGAGGCACCAGAAATCAATTGGAGCCGTGAGATTTTCACAGCAACTATTGGCCAGTGGCGACGATGATGGATATATTTATTTATGGAAACAAAAGATTGAACAGCCAGAGCAATTCCAACAACATAACGAGCCAACAGCTAACGGATTCTAAATGATGATGGATTCGAAGATATTGAAACGTGGCAACAGTATGATAAGGTACTGAGAGGGCACATCGAGGACATTTGCGACCTGGCCTGGTCCAAAGATGGTAACTTTCTGTTGTCCGGCTCTGTGGATAACTCAGCCATTCTATGGGACACCAACAAGGGAACAAAATTTGGTGCTCAGACTTAATCAAGGGAGCTATGTACAGGGTGTCACGGTGATCCTCATTTACATATATGGTGGCACTTAGTTCCGATAGAACACTTAGGGTGTATAATTTTTAATGATAAAAAGATTGTTAGTGCTACGCGTCGCATGAACATATCGAAAGGTAAATTTAAAAGGCCTTCTTTTGTGACGATACAGTGCAGACCTTTTGTCGTCGATTAGAGTTTTCACCCGATGGCCCAATTCTTGTTAGCGCCCACTTGTCGGATGGTAGAACGTGAGAAGCCCACACCACCAGCAGCAGGATAACGAACAGCAAGACAACAACAACTGTAGTACAAAAATGGATTCACAAGATGACGAGCAGAAGCACAAGTTCAGCCTCAAAAGCAACAGCCCGCAAACACAACTACCTCACAACAAACAGACAAATATACTGCTAGTATTTAAACGTAACTCTTTCAATAAGCCCCTTTTTACCTATCCCATCGGCCGCGAGGTGGCCTTGTGTGCCAGATTCTCGCCGGTGGTGTACCAGTTGAGGTCCTCATCGGAGGAGAACTTTTGGGACGTTCCATATAGGTATATATTTGCCGTAGCCACCTCAAGATCTGTACTAATTTATGACTCCCAGCAGAGCACACCCATTGGCTACGTGTCTCAAGTTCATTTATTGGACTTACAGATATATCTTGGTCAAACGATGGACTTATGCTTATGATTTCATCTTACGACGGCTATACAAGCATCATAGCCTTTGATTCAAATGAATTTGGTGAGATTTATACTGGAAACATGTTGGTGCCGGTGTCGAAGGAGGCAGCAAAAGGGGCGGCCGCTGCGGCCCGCGGCGGCGTGGCCCAACAAGCGAAACAACAGGAGCCGGTGATAGCACCTCCGCCGACTCCGCCTCAGAAGAAGCTCCAGAAATGTTGACTATAAGAAAGTATTTGATTAAAAGATCTTGAATTAAATTAGCATCACTCTTTTAATTCTTTATATATAAACAACAATACGATATTCAGATATGTAAGATAGATATGAATAATTAGATTGGTGGCAGTGTGATTTGTTCGGTTCGATGTGGCAGTCGCGCGGCAGTGTAAGTTTCTGGTGTTTGGTGTCTCCACGCAGTTAATCTATGGGCCTACTCCACCTGGCTTCTACACCTATCCAGTGAACAGGTGTGTGGAGGCTCTGCATCCATCTGTGTCTCTGATAACTATTCCGGTGGTCTTCTCATAGTTTTAGTTGGTATCTGTCAGATGAGTATCAGTTGTTCTCTTACTATTATCAGTTAGCAGATGGGTGTATTTGGCCTGCACGAGCGGTAGGCTCATTGACTGTTAAAAATGTGTTCATGTCGATTTGTCCGGTTTTGTTCCTGTCATGTTGTCTTGTGTCATCTAGTTGCGTCACTTGTTGCCAACATGGCCTACTTCCTTGAGGCCTTGATAAAAGCTTGACCAAATGGGGACGCCCATGAGTGGAGGCGGCCGCGGCGACGTCGTCGTTCTCGTAGTTGTCGTTGCCGGACTCCGTCGCCCTGTTGAGCAATACGTAACCGAACGAAGTACAAC